>CM031240.1:893249200-893731700 GCA_018340775.1 Taxus wallichiana var. yunnanensis | reverse complement strand
TTTACCAGGGTGTTATTGTAAATCCTTCTCTATGGTCGTGGATTATTGTCGAGCCATGAATTATTTACAAATTTTTTCCTGAAGAAAGATTCAATTCTGGGCGCAAATGGTGAAGTTCCCCTGCATCTTACTATTCGACGGTGTGTTTTCCCCGTCAAATTATATCTTAGCATCTTCAACTATGTGGTCTCTTTTGATTAGATGAGGCACACGGGTCTATTTTATAACTTGTAACTTTTGCTATGTTTGTAAAAAGATCAATTTGGCCCCGCGGCCCCATTGAGTTCTGATTGGTTGGTCAAATTTATAAAGGCGGAGTGAATTTATCTTTTTACCCGAAGGTGTATACGTGTTCATTTTTAATTGGATGCGGCTCGACGGGTCTTTTTGGTGAAATTTGCCACTTTTGTCACATTTGTAAAAATATCAAATTGGCCTCGTGGCCCGGGAACATCTAATTGGTTAGTCAAATATATGAATGTAGGGAAAAAGTCTTACTTTGACCCCGAAGAAGGACACGTGGTAGTTTTTCAAGTTATAAGTGGGGAAGCGGGTTAGGCGGAACGTTTTGAAGATTTTTGCCTTTTTGTGAAAAAGGAGAAAAGTTATGAAATAACCTACAACTCCATGGGGCCCACATCAAAAGTTACAAGCGGGAAGGCGGGTCGGTGGAGGAAAATTGGAAAAATTGTCTTTTTTAAAAAAGGGTAAAATTACATAAATGAGTCGCGACTCCATCAAAGGCCCAGATTAAGCCACGTGTCAAGCCCGTATTTCAAAGGCGGAGGGGTGGGGCAAAATGTGAAAATTGCACATTTTCTCCAAAAGTCATAAAATGCAAAAGGCAACCCCATGCCCACTTTGAATAAGATTTTTCCACGTAGACGAATCTAATCTAAAGTTGAGAAAGAGCATAATCAACGGTTGTTGTGCATTGCATATGATTTTGCCGCCATTTTTTCTCCAAGACTCCTGGAGATGCGAATACGCATTGTTTTTCATCATTTTTGATGAAATTCCTTGTCGTTTTTATCTGTAAAGTGCAATTGAATGGATTTAGAGCTTAATTTGTGAGTCCAAGGAATGTAAAGGTTGATATTTTGAAGTTGGAATTGCTCGGGCACTTGTAAAAATGTGAATTACTAGAGAAGTTGGATGCAGAGCAAAGTTGCAGAGGAAAGAATGGGAAAAGGATGAAATGATGGAGGTTACATGCATGAAGGATGAAAACGTGCTCCCAATTAAAACAATGATGGATATATTTGCAATGATTCACCTTTTTGAACAACTGGCAACTTTTTTTGTCAGAAACTCTGTTAAATGTCATTTTTGGAAATCATGATCAAACATGTAACAAACAAAGGTTCCTCGAATATTATTTTTTGGGGGAAAGCTTTGATGTAAATTGAGTGTTATAAAAATCATGCTTTAGTCATGCAAATGGTCGGGGGTTGAATTCTTACGAGAAAATTTGAGAAATCCCATCTTCCTGAGAGACCATCTGAGAAACTTGTTAATCTCTTATGTTTTAGATTTGATCATGTCAAGTTGGTTGCAAGTGTACAACCATTGACAAGCTCTAAGATTGTTCAAGAAACCTTCCCTACTGATGAATCTAATCAACTTCGAATTAATCTGTGTTAATCTTGGGCAAATTTGTGTCTGCTTTATTTCAGAATGTCTGCAAATAGTATTTCTTGTTCCTATTGCAATCTTGTGTTAAAATCCCTTCAAATCACACAGGATCTCGTCCCTGTGATAGTTTAGTGGCATTTACAATTTCATTACAAGAAGATCCTTCATCCTATAATGAGATAAACAATTTAAAATCACTTTACTGTCATTTTGTTGATAAAGATTGTCCAGTAAGCCTTTGAGTGTATCTTAGGCGTGAGGAACTAGGGGTATTTAATGTTTAATTGAGTCTTTAGCTCAAGCCTTCATGTTAAATTCTTGGAGATTGTGTGAATCCGTGAAAATGGGCCTCTATTGATGCACACCTTCTGGTTGAAGGAATATTTTAGCTATTCTAAAGCATTATGTCATTTAGTTTTCCAATTGTTGTGAAGGTTCTCAAAGATCTAGCAAAATCAAGTTTATCTTGCTTAATCTCCCACTAAAAAATTATTCAAAAACAATGAATCCTACCTAAACTACCCTTATTTTCCTTGTATGTCCACAAATGAAAAAAATTCTACTGCCAAAATATGCGAAGCAATCAGGATTCCATAATGTCTTTAGTAACCTTAACCTTGTTTATAAAATATCACCATTCTTTAGAAGTGACAACTCGTGAGAGTTAAATTGTGGTGCATTGATCATATTTTCTCAAGGTTTCCTTTCAAATTTGTGTAAAGAAGGATATCTTCATTCTCCTTCACCAACAGAGGTTACAAAATGGGTCCTCTCACCTGGTTGAAAGGCACAACCTAAAGTAGTGAGGATAGATCAAATCCTTTTGAAGGTGCTATCCATTTCTCTAACATCTGAGTGACAAAGAGCCAGTTAAATCACCTCCCCGACTACAAAATGACATACATGATGATTTATCTGTCTCTATGATTCTTGTTAAATATGTGATGTTGCTCAGCTTGCAAAGGAGAATCAATTTGGATACCAACACCATGATATATTCCTTCCTTTGTGATGTTGGATCAATAGGACTAATGAAATCCAATCCCCATTTTTCAAATGGTTCCAGGACCATTCGAGGATGAAGTCGGATTTCATTGGAAAGAGTAGGATTTCCCATGCTTTGACATTGGTCACATTACCATGCATACATTTTTACATATTTATGCAAGGAGGGTCAATAATATGAACAATCTACTAATTTTTGAATGGTCTATAGAGTAAGTAATGCCCGCTTGATGGCTCATCACAAAAATCTCATAGTATGTCATAAGTCCCATCTTGTCTTATACACCTGTGTAACACAAAATCGAGACCACATTTAAACAATATCCCATTACCCATTTGAACATTGGAATATCCTTTATATGGTGTTTCCTTTGCTAAGTCAAAGTAGATGAGAACTCTCTTGTGGCCAGATAGTTGGCCATGTCAACAAACCATGGATATGTGGTTGAAATGGTAAATAGATGTTCATCAAAAATTTCGTCCTCCACTAGTTTAATCTCACTTGCAATAGTTATTCTTGACAAGAAATCTGCAACCACATTAACTTTTTTAGGCTTATCGACTATTATAACATTAAAATCTTATAGAGCAACAACCATCAAATAATCCTTCCACTAACCACTAACATATTCATTAAATATTTAATGTGAAGTGATATGTATACATGGTTATAACCAATAATATAATGGTGGCATTTATTGATGGCATAGACTATAACAAGAAATTATTTTTCAATAATTGTATAATTCTATTTAGTTAGTGTCAAATTATTTTTGATGTAATAGACATCACACATTCCTTTCCATTCCTCCTTTTGACTAAGAACGGTTCTTATTGCATCATTAGATGCATCATTTTGAATATAAAAAGGGATCTTCTAATTGGTCCTCTCAATACTGGGGAAGAAAAAAACTTTTATTTATGGTTTCAAAGGATTGTTGGTAGTCATACGTCCAAATAAATTCACAATCCTTAATAAGTAAGGAGAAAATTTGTGTTGTTATTTTATTAAAGTCCTCTACGAACCTTTTGTAATAACAAACATGTCCTAAAAACTTCTTACATCAGTTTGGGTTGTAAGTGGGGGAAGTTGTTTAATCACCTCTACTTTTTAGGATCTACTTTGATTCCCTCACATGAGATGTGATGTCACAAGACTATTCCTTGATCTACCATGGTCAAACATTTCTCATGATATAGTGATAGCTGGTGTTTTTAAATCTAGCAAGAACTTTATCCAAATTAGTCAAAGTTTCATCAAAAGAGATTCCATGAACTTTAAAATCAACCATATGCATTTATATAAACTCATTGTTTAGGTCTACAAAGATAGCTAGCCGTGCTCGTTGAAATGTAGCGGTGTGTATTGCATAGTCCAAAGGGCATGAATATATATATAAAAGTTCCCCAAGGACAAGTGAATGTTATTTTGTCTTGTTCTTCTAGTGTTTCTTAGATTTAGCTATAACTACTAAAACTATCTAGAAAGGAGAAATATTTCTTTGCTGCCAAATTGTCAAGAACCTAATCAATAAAAGGTAGAGAAAAATGATCCCTCCATATTGCTTTATTTAATTCCTTATAATTTATATAGACTCTCCACTTCTCATTTTTATTTGGTACAATTATTAGGGGAGATACCCATTGACTATCCGAGATGGGGTATCTTAGATGGAGAAAAGAAAGTGCAAACAATAGTTGTTTCAATATAAAAATAGGTGAGTGTATGATTGAATGAATAACTCTCCTCAAACACTCCTTTATAACTTCACCATACAACAAGAAGCCAAAAAAAAGACCCCAATCGACCCCCTTGGGAAAACCACATAAATATGAGATGATTTAAGTTACTTTTTACCCCCATGCGCTAAAAGTAACATAGGTGACCCCAACAAAGAAATATAATAATAAAGTCTCATATGGTCACCCAATAATAAAAATAACAATTATTACCACCTAGTCACCCAACGTAATGTTAATAACAAAATATCACATAAAACAAGGTGGTAATCATAAATCCATACCCAATAGCCTCCAACGTCATTATCCCCGGGTATGACCAAGGCTAATATGAATGAAAATCCTCTTAGGCCATCTTCTGGAATTGGGGACATTACAAAGTCTAAAGTTACTATGATATAGTTTAAAGCTTCTTCTCATATCAAAAATTGTGAACCAAAATAATTTGTAGTTCCTTGATCATTCGTCATTATGATCAATAGGCCATGTTTTACATAACATATCTACCTCACAAGGTGTGTGTGTGTGTGTGTGTGTGTGTGTGTGTGTGTGTGTGTGTGTGTGTGTGTGTGTGTGTGTTTGATGAACATTTTTATATAGAGTTATGATAATAAAAACAAGTGTGTACATAATGTTTGCCACATGACACCAAAATATACACCTGCAAGGGATTATAATTGTTTCGCAAAAAGGGTTTTCCCCTTCTACATCACCCAAAAGTGGATTATATGTAGCAAAAACCAAGAAATGATCATATGCTATGACCCATGTCAAGCATGAAAAACCAATGGTAAGCACCGCTACCATCAATTCTAGATCAAAAAACCTCTCATCCTTCTCTATATACAATAAACACAAATATACAAGTAGAAGAAAATATTACTTTAACAAAGAACCCAAAAATATCTTCCGCCAAATAACATTCTTTTTGTAGCACTATCTTCTACAACCAAATCTTCCATTTACAGATTAGCAGGTACATCTATTGTTTTCCTCTCTTACCCGCTCAAAGAAATCCTAACAACTCCTCCAACAAAACTCTCTCGCATACCCATCTCACATCTATTAGGAATGTTAGGAAACAATTAGATCACAAGGTCTTACGAAATATTAATTCATTATATACTTTGTCTTAAACTTTAAAATTTAAAAAAACTTTAAACTATAAATAAGTCAATTCCAAAACCTACTCAAAATAAAGAAGAAGTGTTACTTTTAGTTCAAAATATGAGACAATTATAGTCTAATCAAACATATGCTAAAGATGATGGTATGACGATTAGTGATGAAGTTATTGTTATCAATCATTGTGATGGTCTAATCAGTGCTTCATTTTAATCCTTTATAGATTAGTACATTATTATATTCTTTGTAGACTAGAGTGACAAGCACATAGAATAAGGAATATATAGATATCCTACATCTGACCTCTCAGATTTTGTATAGGATATTACATAATATAACTTTTCTATTATAGTTATATAACTAATATCAATAATATTCCTTCATTTATTCCCTTATTACTCAAGCACTCTGATATATCCTTAAATATTTATCATTCATAATACATTTTTTTGCAATTACACACCTAGATCCTTATTTAGAGCATTGTCCACTAGGTCTCCTTCTTAGGCCTCAAATCATGGAACGATCATGGTCTCCCTTAAAAAGTAATCCATAGTTTTGGGACCCCCATAACCATGCATGCATAATCTTAGACCACTAGAAGCATGAGTGTGTTTTTTTGTATGAACTCCTTTGACCCTCCTTTGGTTCCCTTGAGGTTTTAGGTCTTTAGTTGTCAGTTTTCACTCCCGAAGTATGTTTCCTCGTGCGTTGATACATTCATAATTTGAATTCAATAACTCTATAAATATTTATGTGCCTTAATGAATTTAGAACATAATGAGAGGTGCAAAGACCTACATGTGAAGATGCCAAAATAATTGATTAAAATTTTAAAGCAAAGAAATGATAGTCTATAAAAAAATTAAAGAATTAAAGATAGAAAAAAGTCATACCAAGTAGACATTTGCATTCGCAATTGACTACCTAGATAAATCATTGCATTATACTTGGTTTACCATATTTTGATAGTGTGCATTGTTGAGGGACCTGATATATATCAAGGAAATTATGTTCTTCTCTAATGTAATAGGCCTAAAAAAAATGTTTTCCTTTCTCATTTTAAAGACCCAACTACCCTTATAAGGGTTGAAATAAGGTGTTAGCTTCCTAAATATCTCCGAGGAGTTTCAAAAATGCGAGTGATATTTTTGGATCCCTAGACCCGAAGAACATTCCAACCTCCAACACCTTAACTATCATTTTTAGACACATAAATTCGGCAACTTATCCTCTCGGTGATGGAAAATTTGGATTTGTTTCTATACTATGATTTTGCACACATCTTAAGCCTAATTGACATCTCTCTCTCTCTCTCTCTCTCTCTCTCATGAATTGATTAACTCTATACACAAATCTTTCATTCACTCACTCAATTGCATTTATCTCGAGTATTTTATCACTTGTAAGCATATAGTCCATAATCTTATGTGAACATCATGAACTACTTGTATAAAACCATATAACATTGGACCAACCTAAACCCACACTCAAATGACTCTTTCATTATTTTGAATATATTTTATGGGTCATTTCTTATCCTATTTAAGTCAGACTTAATGTGATATCTAACCTACATAAGTATATATAAGCAAGTATAATACACTTACAAAACTCACTTGGCATTCTTAAACACACACATTGCAAATTACACTCCTAAAGCACCCAAGATCTCCTAAATCTTACTAAAGTAGCAACACATTTTTTTAAGTAGCCATCACTCGAGTTTAAAAACTCAAACTAGGTTCAAGAGTCTATCTTCCTCCATTACCAAGCCTCCAAATGCCCTAAAGCAAATTCATAACTAGAGCAAGTCACATGAAGCATTGCCAAAGTATTTAATGGATAAAGATAATCAATTTAACATTTAAAGCAAATCATTTTATATCACTTTTGTGGAATGCCAAAATCACAATGGGTCCCAAATCAATGGAATGCACCATGGCCATATCCCCAACCTTGGGCTCAACAAGTCCCATAGGATTGGAGGCCGCAATAGAATACACCACCGAATTACTATCAACAACCTTGGGCTCCAAATCCAAACATTCTATTGTTTTAACAGTTTAATCCTCAATACCAACAAAAGTGGAATGTACATCAAGGATCTAGGTAGCAGTATTAGACTCAAATATGACCCCAAGGTCAAAAATCCTTGTTGATTGGAGCTACAAATGCTACCCCATCCGATCAACCTGCCCAACTACATATACCAACACAAATTGTGGCAAACCCCAAAATGTGAGGCAAGGTAACCCAACATACACCGTGGAATCAGATAAAAATCCCATAGTAAACTATGTGGATTGTAAGAATATCTTGTTGCGCTCAAGAAAGGTTACATCAAAACCTTCATCTCCTATGATAGAATAAATCCTTGAAGATACAAAAATCCAAGAAACGCAACCTAGTCATGTTGTTGAAGAAACACCTCAACCAAACATTGACATTCCTTTTCCATCTAAACTCTTAGAAAAACACAACATTGTAGTTCCTGAACAATTAGAGTTAGAGTTAATTCAGGGATTGAGGAAATTGAGTATTGAGATTCCTCTATTACAAGCTCTTAAGGAAATTCTTGAATTAAATAAAACCATCAAAGATATTTGTTTTAATACTCCAAGAAGAAGAAATAATCAGCCTAAAACCATCCATGTTGATGGGAAACTTGTTAGTATAATGGAAGGGGATATGGCCCCTCCTAAATACGGAGACCATGGAAGTCCTATTATTACGGTTTGCATGAGAGATTTCCATATCCCAAATGTCCTATTTGACCTAGGAGTTTTTATCAATGTGATGACCACAAATACATTGTCCATATTATCACTTCCGAATCACGATCAACCTCCATAGTTTTACAAATGAAAGATCAACCTGTAAACAAGCCAAATGGTATCATAGAATGATGTCACAATCACCATTGAATAATGTGATTATTCGAAGACTTCATGATCATAACAATGAAGAATAGGAAGATTGGGTGCCCCTCTTTCCTAGGATGCCCTTGGTTAGCCACAAATGCCACCCTCATTGATTACGAACATGGAATATGGTGATTACAAATGGACATGATTCCAAAAATTTATCAATTTACCCTACCGCAAAACCTTTTGCTACAAACAATAAAAAATGGTGTAAGGAAAATTTAGATGATTTAGAGGACATCTCTTCTCTAGCCATGGTCATAATTCAAGAACACTCACATAAAATTCAAGATGGTGACCACGAGTCCTGCATTGGACAAAGGATAATTCTTGTGCTTGAGTCCTACGCTAGGCTTATTTCTAGTCCTACGCCACAACTAATTGAAACAAGAGATGATTTTATGGATGAAAACAACCAGCCTATCATCTGCCCTTTTGCATGAAATATAGATTTGACCGAGTCCATATTTCAAAATATCATTGTTGTTCACATATTACTTCCACACAGGTGTCCGTTGAATGCATTATTAAGAGAGTATCCTGTTGTAGATTCTCTTCATCTAGATACCAAACAACTACCTATTTTCCTAGGAAAACATTGTCAATCAATAGTTGGCTAACTAGTCAGGAAGAGAATACCATGTTTAAACTCTTATGCTCTCATCCTCAAGCTTTTGCTTAGGAATATAGCGATATGAAGGGTATTCATCCTAGTATTTGTACACACCATATCTACACTACTGATTCCAGTCCAGTTAGACAACCCCAAAGAAGGATAAACCCTACCTTAAGAGACATTGTAAAAATTGAAATTGAAAAACTTCTTAGGGTGAGATTCATTTATCCAATATCAGATAGCCAATGGGTTTCTCTATTGGTTATAATTCCTAAAAATAATGGGAAATGGAGGGTTTTTGTGGATTATAGAGAGTTGAACAAGGAAACTCATAGAGATTATTTTCCATTACCTTTTATTGATCAAGTCTTAGACAATTTATCTGGAAAAAGGTATTTTTCATTCCTTGATGGATTCAACGGGTAAAATCAAATAATAGTAGCACCTGAGGATCAAGAACAAAACAAATTTTACCTACCCATGGGGAAAATTTTCTTACAGGGTGTCACCTTTTGATTTATGTAATGTTCCTGCCACTTTTCAAAGAGCCATGTTGGCAATCATTTCTGAGCTCACCCATGACTGTGTAGAGACTTACATGGATGAATTCATTGTTTATGGAGCAACATTCCAAGAGGAAATTGACAATCTAGAAAAATTCTTTCTAGGTGTGAAAAACATCAATTATCCTTAAACCATGAAAAATGTTTATTTATGATGGAACAAGGGATAGTTTTAGGCCATCACATTTTAAGTTGAAGGAATCAAGGTGGACCCTGATAAGGTCAATATCATTGTAAAACTCCCATCTCCCACAAACCAAACAGATGTAAGAAGTTTTCTTGGCCATGTTGGCTACTATAGAAGGTTTATTTCAGACTTTAGCAAGATAACTTCTCCATTGTTTCTCTACTAACCAAGAAATGTGAATTCGAATAGACAAAGCATGCCAACAATATTTTGATCCTATCAAGGATAAATTGATAAGCACACCAAGTATTGAGAGGCCCAAATTGGAAGCTTCCTTCCATATAAAAACATATGCTTAAAACAAATTACTAGGTTTTTCTTGTACAAGAAGAAGAAGGAGAGCCTATGCATGTTATTTATTATATCATTAAAACCCTATCCCTGTTAAAAGAAATTACACCACCACGGAGAAGGAATTTCTTGTAGTTTTATATGCAACTAACAAGTTTTTCCATTATATCACAAAGCTATAAAGTGATTGTTCACATTGACCACTTTGTTATCAAGTATCTAATGAATAAACCTTTAATGCATGACATGATTGTAAGGTGGTTGTTATTACTGTAGGAATTTAGCATTAAAATCATTAACAAGCCTAGAGAAATCAAATGTGGTAGATGATTTTATTTTAAGACCGACCACTTAGTAAGAGAAGAGCAAGTCAATGATGATTTTCCAACTAAACATCTATTTGAAATTTCTACTACCTCTTATGTAATGAAATTACTTGTATAATTCAGATTATGAGTAGCAATAAAACACCAAATAACACAATATTTTAGAATAATGATCTCAATATGCAATTAGAATAGCTTCGCCACTTCGAGGGGGAAACCTCCAAACCATAAAATAGACTCAAATGATCCAAATGACGATCCATCTACTACCTACAATCCCCTATATATACTATTCCTATGTTATGGTCATCACTAAGGCCGACCTACTAAGCATGAGAAAGTATAAATGATATAATAAAAAAATATGTTAAGCCACAAGTGGCTACTCATATCCTAATACAAGCAATAGGTTAAGGGCGTAGCACTCTCCTTGGAAGATATGGCTAACTACCTAGATATAGGGAAGTTTCCAACCTTTTTCACACAAAATCAAAGAAAACAATTGATTAAACAAAGTGTGATGTATACATGGTTAAATGGAATTCTTTTCAAATGTGGACCTAACCATGTTTTACGCAGGTGTGTAGTTGAGGATGAATTATTTGACATACTTAAGGCATGTCATGATGAGCCATTAGGAGGGAATTATTTAGCTCAAATTTTCATTCACAAAGTTTTAGGAGCTAGTTACTATTAGCCTTCCTTGTTTAAGGATGTCAAAAATTATGTGTGGAAATGTGATCAATGTCAAAGGATGGGGAAACCAAAATTTACATCTAAGATGCCACTCCAACCTCAAGTTGTCTTGGAACTATTTGAGAAGTGGGGATTAGATTTCATTAGAAAAATTGACCCAACCTCTCAAGGGAAGTAATACATTCTGGTTTGTACAAGCTATGTCACCAAATGGGTGAGATGCAACACTTGCAATATGCAAGAGATGAGAAAGTTACAGATTTCTTATATGAGCATAGCTTTTGAGATTTGGAGCACCAAGATCCATTGTTTTAGATCAAGGACCACAATTCATGTCAGGTGTAATCATTTCCTTTGTGGAAACATACTAGTTGAAGCACAAGAAGTCATCACCATATCATCCACAGTCCAATGGTCAAGTGGAGGTTACTAACAGAGAGTTGGAGAATATCCTAATAATAGGAGTGGATATCTCAAGGAATAATTGGGTTCAAAAACTTCCTCAAGTAGTATGGGACTACAATATTACTTGGAAAATAACCACATGATTTACACCTTATGATTTGGTTTATGGGAAGAATCTCTGTTCTTCCCATAGAATTTGAGATTCAAACCTTGAGAACAGTTATTCAAGTGGGAATTGAATTATCATAAACACAACAAGTAATTAATGTTCAACTACAAGAATTGGATGAGACGAGACTACAAGCATTGCATCGAATGAAATCATGAAAATCGGAGGAAGGTATGGCATGAAAAACACATTAAGCCAAGAAAATTCCAAAAGGGAGATTGTGCTATGTTATTTGTGAAAGGAATGATAACTAGATCGTACCAAGCCAAGAACACAGATGTTAATCAAACACCATGATCAATAAGATGAAAGCAATTCACTAGAATAACTTTACATGAAACCTTTGTAAACAAATGAGAAACAATATCATATATTATTATGGAACTCAATGCAATACATTGAGAATGGGCCTTGCTTAAATAAGTAAGGAATAAATAAAAATCTAAGAACCAATCAAGGTCGTAGATCAAGCCATAAATCAAGGAAATAACTAGTCAATCAAAGAACTACTCAAGACCATAGATTTAGGAGAGAACTAGACATCAAGGATCTAGTCAATATCATAGATCAAGGAAAGAACTAATCAATACCATAGATCAAGGAAAGAACTAATCAATACCATAGATCAAGGAAATAACTATACCTAACAACTAGATAATATCTCCTAATATTTAAATAAGATAAAAGAAATATCCACACACATAAGTGGGTGAGGATAAGTACAATAAAGGTAAATAAAGTACCTAGGTGAACATGAGATAAGGTAAATACCTACTCTAACACCCCCTCAAGAGAAGTTAGGGGCCAAAATAGAAGTGGCATGTCCATAGTATGAGTCTCGAAACTAGGCATGATGAGGTACTCATGTATAATAACTAGGAAAAAGGGATACCACAAGGTACCCAAAACCAGTAATAACAAAGTAAAGAAAGTAAAGACCACTCCAAGGCATCCCAAGAAGCTCGGCTCAAAAAACTCGTACAATGCTGAAGAAGTTTGGTGTGCATTGTGGTCTGAATCCACTACTCGATCACAAAACTCAAAAATAATTGACATTGGGTTTCACCAGAATAGCTCCATACAAGGAGACTGCCAACGAAGTGATGTTGAAAGTGCAAAAAAACACCAAACATAATTCGATCAACTGCTACAAATAGGTGTGCCACGATCCAAGAACAATAACCAAAGCAATAAGGCAAGGACACAAACTCTAGAGTGTCACGATCCAAGAAAAGCCAAGGTAACAAGGCAAGGACACGAAACCCAAAGAAGCATGATCAACACCACACCCTCCCATACTTGTTGAATGGGTGGAGTGATGCTACAAATCTATATGAGTTGCCAAAAATCAACTACTCAAACACTGACAAAATAACACTAGACTTCACCAGAATAGATCCCCATAAGAGATATTGTCAACATGCCAAAAGTGTTGAAAATACAGATACAAAATATCTCAACAAACAAGAGAGATACACTACACCTACTAAATAAAAATGCTCAAAACAAGAAGCATCACAATGCAGAAGGTATAAAAAGTGGAGCAAGAGGCCGAATGGTGGAGGAGCCACGCCTATAGAGTCCTCTCAACGAATGCCTATGTCATCGCCATGAGTGATCAGATATCCACCCCAAATCAACACGGATGGATGAAGAAGATGCCTATATATGACTTAGTGAAAAATGCACAATGGGTGCATGCAAAAGAACATCAGAATGTGTGTCAGGTTGATCATGTCTGACAACTAAAATCTTAGGTTTCTCAAGCCTGAGTGAAGGTGTAGAACTCATGTGTTGCTCATGATCCTCAAAAAGAGTCGAGTGAACAAAAAAAGGAGCTCTGTCAATGTGTGATCCTAATGAAGTATCTGCTCGAAAACCAATGTCATGACGAGAATTCCACTTAACATGTGGAATAGAGGAAACAATACCCTGTGAATGTTTGCCAATGACTCCGCTAGTGAGACCCATAGAACGGAGCATGCGAGAACTGAATGCAGTGGTATGCTTCTCAAAAAAGCCATGCAACTAAGCAGAAGTAGGATACACAACATGTGGTACTATAATAGGCATAGATGTGGAAGAGCATGCAATAACAAGCTTCATAGGTGTATGAGCATCAAGAGCAGGAACAAACTCAAAGATTGATATATCAATGTCAGTGGGTTCAGGAGCAATAGCTGCAAGTGGACTAGGAGCATGGATATGGCTGTCCACAATATGATGGTGATGTTGTAGGCTAGCAAGTTTGTTCTACAAGAAGTGTATTATTGTATCCTTATCGTGAATGAGTGATTGTAGAAGAGAATTTCACTTCTTGAGCGATCTATTTTCTTCCACAAATTTTACAATATCCTCTTGAAGTCCACACACTTCAGAGAAAAGCATATCATTCTCAGAATCCATGATAGATACAAAATGCAACTCCCAGAAGTTTAGGACGTCGGGCTCAGCTGAAATTGTGTCCACAATTGATTACAACACTCCTCCATATTTGACACTTTATAATTATAGTGCAAGTCTCAAAATAAATATTTCCAATGGAAAGAGCACGAAAAAACAAGCACTTTGCAAAAATGGCACTCAAAACCGAGTTACCATTAAAAGTTACAAGCTTTTTAATATTTTGCTCTGTTATTTATTTTAGTTGCCACTAAAACAAAATAAATTATTGTCTTCACCTACTAGTATTAATTAAAATCTTTAACCCTCATATGACAAAGCATACCATATGACCAAGGGCTAAGGATTTTAAGGATTTTAATGGGTGCATGTTTTCGAGAAAGTCATCCGAGACAAAATAGTAAAAATACACCGTGACCACCGCAAAAAAGAAATATCTGCACGTAAATCGAATGATAAAATAGCAATAGAAAATTGCCCTATGTAAATCTCTAGAAATCCAATAGACTCAAAAATGAATCCCATGTTTTCTTTTTCTTCTCGGCACGAATCCCGAGGCCAACCGGTGTGCTTCCTCCAAAAATGGTCAAAATGGTCTTTGATCGATCTTAGGGTTTTCCCACTTCTCACCTTCCGGATCCAATGGAAGCCTCTGCGTTTTGCATAAAAATGCACACAAAAAAAATATGACCAAATCCCAAATATATGAATATACAATGAATTTATTTACAAAATACAACTTACAGACGGATGTCAACAAAATCTCCTACGCTTTGATACCATGAAAGGAACGATAACTAGATCGTACCAAGCCAAGAACACATATGCTAATCAAACACACGATCAATAAGATGAAAGCAATTCACGAATAATTTTACATGAAACCTTTGCAAACAAATGAGAAACAATATCATATATTATTATGGAACTCAATGCAATACATTGAGAATGGGCCTTGCTTAAATAAGCAAAGAATAACAATATAAGAACTAGTCAAGGTCGTAGATCAAGTCATAAATCAAGGAAATAACTAGTCAATCAAAGAACTAGTCAAGACCATAGATTTAGGAGAGAACTAGACATCAAGGTTATAGTCAATACCATAGATCAAGGAAAGAACTACTCTTTACCATAGATCAAGGAAAGAACTATACCTAACAACTAGATAATATCTCATAATATCTAAATAAGATAAAAGAAATATCCACACACATAAGTGGGTGAGGATAAATACAATAAAGATAAATAAAGTACCTAGGTGAACATGAGCTAAAGTAAATACCTACTCTAACAATTTGATTCAAAATACAAGGATTTCAAAGGAAAGCTACAGAAAAGATGGATGGGCCCATATCAAATTAAAGAGGTATTCAACAATGGGACAATTCAATTAATTCCAATTGATGGTGAGAAGAAAGTGATGTTGGTTAATGGACATAGATTGAGGTTGTACCATAAACCAACATCTAAGAAGAATTTCAGAAGGTGCTTTAAGAAGATTCAACTCTGAATTGTTTGGAAAGTTTATTTGTCCAATGCAACTCGAACTTGAGCTATTTTTCATCAATAATAAAGAGGAGATGACTGAAAACTAGAAATGATGGTCATCATCCTCTAAGGAATTGTCTCAAAACGAGTAATGGCGGTCCTTGCTTTTAAAAAAATGAAAATAATAATAATGAATGTAGGTGGCTAAAAACCAAGCAATGGCGGTCACCACTATGTGTGAGATCCTATATGTCCTCCACACACATATGGAGGGTCATCTCACTTGGGTTAGGTTTAGGGTTTCTTGTGTGTCATGCACTAGGGTTACTCAACACCCTATATGTATCCCTTCATTTGACATTTATGAGTATGCCAAGACACTCCGCTATCTTTCTCTACATGTGTAAGCTTTGTTCTGTTATGCAAGTTCTTCAATTGATTGATCGATTCTTCCTTGTGATTACGTTGGAGCTATTACGTTTCCTTCAGAGTGCAACTCTATCATGGTGCACTAGTTTTCGATACGATTCTCACCAACTCTTTCATGGTATCAGAGTTGAGATCGGGTAAATGTGCATTCGTCATCTAAGTTATGATCACTCTTGGTTTCATTATTCTTTTACTCCTCGTGCAAGTTTTTTTTTTTCATCATTATTTTTGAAATTTATTGCTAAATGTCTTAATAAGTTGTTCTTGGAAAGTTTTCAGTTTTTTTGTGTTCTTCATGCATGTGTAGGTATTCCTGAGCTATCAGGGGTTTTGTAACTACATTTAGCTAGTTGCAGCTAAATCTAGCAGATCAACCAAAATAGAGTATTTTCTAGTTTTTTAATTTTTTTATTAAACTGGAAATTATTTTTTATCTCTATTTTTCTAGTTTTTTTGTGTTTGCATGGTGTTTTTTGTAGATTTAGGTCAAAAATCAGTTTGGAGCCTTGGGTGTTTTGGTGTTCTTTTCCACCTTTGAGCTCCCTTTTGCTCTTGTGGCGAGTTTTTTTTTGTGGGTCGTTTTGTGCTTGGGGAAGTCATTTTCCTTGTGGCTCACATTTTTTTGGGTCGTGTTCTTCCTACCCCGAGCTCGTGCCGCACCCACACCGCCCGCTCGTGCCCTCGGCTCTGCCGTGCCCGCACTGTCTCCCTGCCTCCCTTCGTGCCCTCCCGCCGTGGCTTGTGGCCTTTGTGCCCTGGTTTGCCTGGCCTGCCTCCCTGCGGCTCCTCCCACTGTGGCTCTCCTATGGCTCCTCCCAATGCCACCACCAACACCCATTCCCCTGCCTCTCTTCCGAGCCTCCACGCAAAAACAACAACAAATAGAAACAAAAAAAAAAAACACGGGGTTTTATAAAATCAACGAACTACATTGTTTTTGTTTAAGTTTTAAAATTTGCTTTTACTAACCGTAGTTTTTTTTTGTAAAGTTTCTAAAACTTGTATTTCATTTATTAAGTTTTAAAATTTTTTTTTGCAAACCGTAAAGTTTTAAAATTTCAAATTTGTTTTTTTAAAAAGTGGATTTTTTAAAAAAAAGGGGAGTATTTTTTTTTAGGATTTAATTTTTAATTAGATCTTAATTAAGTTTTTTATTATTTGAAATTAATTAGATTTAATTAAATCTAGTTTTACTAATTTTAAATCTATTTATCCTTTACGATTAGTATATATTTAAAATTATTTTAAAAAAAAAAATTTAACATTATTTTATCGTTTAAAAAATCCAAATAGCTCTAAAATTAGCTAAATTGGACGTTTCTAAACGATAAATCTTAGGTGTTATTGTCAATTTTTTTCTACTAATCATGCGCTCAAGTGTGCAAGTGACACTCTGAGAACCTTTTTGTCTTTCGCGTGCCTTTTCGCGTTTTGAAGATCATCGGGACTCATCTTGAGTTCGTTTAAAACATTGTATTTTACCCTTATTATTGCTTGCGACTAGTGAGCGCATCCACCATAGTTTGCAGCAAGGGGGTATCCATTGCGACGTGAGACACTTTTTCTCACAACCAGGATTTGATTTCACCTCCTTCCTAGTTTTTTGCAATTGTGCTTATGTACGGTGTCACTTTTTTGCGCTCCCGAAACATGATTGTGGTCTCCTCTCTTGCGCGTTATTACATTGATTGCAAGGTGAGTTACCAAGTGTTTCAGATGCACGCTCGGACCCGATTGTATTCAATGCACTAAACTATAAAGTGCCGAAAGTAGGGGGTTATTATATTGTCCTGGGTGGTTGTGTTTCTTTTTTGCATTCCTTCTCTCTCCTTTCACTATGGATGCACTTTCAATTCCTTTGCTTACGTTGTTCAACTTTTTTGAATGGAGATCGAAAATAATTATGAAACTAAGGGGTAAAGGGTTATTCCGCATCACCATGGGAACTGAGACTGAACCAGATGACGACCCTGAAAAATCTAAGTGGTTAAACCGTAGTGATGAAGCTTTAGGTCTTCTTTGCATGTCCGTTTCTCCGACTTTCTCTTCCACATTGAGTCGTCGAAACACCTAAATCTCGTATGGAAAATGTTGGATGAAATGTTTGGACAACAAGATGACATGAGAGCGCATGAGTTGGAAAATGAACTACTAGGGTTAAATCCTAGTGATTTTGAAAACCTACAAGCATTCTTCTCTAAGTTTGTCCACACTAGATTGTTGTTAAAGGAATGTCAAGTAGAGAAGAAAGATTCTCAACTGATCTTGTCGATTCTCTCTAAGTTAGGTCCTGAATATTCTATCTTTGTGTCAACTTTTTACGCTACAAAATTTGCCTTGGGCAAGGATTGGAATATGCCCTCCTTTGACTATTTTTCATCCCAACTCATTCGAGAATAGGAAAAACTCATTCAAATGGGGTCTCTCAAGTCCAAGTCACATGCCCTTGTAGCAAGTACTAGTAAGGAAAAGAAGACTGAAAAGAAGAAAGAAAAAAAGGATCAACCTAAGAAGGAAACCAAGACCAAAACTAAAATTAACACGAACACTTGACTTCTGAGCCTAGAGCATAAAAAAAGACAGTATTTGTGTTCTATTGCAAGAAGCTTGGTCATAAAGAGCATACGTGTATGAGAAAACAAATTGATCACCTTACTCATTTACTTGAGAAAAATCAAATAGGTGTTCCTGAGTCTATCAAACAAAATGCTCCGAAGGCGAGTCTTCTACTGCAAAAGGTTCAAAATCTGATAAGAAGAAAGGAAAGGCCCTTGTAGCCAAATTTCTCCTTCATCGACGTGGATTATAGATTCTCGGTGCCTCACACCACATGGCTTCTTCGCATGTTGAGTTCACCAACATCGAGCCTTGTGGTATGTCCCAAATCACGATGGGTAATGACATGACAGTGTCGGTTTTGGTAGTGGATCAGTAGAGATGGATGGGGGAACATTCAACCAAGTGTTGAGTGTTCCTGATCTCTCTACCAATCTCCTATCGGTTTACCAAATTACTCACCTTGGTGAAGGAATGTGAGTGGAATTTGGTCCTAACTCGGTGATTATTCGTGAGCTTAACGATGACACTACAGTGGCTGAGGGAAAGGTGGATCACCATTCATGGTTGTATACCTTTTCCCACTTTACTTATGATTCTATGCCCACTGCTTTGCTCACTCATGCAAATGAGGTTAGTAAGCTATGGCATGAGTGATTCGGACATCTAAATTATCGCTACCTTGAACAATTGAGCCAAAATGAAATGGTCAATGGGTTACCCCACATCAAGTTTTCTAAGGGTCTTTGTGAGGGTTGTACCCTTGGAAAGCATCCTGAAAAGAACTTTGACAAAGGAAAATCCTGGAGAGCTACTCATCCTTTGGATCTTGTTCACAATGATATTTCTAGTCCATTTCCATCTCCTTCGTTTACTAGAGCTCTTTATGTGTTGACCTTCATTGATGACTATTCGTGATATACTTGGGTATATTTTCTTAAGCTTAAGTCTGAAGTCTTTGAACATTTTTAGGACTTTAAGGCTCTTGTTGAGAAACAAGCGGAACGATCTATCAAGGTTCTTGAACCGACAATGGAGGTGAATATGTAAACAATAGGTTCATGGATTTTATACTTCTGAAGGGATCTCCTTGCAGCATATAGTTGCATACATCCCTTTGCAAAATGGAGTAGTAGAAAGAAAGAACCGTACTCTTAAAGAGATGGCCACTTGTATGATTCACTCGAAGTCTCTTCCTCTGCAGTATTGGGCTGAAGCAGTGAATTGTGCTAATTACATTCAGAACCGTGTTCCACACAAGGCAGTAAGAGGGATGACACCCTTTGAAGCCTGGTTTGGATGCAAGCATGATGTTGAGCACTTTGAGTCTTCGGATCCAAGGCTATGGCTCGGATTCCCAAAAATAAATGCAAGGCATTGGAACCACAATCCAAACCTTGTATCTTTGTAGGGTATCTTGATGGTGTGAAGGGATATCGATTGTTGAATCCTACTTCTCATGAGCTTTGTATTGAGAGAAGTGTTAAGTTCGATGAGTCTTCTTGACTTCTACTTCTCTACCTATTGAGGTTCTTCAGCTCACTGATTCAGATTCTGACTCATCAGATGATGATGTTGTTGAGCATGCTCCTCTTCCTCCCAACCATGGACCCTTGAGTCTCCGATTCTGAAAGTAGTGATGATGAGGATATGTCCCTTCTCACTCGAGTGATGAATCTTCCGACTCAGAGCTGATCCTCCTGGTCCTCTTTGGGCTAAAAAAACTTTGCAAAGTGCTGGAGATTTAGTTGGAGATACTTCGGATATGAGACGTACTCGCTCATATTTCGTTGGACCCCACTCTTTCTTCACCTTTGCCTCTGATCCACATATTTTCGGGAGGCTTCTTGGTATTCTGAGTGGGATTCTGCCATGGATGAGGAGTATTCCTCTCTCATGAAGAATGATACTTGGGATCTCACCCCTCTTCCGAAAGGAAGAAAAATCGTTTGGTGTAAGTGGGTGTTCGAACAAAGTATGGAGTAGATGGAGATGTCAAAAATTTTAAAGCACGATTAGTAGCTAAGGGTTTCTTCCCAGATAGCTGGGGTTGATTATATTGAAACCTTTTCTCTGGTTGTGAAGATGACTTCTATTCGACTGACCTAGCCATTGCCGCAACAAACAGATGGAAAGTCCATCAAATGGACGTTAAGAGTGCCTTCCTTCATGGTGACCTAGAGGAAGAGATCTACATGGAACAACCTCCGGGTTATGTCCATGATCCCTCCCTCGTTTGTAAGTTAAAGAAGTCTCTTTATGGCCTTAAACAAGCCCCTTGGGCTTGGTATGCCAAGATGGACTCCTTTTTACTTACATCAGGGTTTACTAGGTGTCACTCTGATCCAAATGTTTATATTCTATGGCAAGATGACTCCATACTCATTCTTGTTCTCTATGTTGATGACTTGTTGATCACACCGAAACTCTTCCTCTATCATTGATTCTATGAAGACCGCCTTGGCCAATAGGTTTTCCATGATTGACTTAGGTTTGCTTCATTACTTTCTTGGGATCCAGATTTCACAATCTGACTCGAGAATTTTGATTTCACAACCTAAGTATGCTCTTGACTTGCTTGCTCATTTTAGATGTCCGATTGCAAGTCTTCTCCTACTCCTTTTCTTTCTCGGGGTTAAGTTGGTTTCTGATTGCTCTACTCCCTTGGTTGATGGTACCCTTTATCGATAGTTGGTGGGGAGCTTGATTTACTTGACTCACACTCGACCGGATTTATCGTATGTTGTTGGGATCGTGTCAGATTCATGCAGGAGCCACATGAGCTGCATTGGAAAGCAGCTAAATGGATCCTTCATTATGTTCATGGCACCTATACTGATGGCATTCACTATCATGGAGGGGTGGATATTGACTTGATTGGGTTCATGATTCTGATTGGGCGGTGACTTAGATCATCGGAAATCTACCTCTGGCTACATTTTCTCTCTTGGTTTAGGTCCTATTAGTTGGTCTAGCAAGAATCAAAATGCAATTGTGATATCATCTATAGAGGAGAATACAGAGGAGTAGTTAATGCTGCCACAGAAGCTATTTGGCTACAAGGTATTCTGACAGAGTTTGGCATCCACTTTCGGTGGCCCACCATTATCTATTGTGATAACACAAGCACTATCTCAATTTGTAGAAATCCAGTTCAGCATCAATAGATGAAGCACATTGAGATCCATATGCACTTCATACGAGAGCTTATTCATGATGGTATCATCGACATTCAATACATTCAGACAATTGATCAGATTGTAGATATATTCACCAAGCCCTTCACTGAGGTGAAGTTTCTTCACTTGCGGTCTCTTCTTGGGGTGAGGTCTTATGCAGCTACTCATCTTCTTGGGCTATATAGTCCTCTTCTTCTTCTTCTTCTTCTTCTAGGAAGATGTTGTTTGTATATGGGCACCTTATCAGGCCTTTAGTTGTTGGGCCCCATTGACACATCTTTCTTAGTTGTTTAGGAGTGTCTTTCTTTTTCTATCGACTCATCATAGCCACTACCCCAGCTTCGATGAAGGGGGTGTTGGTGTGTGAGATCCTATATGTCCTCCACACACATATGGAGGGTCATCTCACTTGGGTTAGGTTTAGGGTTTCTTATGTGTCATGCACTAGGGTTACTCAACACCCTATATGTATCCCTTCATTTGACATTTATGAGTATGCCAAGACACTCCATTTGTCTTTTCTACATGTGCAAGCTTTGTTTTGTTATGCAAGTTCTTCATTAATTGATTGATCGATTCTTCCTTGTGATTACATTGGAGCTATTACGTTTCCTTCAGAGTGCAACTCTATCGTGGTGCACATTTTTCGATATGATTCTCACCAACTCTTTCAACCACCCCTAAATCATGTAAGTAATAAATGAAAAGAAATGTGTGGAGGAAAGATCAAATCAACATTGAGAGGATAATAAACGATGTGACAAGAAAATTAATAATGTATGCACAATTATTCCCTTCTTAAATGTTACAAAGTTTAATTTATGAAGCTGCTCATTATTGAACTTATGCAAATTTACCACCTTCTCCATTTCCAATACATTCCCACACTTCACATATCCCCACAAATTCACCATGCCTCTCCACATTAATCACCACACGTACCTAATTATATCGATATCACTTTGGATTTGTTCATGACTTAACCAATTTTTGTTATTTTATGTATAGTCATTTTGTCTCCTCTGTCTTTTACCTAATTCCGTAAACTACACTCCTTCGCGTTGTTAATCACTCCATTGTTGTGCTTATTTCCATTTCTTCCATATTGTATTTCTAGTCTTGTGTTCCATTATTTTCAACTATCGTCTTTACGCACCAATCATGGGGTTCAAACTAAGGCATGAACTAACTAATTCAACAGAGCTATTAGCTGATGCAAGGTCAGTTGAAATCTTTGAAAAGGTGGGATGGATTGATTTCCTACTTGCATATGAATATTTCAACAAAAAATGACAGAGGAATTCACCAAAAAAATTGAGGAAGGATACTCTATTGTAAAAGGTAAGAAAATCCCATTCAATCCATTATAACTAGTCATCTTTCAGAATACGGAAGAGGGTCAATCAATAAATAATAGGAAACTCTATTATGAAATTATTAAAAGGTATTCAAAGTGGGAAAAAAATAAAAATTAGAATTGGTTGTGGACAATAAGGGAAAGCTAAAGGTATAAAAAGAGATACTCTTCATGAGCCTTGGGCAAGGAAAGCTACATGGGTAATCATATATTTCACCTGTGAGGGACAATATGAGATTATTTTGGGCCCTATTTTGAGAATTTTTGATACACCTTCGCCATGGCCAAGTTAAACCCCAAAATAGAATAAATTTGCCTTAGCTTTTGTATGATTATGTCTCCTCGGAAATCGATAAATTCCATTGGGGTACCTCTTACTAGAAATTTCAGGGCATAATACATTTGATTTGCAAACATTAGTTTGCTAAGAAGGCATGACCTAAAGAAGTGGTTGAAATTTAGAAGAAGTGTGCCCTAGAGTCTGAATTGGTTCTAGAGCTAGAACCTTCCACTTCTAAGTGACCTAAGAAACACCCTAGAACAACTAGACATGCATTGACCCTAAATGAGCCCCTAATAGAAAATATTCCTTCTATGAAGAACAGGAAGTAACAACCATTATGCAAACCCTACTCAAGACACCACATGTGTCTCCCCCTTAATCTGTGTCACCCTTTGTTCCTATTACTTAGAAAGAAGTTGATCACACCCCAACCACCGCCACAAACTCACCTATTGTAGACAAAGGTAAGGCACCTATGATAGAAGGAGAACCTAGTTCTCCCCTTACTCTAACACAATTATGCCACAAGTATTGTCCCTGTCTAAAATTCAGTTTGAGCTACAACTATCTCAAGAGATAATTACACATCTACAACTCCTCCTTGAAGCTAAGGAGTCTAGTTTATCCCAGCTGGAGGCCGAGAAAAATCAGAAAATCTAATAGTTACATCAGAATGTAGAACAACAAGAAGAGGAAACTCTTCAACTCCAACATGCTCGGAAGAAAAAGAACAACAAATCCACTCCCTTTAAGCCAAGACAAATGAGCTCAACGCACCCCTTATAATTTTCAAGAGAATAGGCGGAAACGGATCATGTGATCACTAAGGAGCAAACAACTCAGACAAACTTTGTGTTCCCTCAAATTATTATCTTGAAAGGAATGGTTAAATGGATGGAGGAATGTTATAGGCTCATAAAAATCGATGATGAGAACAAAACAAGGCTTTAAAGGAAGAGAAAAAGTTGCTCAAAGAGAATGTTCTTACTGTTTTTCGATTATATGATCAGGGTCTTTCATGTAGGCCCCCATCTAATTTGTATGCACTATTTTTGAAGGAACAATTTTCTAAAATGGCAGATCTCTAGAGCTCGTGCTATGCAAGATATAGAGTTTTATGATGACAAACAATTTGTTAGTGCATGTACACATCAGGAAGTGATGTTGAAAAGAATCTCCTTGTGAATTTTATGTTCAAAAGTTTCTTCTTCGTGAGTAGATTAAGATTCCCATAAATTTCTATGTGGGTTGAAGTGCAACTGAGGGAATTTTCTCTACTCTAAGGC
This sequence comes from Taxus wallichiana var. yunnanensis, assembly GCA_018340775.1. Taxonomy (NCBI): domain Eukaryota; kingdom Viridiplantae; phylum Streptophyta; class Pinopsida; order Cupressales; family Taxaceae; genus Taxus; species Taxus wallichiana. The sequence continues at coordinate 893,707,034 of CM031240.1, read as the reverse complement.
ACCATTCGGATGGAGGGAACAAATAGGAACATTTGTTCAAGAAGAATCTAATATAGGCTACTTAATGAGGCATGATCTTCTTGCCCCTATTCGTTTCTCAATAGATTTTAGTCTCAAGTATACTATTTATGGTTGGTAAACAGTACAAAGAAATTTTGAGAACTTGTGTGAAGAATTACAGGAGCAAGCACTCCCAATGTTAAATGTTAATTTCCTTTCTTGTCAAGTAAGGTATGAGTTGTTTGTAGATCACTAAAAAAGGAGGAGGTGATTTCACCTACTAACCTCCACCGGTAATTGAAAAGAGCCAAGGATTTCTTCAAAATTATTCTAGAAATGTAGGAGAAATGGATTGGGATGAGGTATAGGCCTCCTTTAGTCATCCCACGAGTAACACGATGGAATTCAATAACCGATCGGTCGGACGACAACTATACCACATGGAGGAAGTCAATCACTAAATTCTTTGGATTCTGTAATATTGAATTGGATGAGACTTGGAAAACCTTTTCCAATGAGTACAATTGTTCAAGGATAGTTGAACAATTGAATAGGTAGCAGGAGGACCTAATAGATCTTAAGTATGGGGGGGAGTGATGAACCCTTGTTTTTCCATGTTTTATCCCATGTAAAACCTTGTGTTATTTTGGTATCATTTTACACAATGTATAATATTGACATTTTATAATTAATAATTTATTATGTTTTGGAAGGAAATGTTATGCATATTCTTGTTATTTTTATCTTGTTATTGCTTCTTCAAATATGGCTTGAATGAACATTTATGAGTATTAATGGTGTATTTGGGAAAACATGTGTTGAGTCATCATAGGAGTTAATTGTAAACTAGCATAGGAATCATTCGTGCATTAGCACAAGACTTTCCGTGGAGCATATGACTTGTCCAAATCACTAATTTAGACTTCCTTGAAATAAGGAACTTTCACACAAGAGATGAATATCTTGGATGGCTAAAATATGATTTGATACAATTGGCACATTAGTTAACACAATGACATGAGCATGGAATGTGTGTTACTATTTCAAACTTCATGCATATTATGAGGTCCATACAATCCCAGTTTAACTTCAGTTCCTTGAAGACATGATGTAGACAAACACTTAAGGATTTATAATCATCATGATTATAATGAATCAATTTAGGATTTGTAATATCTTCTGGCCGATTGACTATCTCAAAGGAGTCAATTATGGGCCTCATAGATACAATTAACAAGATTAGTTCAATCCAAACACAACATAGTTTACTCCTTCCACAATTGTAATTCTTAGAACAATTAGTTATTTTTATAAGCCTCGTCCCATTAAGTAGATGTTATTAATTATGAATAACTAGTTCTCTCATAGAGAAACTAGGACCGCTTTGTAGTATAAAGGAGTTGATATATTAAGATTCAATAGTCAGCTCGGTTAGTTGATTATTGTAAAAAAGTAGTTCTTTCAATTCAATAAAATTATAGATTCAAGGGGAAAAATTTATTGTGTAACTTGCAACGTTGAACTTGATCGAAGGGAAGGAGCAAGGGACACTCCTCCCCAACAAGAAGGGAGAATTTATTATTCATTTCCTTTTTGTATTTTGCATTGATTTGAATTATCAACATTACATTATTTCAAGTACCTTTAATTTTATATTCAATAGTCTTTTGTTGTCAATCCATTCCATTTCCTAATTACAGTTAGTATAGTATTCAATTAATTCCATTATTAAATAAGTATTGAGAATAATTTCGATTGTTCCCTTTGTTCAAAACAACCATGGAACATCCCCGGAATGACAAACATAATGTAATTAAAGTGTGAGTATCAACGAAACTCATCAATTAAAGCAACGTTAGGGTCCTATGTTTTCCAATTATTTTTGCAAAGAATTTGGAGAGTATTATGTATCTAGCACTATTTATAATATAGGTCTACATACCCCTGATATCTAACACCTTCTGGATCTAATACCCTTATCACATCATGGTATGGAGATCTCCTTATTTGCACATAAAAACACTTCCATGAACATAATTATACAACTAAAATTATACGCTAAATTTGTAAATACCCTACATATCTACATATGCTAGAAAATTATAATAGTTAAACTAACAACATTGCAATTCTAAAAACCAACTCACAATGTATTTACCTCAAACAACACTAATCCAAAAGGCATTTTCATGATTGTGAAGTGAAATTCCTCAATAGGGATTCAATATGAAGAGATCAAAACCATAACAATGGCCTGAAAACCTCATGTTGCAAACATAAATAACTTTGTATCAAACAAAGATTGAAATTCCATATCATGACTCAATGTCACCATGTTTTGACTACTTGAAATCCCTGATAGCTTGCTATCAGTCCTCCCTAACAGCTTTTTGCATCAACCCAAAACAATACCCACATCATAATTCATTCATTGAAGTTCAAATTTCAAAAATTCCTTGAAGATCCATTCAGAGTTGCCCAAATTTTTAAAAAAACATGCATTGCATTTTTACAAGAAGGGAATTTAGTACGAGACAATGTATCTACCTCAAACAAAATATCCTCCCGATCAAACACAAACAAATATATACAAACTAAATCACACCCATATTCCTCAATGATCTAAAACCCCTGATCCTCACGAAAAAAATATTGATTGTACAAATTTTTCTATTGATTGTCTACAACTATGTACATGTAGTAATTAATCAATTACAATAATCAATAGGTTACAATAGATTCATTTAATATATGAACTGTAGAAACTTCTTATATTGTTATCAATGAATGAAGCCATGATTGTGTCCATAAAATCCATATCATGTGCATTGAACTATACAATATAAATTATACACTAAAGCTTTCAATATCCCGCATATCTATATATGATAGAAAATTATAATGGGTAAACTAACAACATTACAATTCTAAAAACCAACTCACAAGTAACATAAAGAAAAATCAGTAGATCCAATAGAAAATATAGCTGAATAAAGACCATATACAAATTTATTTTCTTTTAATGCATTTTGGAATTGTTTCTACAACTCTAAAAATCCTCATTCAATCATTATAAGGCGAATGGATCTAATATGGAAAACGTTTATGGACAAACTTATTTTTTATTTTATTTTATTTTCTCCATTGGCTTGTGATGTTAACCACAAGCATACAAGTCGAGGGCTAAATAACTCAAAAAGAAATTGTATTGAATTTGTATTACAATTACAGCCACACCTAATTACACATATATTTGTAGTTATAATTTAATAGATTTGCCCAAAGAAAAAAGAGTTGAAGAAGAATCTATAATGGGTGTAATGTATGTCATGAAATAATGACATTAGCCATATACACAAAGATATTTCAGTGGCAACCTCTTACACATCACACATATATTTCCAAGTATATTACAACAAATGGAGTAGAGAATTTGCAAGCTTGTCATAAAACAAATAGTTACAGTCACAACCTTATTACACACAAATTTAGTTTAAGCAAGGTCTAAATACAAAAAAATATGAAATAACAATTGATACACAAATATTTGATCTACAATACAATGGGGAAAAAGAAAAAGTCATTTTATCTAACACTACAATATAAAAGAAATTACATTAATTTGAACAAAATAAAAGAAATTGCCAAAAAGAAATTGTGTTGAGCTTTAAAGTAGTGCCGATCATAAGTACACAACAAAAATTTGTTTACTACTAATATATATATATATATATATAAAGTTTCTCTAACATAGATGACCTAGGGACACATCAACTATGCATCTGATTCAGTTATGTCATTCCTTCCATTGACAAATTCCATTAAAGCCACTCGAGCTTGTGTTGCAATGGGATCACCTAGAACCTCTTCAATGTTTGGCACATTGTATTCATTCTCATTGATGTCATTTGCATCAATGCAGCCCTCATCAAATGCCAACAACATATTATGTAAAATGCAACATACAAGAATAGTTTTTGGTAGCAATTTTAGATTAGGTTGACATATCATGGAATGCAAAATTCGCCATGTATTCTTTAGCCTTCCAAATGCACACTCAACAACAATACATGTTGAGGACAACTTGAAGTTAAATTCTCTTTTCTCATTTGTTAGAGCCCCTAAAAATGGTGTGATTAACCATGGTAATAGTGGATAGCCTCCATCACCAATAATGTACTCTCTCATGTTTGTTAAACCAAGGGAAATTGATCGACCATTTAACCTCTCCCCACCTTCACATAGTTTGTAAAAATAAGAATTCCACAACAATCTGACATCATTAATGGAACCGGGCCACCCAGTGAATACATCCATGAAACACATATTATTGTCAACAATGACTTGTATAGACATGTTATAGTTGTGATCTCTATCATACCAATCCGAAGAGCATTCATTAGATGGAAGTTGAAATTCAATATGTGTTACATCTATAGCCCCACAACAATTTGGAAAACCTCGTTTCTGGTGAAAACCTTCTTTTACATGCTCAATTTCAAAATTATCAATTGGACATCGACACGATCATTGCGAAAGTGAATATGTGTGGTATTAATAAACTTATTTATAACTCTAACCACTGTTGACTTTCCACAACCAAAAAGTTCACTGATGTTAATCATTTCCATCCCAGAAGATAATCGTAAAACCGTGATGGCCACTTGTTTCTCCACTAGAAACACCCTACCCTTTATTGAATTTGCCAATGAAAATGGTATGTCACCTTGACTAAGGTCTTCACGCAAGGAGTCACAAAAAGATTCAAATAATGCATATGGCAACCTAAAAATGCTGTGAAAACGTTCATCATCATATTTAACTTTAAAAATGTAGTGGTTCCACCAATGCAATGAACGTGGTTTGACATACCATTCACCTTGATTCCTCACTCCCCATTGCAAATTTGATAATTTTGTTTCAAGGATCATGTTTTCTTGTTGAGAAGTGATTGCATAGAGCTCTACATTCATGTCATCTTCAATTTCAACATTTGAACATTGTACACTTTTAGATGAACATATTTTATGCTTCTTTGATACACGCCACATAGTAGTTGAATCTTGCAGATCAACCCAAATTTGCAATGCTAATTGGACAATTGTAGATGCACAGGCCAGGAGGACTTTTATTGCTGCTCTTGAATTATTATTCATTGTAAGAACTATTTCTTGGAAGATCTGAATTTGTAATATATGAAATGTAAACTGCTCCCTACAAAAGCAAAAACAGGTCCATAATATCAATGTTAAGATTTTGTCATAGACCAAAAAAACATACATATAAAATTGTTTTAATAAAACCAGCTACAAGTGTCTATATTCAGTGTGTTTCATCCTCTACATCATTTAATTAAATCTACAATTTTATAAATTATTTGTTCCTAAACACATACATGTACTTTTTAGTCTGTGTAAGTTAGAAATGCATTATATTAATGTCCATGACATAACAACTATGATTTATGTACATGATCAAGAGAACATTCACTACAATATATAGGCCTTTTTACCACAAATTTTCCACAATTAGGAATAATTGTGGCATCTCTATGAAAATTTAATTAATTAATTTTTAGGTATCGTGGATGGTCTACAATTTACACATGGTGATAATATTTTGTAGAGAAATCACATACTCAATCATTCCTCATAGAAAATCCACAATTTTTTAAAATGAAAATTTATCATAAAATGTTTTTCACCAAAATAAGTTATATGAGACATTTCTAAAAGACTAATATAAATTTATATTAATATTGAAATTCTATTGTCTATATTTTAATATATTTACATGTTTTAAGAAAAATATAGAAAGTTTAAATTAGAATACTATGGAAATCCAATTATATAAAAATATATGATTATTGTAGCATATTTTAAGATGAAATTAACAAAAAATCATTAATATGACTAATATAAAATATTAGTGTGATAATATTATATTACCTAAAATATATATTAATTATAATATATATTACTTCAAATGAGAAGGATTAACTCGATAGCTCAAGTTACCCCTTTGTATTACTAATATATATTATATATAATAAAAACTAATATAAAATTAAGATATTGTTAAACAACCATATAAATATGAAATTACCAATTTTTTATAATATTAAATTTAATATAAATAATACCTACCACTTTTTCATTTATAACATATAAAAAACTAATTTAAAATATATTTTTAATAAATTAATATTTTTTTTAAAAAATCCCCAATCCGGACAATAATATTATGAGTGGGAACTTTATATAATAATTCGTCAAAATTTCAAAATAATAAAACTACATTTAGATACAAACATCATAAATTTTTCCAAAATAAATAGGATAATTTTATATTTAGCTCACATTTAAAAAATGCCAATAATTACAAAATGATATAAGTAGCTCCATGTTGTAGTTTTGCATGATACATGAGGTTTATTGAATATATTCAATTTTCTAACCTAATTACCTGCATGCAATGTGTAAACCATGCAAAGTGTAAAGTGTAATCGTTGGCGAGGTAGATGGAGGATTATTAGCGATTAATGGTGACGTCTTTGAGTGTAGACACACTATCGCTATGGAACGCCATTTTTAACAATTTTGAGTGTCTCGAATATCCACAATAGTAGGGTGCATGTTTAGTTTCTTCTATACTATATGGAGATCGATCGATAAATCGATAAAATCTGTAGATTTAGAGTGATTCTTTAGAGACCGAAAGAGATGATTGTGTTTTGAAGATATTGCATATTTTGTTCTACGTTTTTTCTTCGATTATTTTTTCCGGTTTCTTTGATAATTAAGAAGTCTTTCTAATGGGAATCTATAACAGGTGCACAAATTTGTATTAATAGGTTTTTGGATTAAAGTGCATGTGAAAATGATATCTCATGAGACCTTTTAATATTTGCCCATATTTTTCCACGTCTTTTTTTGCTTTGGCATCATGGTTTAAATTTTTTGGCCCCAAAATATCTCACCGTCTTTCTATTTGGAAAATAACTCAATTTAAATTTGCTCTTCCTTGTGATTTACATCTTTGTTCATGAGGTGATTTAATCATTTGTTCATGGATTTCATATTTGTCCTTAAAGATGGATAGTCATCTATGTGCAAAATTTGATGATCTATATTACGAGGAATGCTATCAAAGGTAACAATTTTACTTGCTTGGGTAGTTGTAGATCACAAGGCACTTAGAAGTGCATTAAATCAAAATCGCTTCATTATCTTTGAGAATGACTAAAATTTGCATTGCATCGACTCGAAGCCATTGATTTATTTCTTGAGAAAAGTCACAACATCTCACCGAGCATTGATAGATCAAGGCTATATAGTGAAGGCTATGTGATACTATTAGAAGCTTCCAAAATTTTAGCTTTCATATTTTATGTGTTGTGATCATGCAATCAGGGATTGTATAACACTTGTCATTGGTGGAGCTATGTGATCAATCGCCATGGGAATTCTACGAAATAAATAATCAATTCAATAATGGAGTGTTGAACGCACTGTCAGAAGATGAGGAGAATACATCATATTACATATCCATTTCACAAGACATCTGTGCATTGTTGAATGTGTTGCATTTGACAAAGAAACTCATATATATATATTTAGTCTCGGCGAGAAGAGATTTGTGTATTGTTGAATGTGTTGCATTTGACACAGACAACTATTGACACTTGCCTCCATATGATACTTTCATGGAAATTTTCTATGAATATCTTGAGTCTTAGTTGGTATTGAAACTTTTCAAAACTAAATCTCTCCATAGCTATGTATACTTCAATATTTGTCTCCTTTAAATTTGTGTTTTCTAAACTAGATGTCATTAAAAATGTAAACCGTGTAGTCTTTCCCAAGCTTCTTGGTTCATCATATATAAGAGGATTTAGACTACATTCATTTCACCTATGTGAGCTTGGTTCTCATTTCTCCATGTGCATGTAGGCGTAGTCTCAAAAAATTATTTAAAAGGTTGCTTATTTGACAGAGACCACTCCCAAGGATTTGCGGGCAAAAGATTTGGTAGACAAGTGCCTAAAATACAGAAGCATACTAAATCAAAATGTAAACAGATTCAATATCTTTCAATTAAATTTTAATTGCTCCTATCAATGTTTTGATAATGAATAGGTTTGGGGATGTTCATTTGTTACATGCATGTTTTTTTTTTTCAAATTTATCTTATAGATGTGCATGTTGCATGCAAGAATTTAACATAGTGACATGGAATGACACATTGAACATTACACAAGACAACCCCCATAGAAATCACATGCCATCCTAAATATAATCACATTCAAATTTAGAAATTAGGCCTTATGTTTGGGAACACCATGTGATAAGAAAATTCGAAGAACATGGGAGATATCGAGTGAAGCTTATAAGATCCGTGATAAATAAAAACATGAAAATGTGTGGGAAAAAGGACAATGTGCGTAGGAGTCAAAATATCTAAGTGAGCTAACTAATCCAGGGCCACAAACTTGTGATAGGAGATAGATCATGCGAAAGGGTATGTTTGATCTATTGTGACATCATGACTTGATGTGAATGATAATTTTATGAAGTGTAAAAATATATGATGTGTACAATTTATATAATAAATAGAAAATATGTTTGATCCACAATTTTTTAATTGGTTTTTGGTATTGTGGTTATAAATTATTTCAAACAATAAAAAATTTTTGTTGTCCATAGTAATATTTCTATATTTAAAAAAGATAATTTCATAATTAATTATTGTGGCAATCAAATTGTAGCTTCCACCTACAAGTTTTATGTGGTAAACAACAATTGTAGAAAAAATTGTTGAAATTGCCACAATATAACATTGATGAGAGTTATGAAATTGTAAATTGTGAAATTTCTACAAAGATGGAATATATAGAAAAACTACATTTTTGTGAAGATTGTGGAATACTAACAAAAATAGAAATTGTAGAAATGTTACAACTATTAAGAAATGTGGACAATGTAAAATTTAAAAATGGAGATTATCTATAAATTTTATAAATTGTGGACTATCCATGGTATAATGAATTGTGGAAAAACTACAATAATATATCAAAAAGTGGATTAGCTACAATTCCAATGCCACAATTTTAATTTTTAGAATACCATATAACCACAAAAATATTGTTGAAAAATTGTGGCAAAAGGTCTAGTTTGTTGTAGTGATTAATAGGTAACTTTGTAAGGAAAATAATGATTAAATTTACAAAGAGAATTGAGAATTATAATGATCTTGAATTTAATAAAAAATTCATACAAAGAAAACAAAAACACAATATTCATGTTATCCAACTATAAAGTTAACAACCCCCAAGGATTATATGTTCTACAAAAATATTGATTGACTACATAACCTAGCCAATCAAACAAGACTGCAACACATACATTCTAAAATAGTCACAAAAAGATGAATCCACTCAATGGTCCCTACCTAACCTAAGTACTACATTATACAAATCATTTATCATTACTAAATGATTCACTAATCTTCAACATGGCCTGCCCAATAGTGTTTAGAGCTGAAACCAAACTCAATTGGACATTTATCTTTTGCTCTTCAATTTTGATCATCTTCTCCTCATTCAAATCATCCCTTTGCATGCGTTGTTCGATGAGAGTACAATCTTTTGCATGACATTGTTCAACCAGAGCACAATCTTTTTCATGACGCTTCATACCCCCTCCTCAACTATTTGTAGAGTAGAAATAACCAACCTATTGTTTTCAACAATAGTATCTTTGATATTTGTTGTTTTATATGATGTTTTTCTTTTTTTCCCTGTGGATTGACTTCCACATGTTGCTTTGGGTGATGGATCATTTTCATTTGGAGAAGAAGAATCATCATAATTTGCATGGTTTGTGTTGGAAGTGTCGATGGTAATATTCCCAAGATTGATACCTCGATCTTGACCAAAGTTAAGCTCCATTGCATCAAAAAGTTCTTCAGAGAATTTTGCAGGAAGCTTCTTCTCAGTCCTTTCTTGGGTTGTCATAGTCCATAACTATCATGGCTAGATGGAATATTTTTTTATAATCTCTAATCCTTTTGTAATCAAGTTGAAGATGTTCCCATCAATCGTGACATTGATTGAATGTGTAAATAACACCATGATTAACACAATAATTTTACACAATTTTCCACTTTTCTGTGGATGATATGACTTTACTCATTGGACCACCGTTGGACATAGTGTCTCTCTCATTACGTTTAGCTTCAATTAGAACAAGAGTGTCTGTAGTGCTCCAATGGGTTCTACCCTTTTGTGGGGGAAGGACATTTGATTGTTTTTTTAAGATCTCTGCCTGTTTAGAAGCCATATCCCCTTGAGGTAAATGGGAATCATCAACATGTGTTGTAGAATGTTCTTGATAATGGATCCCATCATTAAAAATATTGTCTCTAGGGGGACAAACAACTTTTGCATTGTGTACTTGCATATTTGGAACAAAATCAGGGATGGATGAATTATTGAAGTAAACATCATCATCTGGAATATCATTGTTTGAAAGTAATGTTGTATATCTTATAAAACCAGGCTTCATAGGAGTTGGGTGATACACATGTTTGTCCATGGATATATTTTTTAATCCCTGCAATAAATCAAGTGTGAATAAACATAAATAAAAACTAACCAACATTGGAATTTAAAAGTAAATATGCAACTAAATTATTAGAAAATTACATAATTTTAATGTGTTTGGAAGCATGGAATATTTGTTGGTCTTAATGTACATGAGTACTGATAATAGGGAGATATAAAAGACCTTCAAGTCTGTAATTCTTATTTTCTACTTCTTGAATAAATGCAGGAGTTGAATTGGTATGTAAATAGCCATTGATAATTTTCTGTTCATTTCACCAAAAATGTGTGAGATACTCACTCCAATCATGTACAACTAAATCTTTGAAGTTGTGTTTTTTTGAAATAAATGGAAACCAATCAATAAACACTACTTTACTTCCATAAACTAGAAAAATCATTACATGCATGGACTATATAAAAATGATAGTCAAATTGAAATTTGTAGTTCTATGTCACCCCTGCACCTACATAATACTAATGTATTTCAAACAAGGTCCCTGATTTTGCAGTCTTTATCCAGATGTGTCAGCCTCAATTTATGTGCAGAATAGATACATGTTATTGTCAGAATAAAACCAAATACAAATATATTACCTCGAGAACGCAAAAGCACATGATTTGGAGGGAAAACATCTTCAACTAGTGCTTTGTAGATAGGTGACCTAAAAACATGGAATGCAGAAACAAACATTTACAACCCCCACCCACCCATTTGAGTCGCTGGAACAGTCTCCCTATACAACCGGTGCTCCATTTTTAAGAAAAAATTCTATTTTTTTTTATAGTTAATAAAAATTAAATAAACTATGAGACCACCTTCCTTGAGGTCGCCCCCATCATGGGACCGCTCCTTTATTCTTGGTTTGTATTATTGCTTAGATGACAGACCCTAATGTTTAGATGACAAACCCTAATGTTCTTTCATTTTTCACTTCCATGTATCATAACCCTGAAACCCCGTTACCTGATGCAACATATATATCAACCATCAAAGAAAACACCGTTAATTAAGGGCAGACTCATAAAGCGAATCCCGTGTTTTGTCATTCTGTCGATCCCGAGTGTTTTTTTATCTTCATCCGCTTTTTTGATCCTGTATCTGAAATTCGGTTCTAAACAGGAAGATTCTTCAGAGTTATATACACATCTCAATGTAACCGTTGCTAAACGGGAAGATTTTTGACAGTTATATATATCTATACCTCTACTTTTCTTTCTCTTACTCAGACCCCTTTCATCACTTGCTCCGCAGTTTTGTTGCTTGTTCGGATTGATTCTGTTTTTATTTTTCACTGATTTTGTTTGCTGCACGGCCGTGCTATGATTTTATTTGTTCTACGTTTTGATCTTTTGTCGGTATTTTTTAGTTCATTTTATTTTTCTGTTAAAGTTTTGGGGTTTGTAAGGTTCAGCGTATGGGAATATAAATATGCGCAAGGGTTTTGGTAAGCAGATGCCCTACGAAATGCTGTAAAGAGGTATATATATTCATTTCCAGTAATGTCTGGCTTATTTCTATCATGTCCAATCTAATAAATTGTTTATTTAATGTACTATTTATTATATTACTATTTTTTTGTTATGCCCTATGTGATATCATTGCGAGGTGAATGGAACTCCAAGAAAGCTGAATGCGTCGGCGTAAGGGCTGTCATCCGTCTATTTGGCGGCATAAAATACAGGTCAGGAGTAAAATTCAAACCCTAGCTAGGTTACATTTACACTTCATAAATTTGCAGGTTTCATAAGAATCCTAGGGTTCATTATACCCTGTTTAGTTTTCTTTAAGAAAAATTCATAATAGTTTTACGGTTTTCTGTAGAAGGGCATGCCGAAATGGCTGGTAAAGGGCATGCCCGAAATTGTAGAATAAGACTAGTTAGAACTGAATGTAGGTACAACGGCATGGCTAAATTGTAGATTAAGACTACCATTCTTATCAAGGCAATCTGGGTGTCTGTGTATCCATGAAGCTTGCTTTAGAGGTCTTGATACGAGCTGATTTTTCATCCTGTATCCACAAAGTTCTTAAAAACCCTTGACCTACCCAGTTTTTGATAAAATAAGGATGCCTAAATTTTTATGAGCTTATTCAATTTTAGTTGGTATCATATTTTTTTGAAAATTCTGGCCTGAAATTTTTGGCAACGTCTTACAATATTCAGTTTACCTTATACCTAAATAGTTTTAAATTTGTTGTGGAGGGGTTCAGATACTGTGCTTGAGATCCAAAACCTGAACAATGAATCAACACCTTGTTAACTGTTAACATGTATCATTAGTATAATTTAAATAAAAAGACATATGATATGCCAAATTCAGCCCCTTCAGGAGGGTGACGGGCTTTTTGCTCTTCTAAAAATGTTAAGCCGTGATTTTGCTGCTCCGATATACTAAGAGCCAATAGAAAAGCCTTTCTTATGAGCTATATGCTGATGCAGAGGTATTGTATAAACAATAAATTTCAACTACATTTAGTTTGAGCAGCATCTGGAAATAGAGTTATGATCATTCTATTCAGTCTCTATCCACTACGCAATGCTATCAATATTATTTATACAGAGCCCAATTCATTTCTGTAATGTTAATTTACAAAGGTTAACATGGTTATTAATGCTTGTTAGAACTGAACATAGATAAAAGGCCTGCCTGACAGTGTTCATGACAACCTGCACAGTTTAAGAGCAGGTTTTGATCCTTTGACCTGCACAGTTTTGTGTATATTAAGAATACAAAAATATTTTATTGGCTTACTCCAACCTTGTAGTTGGTATCTGAAATTTATGGAAATTTTGGTTTGAAAATTTGGGCCACAATTTAGGGTGTAGGTCGTCTTCATTAACTTCATTTACAAAACATGAAGAGAGGTTTTGACAACATTTTAAATATCCTCAACTGTCTAGAAAAGTGCTTCTCCTGCCTTGAGAGAATCATATACAGTCAGGTGTGATGGGCTTGATATTTGCATTTGACAATATCAGAGATGAAGACCATTGAATCTGCCATGTTAATTTTACAATGGTTAACATTGTTATTACTAGTTAGAACTGAACATAGATAAAAGGGCATGCCTGAAAGTATGCAGATCATGCCAACCATTCTTACTAGCATAATTTGATCCTTTGACCTGCACAGTTTTGTGTATATTAAGAATACAAAAATATTTTATTGGCTTACTCCAACCTTGTAGTTGGTATCTGAAATTTATGGAAATTTTGGTTTGAAAATTTGGGCTACAATTTAGGGTGTAGGTTGTACATGTGGCTTCTTCAACTTCATTTACAAGCATGTTTTGATCCTTTGACCTGCACAGTTTTGTGTATATTAAGATTACAAAAATATTTTATTGGCTTACTCCAACCTCGTAGTTGGTATCTGAAATTTATGGAAATTTTGGTTTGAAAATTTGGGCTACAATTTAGGGTGTAGGTTGTACATGTGGCTTCTTCAACTTCATTTACAAGCATGGAGAGGTTTTGATCCTTTGACCTGCACAGTTTTGTGTATATTAAGAATACAAAATATTTTATTGGCTTACTCCAACCTCCGTAGTTGGTATCTGAAATTTATGGAAATTTTGGTTTGAAAATTTGGGCTACAATTTAGGGTGTAGGTTGTACAGGTGTGGCTTCTTCAACTTCATTTACAAAACATGGAGAGGTTTTCAACTTTACAGGTGCAATTTAAATACCTCAGGTGACAATATGTAGAAACAAGCCTTGACCGAGGATCAAATGTCCGGTATGACAGTGTGGTAGAGGGCCTAAAAGTGGTGTGATAAATTAAATGTATCGGTGTTATATTAAAGTGGGTTTTATTTTAACGGCAAGGTAAAATGATATTGATTAGTGGGCATATAATACGGGTGGATTTAATATTTTAGGCTTTTATAATTGTATTTGCTTGGATGGGTTGCACCAAGGTCTCTGCTGCCCTGCGAAGACGTGCCGTGCATTTCCACCTGCCCGGCCATTCAATCCCGCCTTTCGAAGCCTTTTCAACTTTAAAGGTGGAATTTAAAACCGTCTGGGTTTCTTGGTTTTATATGTGGGTCGTTTTTATAAGCTGGGAGCGAGGATTCAAATGTGTATTTTTATGACTTTAAAATATAAGCTTTGGCATATTAAAGTGTGGTCGGGGTCTCTTTTATTAAAAGTGGTGTGGTTTAATAAATTATATGTAGTCGGTGTTATATTAAAGTGGGTTTTACTTTAATATTAAGGTAAGCTTTTATGATATATAGATTAGGTCCTTTTTTAATATAATATTTTAGGATTTAATTTATTTAATCTAAAGTGGTTTAATTTTATTATTAGGTTCTAATTTAATTTTTTATATATTTTTGTACTGCCGTATCCGGGGCCAATTTTTTTTTTGCCGTATCCGCGTATCGGATATTCCGTACCTGTACCCGTATCCAAAATGTATCGGCTACTTAGACAAAGACCATTGAATGTATGCATTTGAGGTGGAGTTTTCTATTGCTGTTATTTACTATGTATTATGTTTTTGATGAAGAAAGATTTTTCCTTTGTGTTTTTCTTGTTTTCTTGTTATGGTCAACTCCTTTGATGTTATGGGCTTTTTCAATGACATGTTTTTTGGTCATTTGATCTCTCTTTGCTTGCATTTTTAGTTGTAGATCTCTTGCAAATCTTGAAACGGTACTAAAATTCCATGCAGTTCCATGTTGTTTGTCATTGTATCCTTCATCATATGATTGACTCCAATGATGAGAAATCATAATGTTGAAAGATCCATTAGGAGGAATAATAAATGCATAATGTAGGAAAACTTTGGAAATAATTGAAACCTACCATACAGAGGTAATTATATTATTCTCCATTTCCTTAACTTATCTTTCTACCTTCAATTTTGTCATTGTTTTAGTTACTGATTGTAGAAGAGAAAGATAAAATCTAAAGTGAATGATGGTTTTGGATAATAGCCTAGTATTTGTATAGTTCTTGAGATTGTTTGGCACAAAGATTTTTCTTGAGCTAGTGTTTGTATAGGTTCCTAGATTCCTTGATGTGTCTTTGAAAGATCCTGAGAACTATCAAAGGTAATGGAGTGGGATATTATACTGTGTCCATGCTAAATTTCGAAAGAGGGAAAAATGAGAACCGATGTCGAAAACAATGCACCACAATGAAGTTGCACTCCGATGGTAACGTCAAGCTCCAACGCAATAAGCAAGATTCGAATCAATGGAAAAAAATGCAAGTAAGAAAATAGGTCTGCTCATCCTCATAGATCGAAAAAAGGAAGTACAAATAGGGGTGTTGTGTAACCCCCATGCCTAAACAAGGAAAGAATATCAATGATGCCATTGACGCATATGACGTGATTGACGCATATGACGCCACTAAAGGAGGAGTTACAATTCCAAATAAGGAATGTAACTCCTATGACGCATTGACGCAAATGACAATGACAGATTCTATGACAAAATCTGACACTTGTCATTTGACTTCCTAAGACCTATGACTCTCGCAAGGCGAGATGACTCACCAGGTGATGTGGACGATGACAAGGCATGTCACACACACCAACACCCCTTCATGGTAAGCCGAGGAAGAGGTCATGGTAAGAATAGAAAGAAGACTCCCTAGACAACTAAGAAAGATGTGTCAATGGGGCCCGACAACTAAAGGCCTGATAAGGTGCCCATATACAAACAACATCTTTCTAGAAAGAAGAAGAGGAGAAGAAGAAAAGAGAGCTATCCAGCCTCTCCGGAAGATGATTTCCGATGGACTCCTAATGAATCTGAAGGGACCAAAGGTCTGTGATCAGTGGAGGAAGGAGGAGGAGCATGGAGTGTGCCGGATGGTGGCCCAATATGGGAAGAAGATAATATATCAAGAGAAGCGGTGACAATCCTATCAATCTCCATAAGGTGGGAGTCCGCAAATATAGATATATCATCAAGAGAGTTGAGTTGTGATGAAGGAGATCCCTGAAGGGGCAAAAGAACCTGTTGCGGTGGAGAGTCAGTGGAAGCTGGTGTGATGGCAACTCTGATCTCTGAAGAGGCAGTAGGTGGAAGAAGATGTTGCACTATGATGTTGGTATCCTCGAGCATATCATCCAAGTCCGAGTCAAGGAAATCAATGTCTTGTTGTGGAGGACTATAAGAACCTTTGAAGAAGCAATCTCGAGGTTTGTGGAAGCAACAGGGGATGGTAGAATTTCAGGATAAAATCAATGGAATCAGTAGATGCTCGTGAAGGGGAAAACCTAAGATCTAAGGTAGCATGGTGTGCAGGTGAGAATTCAACCGAAGAGTCCTATGGAGGAGAGTCACTAGAAACTATGATAGGAGCAATACTAAGTTCTGAAGGAGCATGCACATAAATATGTGTGGGTGGCCCTTCGTAAGAAAAAGTATCGGTGAACTCACTTTCCTCCATGGATGCAAGATCATCATAAGATCCATAACCAGATGAAGGAGGATCAAAGTCTCCATGAAAATTTCGAATGAAGGTCCGGTGCAAAAGCGAGACTTGGTGAATTCTAATCAATGTTGAAGGTCCTCCGATATAGTAAGACAAAGAAGCCCGTATGCCATATCATTCTCGTTCAACCAATTTTGGTGATGAATGCGGTCAATAGGTTCAAGGTGCAACCCAAGAAGATGTGGTAACAAGTTGTACATAATGCTGATGATCGAGTATCTCATTATCATTCTCGTTCCTACCAATTTTGGTGATGAATGAAATTCAATCCAGGACGAGAGAGCCTCCAAGGAACACAAGAAGATGTGGTAACTTTGTACATAATGCTGATGATCACTCACCTGCATTCTTCCATTCGAGGTAGTTTCTGGTATAGTTAACAAAAGTGCCACGATGAAAGGGGGTTAAATTCATGATGAGAGGAGTTCTTGAGGCTCTTGTCATGGACATTGAATTTCATCGCTCCTTTGTTCAACTAGACCAGAAACTACCTACAATGGAAGAATGGGATACTCGATCATCGATTATGTATAACTTGTTACCACATCTTCAAGCGTTGATCGCATTCAATCACTCACGAGAATGATCACATCGGGCGATTGTAATCTTGGAGGACTATATTATAAAGTGCCACTGAGGGGGGTTAAATTTGTGTTCTTCGAATTTTCTTGTCAGACTTTGATAATCCTTTTCGGTTATGGATCTTTGTGATCTTAGGATCCATGGAGGAAACTACCTACAATGGAAGAATGGGATACTCAATCATTTCTATGCATTATGTATAACTTGTTAGTACATCTATCTTCGGATTCCTGGCAGTGACTCAACCTCCGACCGCATTCATCACCAAAATTGGTTGAACGAGAATGATATGGCACCATGGGCTTCTTTGTCTTACTATCGAGGACCTTCAACATCGATTAGAATTCACCAAGTCCGCGCACCATCCCCTCGGACCTTCATTCGCTTCTTCAAAGGGTTTCATGGAGACTTTGATCTTCCATCGGTTATGGATCTTATGATGATCTTGCATCCATGGAGGAAAGTGAGTTCACCAATACTTTTTCTTACGAAGGGCCACCCACATATATTTTCTACGTGCATGTTCCTTCGTAACTTAGTATTGCTCCTATCACGCTTTTAGTGACTCTCCTTCACAGGACTCTTCGGTTGAATTCTCACCGCACACCATGCCGTCTTGGATCTTAGGTTTTTTCACGAGCACTTCATGAGCATCCCTACTTCGATCAAACCTCGAGATTGCTTCTTGATTCTATCCTCGGGAGATTCTACCATCCCCTGTGCTTTTTCCACAAACCTCGAGATGCTTCTTCAAAGGGTTCTTATAGTCCTCCACAACTCATTCTCTTGATGATATATTTGCGACTCCACAACATGGACATTGATTTGTTACTCGGACTTGATGATATGTTCGAAGATACCACATCAAGCACACTCCATGCTCCTCTTCCACCTACGATCCGACCTTCTTCTTTACGAGATCAAGGAGTTCATGCGGAAATCACACTAGCTTCCTTCCGACTCTTCTTCGGCTAGAAAGATGTTGTTTGTATTGGGCGCTTCCTTAGGGATCTCCTTCATCACAACTCAATTTTCTTGATGATATATCTATATTTGCGGACTCCCACCTTATGGAGATTGACAGGATTGTCATTGCTTCTCTTGATATATTATCTTCTTCCCATATTGGGCCACCATCTAGGCACACTCCATGCTCCTCCTCCTTCCTCCACTGATCACAGACCTTTGGTCCCTTCAGATTCATTAGGAGTCCATCGGAAATCATCTTCCGGAGGAGTTGGATAGATCTCTTTTCTTCTTCTCCTCTTCTTCTTTCTAGAAAGATGTTGTTTGTATATGGGCACCTTATCAGGCCTTTAGTTGTTGGGCCCCATTGACACATCTTTCTTAGTTGTCTAGGGGAGTCTTCTTTTCTGTTTTGGCTTACCATGACCTCTTCCTCGGCTTCGATGAAGGGGGTGTTGGTGTGTGTGACATGCCTAGTCATCGTCCACATCACCTGGTGAGTCATCTCGACTCAAGGGAGTCATAGGTCTTAGGAAGTCAAATGACAAGTGTCATATTCTGTCGTAGAATATGTCATTGTCATTTGTGTCAGTGCGTCATAGGAGTTACATTCCTTATTTGGAATTGTAACTCCTTTAGTGGCGTTATATGCGTCGATCACGTCATATGTGTTAGTGGCGTCATTGATATTCTTTCCTTGTTTAGGCATGGGGGTTACACAAACCCCTATTTGTACTTTATTTTTCGATCTATGAGGATGAGCAGAATTGTTTTCTAACTTGCATTTTTTTTTCCATTGATTCGAATATTTCTTATTGCGTTGGAGCTTGACGTTAGAATGCAATTTCGTTGCGTGGTACATTGTTTTCTACATCGGTACTCGTTTTCCCTCTTTCATGGTATCAGAGCGAGGTTTCGATCCTCGGACTTGTGGTTCTTTGTTATTTCCTTGTGTAGGCTCTTACCTTAACTACCTTTGCATGTGTTGTCTTTCTTTTTGGTTGTTTGTGTATTACTTGCTTTGGTTATGGTGGTGTTCGAGTTCGAGATCCTGAAGGTAAAAGGAGTGTTTGTTCTTGGTATTTGAGGAGTGTTGGATCCTAGAACCAAGTTGGAATATAGCTCGCAGTATTGTCCTCATAACAGCTCGACTGCATTCCCTTTTCATGCCCGCCGACTCATGTCTATTGCATCGATCACCACCGACTCGCTCCCTTCACGTCTTGCTGAGGATACACCAGTGAAAACGTGATTCAACACAACTTGAGCATACAACAATCCTCAGACTAAGGTTTTTCTGCCTTGCACTGGTTGTCTTGGTTGTGCATTCGAATGCCCTTTGCTCCTGAGTCCTGGTGTCACGCATGCCCGACACTGTTTGGCTTGACGTGGACTTTGTGCATCTCTAGTTTCCACTCGCCCGCTTTGCTTGTTCGCTGTGTTCATCTCTGGTTTCCACTCGTTGTGTTCGTGCCTTGGGATATGCATTGGAGTGCATTGGGCTTTTTGCCGTCGAACGATTAGCGAGTGGACTCGCCTTGTCGTTGGTTTCCCGAGCCACGCCTCTGCATGTTCATAGTCCGGTGGTTTCTCCAACCTGTGCCTGTGTAACTCCCTGGCTTGACTTGCATCCCGTGACGGTTACTGATCTAAAGTGGCTCGACTTGCATCCTATGATGGTTTTAGTCTGCACTTTGACCACTCGGCGTTGGACCCCTCTTTGATAGCTCGACCGCATTCCAAGGGCTCCCCTCCGTGAACACATCTCCACGTGGGCTTCTATTCTCAAGCAGCTCAGTCAACACTAGCTCAGCCCTTATCCATCCGTTAGGGTTAACTATTGGTAAATAATCACCTTTTAAATATTTTAAGGTGTACAACATTTAATTGGCATTTGTAATTCTTTTTATTTTTTTTTGCTTGTTTAATTAAACCTTCCTTCGAGTGTCGAAGACGGAGGGTGAGGTCCGGGGTTGGCAGGAGGCTAATCCCCCTCGCAATTAAAACAAACCCTATCTAAAATTCGATGCCATTTCCAACGAGCATACATATAATACCCTTATTTGCATGCGTTTAGGGCACTTTTTTAATCCGTTTGCAGGCTTATTTGCATTTTTCCATTAGTTGCGGGAATTGTTTTTTGCTATAACTTTTGACTCGTTGCTTGGTTTTGAGCACTTCTTTAGTCAAAGTTGCATGTTATGAGGACAATAATGCGAGCTATATTCCAACTCTGTTCTAGGATCCAACACTCCTCAAATACCAAGAACCGACACTCCTTTTACCCTGCAGGATCTGAACCTAAACACAACCATAACCAACAAGTAATACACAAACAACCAAAAAGAACGACACATGCAAAGGTAGTTAAGGTGAGAGCCTGCACAAGGAAATAACAAAGAACCACAGTCCACACAAAGCAAAGCGAGCTCACGAGAATAGAAGCAATCACGAACTCAACAACGGATAATGCAAACCGACCAAAATACCTTCAAACTTGCAACTGCTGAAACCTCAATACGAGGTGAGCAATACAATTCCAAAATAATAATCGAAAAAACTTGCACGAGGAAAATAAGAAGAAACCAGAAGTAATAAACAACTTGATAAACAGAAGAGTGCACGTTTTACCGAAACTAGCTCTGATACCATGAAAGAGGGAAAACGAGAACCAATGTCAAAAATAATGCACCACAATGAAGTTGCACTCCGATGGTAACGTCAAGCTCCAACGCAATAAGCAAGATTCGAATCAATGGAAAGAAAATGCAAGTAAGAAAACAAGTCTACTCATCCTCATAGATCGAAAAAGGAAGTACAAATAGGGGTGTTGTGTAACCCCCATGCCTAAACAAGGAAAGAATATCAATGACGCCACTGACGCATATGACGCCACTAAAGGAGGAGTTACAATTCCAAATAAGGAATGTAATTGCATGACGCATCGACGAATGACAATGACAGATTCTACGGAGAATCGACACTTGTCATTTGACTTCTAAGACCTATGACTCCCATGAGGCAAGATGACTCACTAGGTGATGTGGACGATGACAAGGCATGTCACACACACCAACAACTACAAAGGGTTCCAAAGGTTCATTTTTTAAGGATTTTAACACCTTGTAATTTGACATGGAGGGGTGTATCTCTCGATAAAAATCTGACACTTTGTTTAGAGAGACACACAACTTATAGCCTTGATAGATTTAGAACCTAAGCTAAGTATTGAATCAACACCTTGTTAGTGCATATAATACAACTTAAATCAATTAATATTTAATCTGCCAAATGTATTGTTTATGCAGTTTAGTAGAGCAATGAAAAACCTTATTTAATAAGTTATGGTGATACAAAGCTAAGTATTGAATCAACACCTTGTTAGTGCATATAATACAACTTAAATCAATTAATATTTAATCTGCCAAATGTATTGTTTATGCAGTTTAGTAGGAGCCAATGAAAAACCTTATTTAATAAGTTATGGTGATACAAAGATATCTAATAAACTCTAGTAATATTTGAGTAGCATCTTAAAAATGAATATGATCATTTCATTGAATCCCTGCCCAGTATTCAATGCTTTAAGATTAATTTAGTAGTAACCAAATCATGTCATGTCTATTTGTTGGCGAAAATCTATTATAATTAGAGGCTTAAGTAGAACTGAATTTGGATCTCGCGTCACTATAGCTTCTTGGAGGTTATGGTGATTTTAGAAAAGGAAGCAATAATCAATGATCTCTCTAGTATAGTAATTTTGCAATCATGTTCCATTTTATCAATGATTTTAGAAAAGGAGGGGTGTATCTCTGATAAAAATCTGACACTGTTTAGAGAGACAGACAACTTGTAGCCTTGATAGATTTAGAACCTAAGCTAAGTATTGAATCAACACCTTGTTAGTGCATTTAATACAACTTAAATCAATTAATATTTAATCTGCCAAATGTATTGTTTATGCAGTTTAGTAGGAGCCAATGAAAAACCTTATTTAATAAGTTATGGTGATACAAAGATATCGAATAAACTCTAGTAATATTTGAGTAGCATCTTAAAAATGATTATGATCATTTCATTGAATCCCTGCCCAGTATTCAATGCTTTAAGATTAATTTAGTAGTAACCAAATCATGTCATGTCTATTTGTTGGCAAAAATCTATTATAATTAGAGGCTTAAGTAGAACTGAATTTGGATCGCGTCACTATAGCTTCTTGGAGGTTATGGTGATTTTAGAAAAGGAAGCAATAATCAATGATCTCTCTACTATAGTAATTTCTCAATCATGTTCCATTTTATTTCTAGTCCATTAACAATGGTCAATCTATTATAGTTAGATGCTTAAGTAGAAGTGAATTTGGATCTTGTGTCACTATAGCTTTTGGAGGTTAGGATGATTAGAAAAGGAAGCAATAATCAATGATCTCTTTGTTATAGTAATTTCTCAATCATGTTCCATTTTATCTCTACTCCGTTACCAATGCTTATTCTCTATAGAGGGCTGCCATATGTTTGATGAATGGACAGTGTCAAGCATTCCCTTATCATAGGTACATGACACGATCATTCTCTTTCGCTTTATAGCTGAGTACCCTTTCTCAACTATTTAGTTAAACTCAAGAGTGCTATTCACTTGAAAATACTATCCTAATTAGATGGCAGACCAATACTATACTGTTGTATCCATGCTAGAGGCAGGAGTGATGTTTCTTTTTGTTTACTTTGTCATTCACTATTTGAATTTTCTATTTCCTTTGATATAGCATCTAGAAGTTATATGTAGATAGTTGGAGACTTACTTTCTCAATGATCTCCGGTTTTAGTTGCAATTTTGATTGCACCTTACATTATCTCTAGTTTTTTAGTAGCCACTCTCCTTGAATATATAAACCCAAATATTTCAATTATGAAACAGTAATCAATGGTCTCGCCACTGTAGTAACTTCTCAATCATTTTTCATTTTATCTGAACTCCATCACCAATGCTTATTCTCTTCATAGGGCTGCCACTTGTCTAATGAATGGATAGTATCAAGCATTTTCTTATCATAAGTACAGAAAGCACGATCATTCTCTATCGATATATAGCTGAGTACCATTTCTCAATTATGACCAATAGTGTTACACCCATGCTAGAGGTAAGGGTACTATTTCTTTTGGTTTACTTTGTCATTCAACCTTCTACTTTTCTATTTTCTTTCATAAAGTAACTAGATATAGACGTGGATAGTTGCTGGCAAGAACTCTTAGGCATCCCTGGTTATAACTGCCATCTCGATTACACCCCAAATCATTTCTTGGTAGTTAATAATGACGAGCTTCAATAAATTAACCATAATATTACAATTAGTAAGCAAGAATCTCTACCATTGTAATTTCCCATTCATGTTTTTGTTTGGCTTTATATTTGTTCCATGAGTAATGCACATTCTCTACTTAGGGATTCCATTTATCTCTACTACAAATAACCAGCTGTGACATATAGACCATGCAGAAATCCCGTGCATTGAATATTCAAAACAAATCATCAGCTATGCTTCCTATCATAGCTTTAGATTATCATTGTGTTATGGGAAGTCATCAGATTCTGTTCTATATTGCAGTATGTAGCAAGTTCCAAATTTTTAATGCAATAAGGACATTTCTAGAAAAATGTTTTGTTATGATATGAAATTAGGTTTGTTTTGAAGTAACAATGTACTTTGGACTTATCTGTATTATGAAAATATCTCCCTATTCAAACATATGCTCAATAAATTATTATTAACTTAACATAGCCATGGTGGAAAGGCAGAGTTATAGTCATGATGACAATCCAAGTTCTATATTGCAGTATGTAACAAGTTCTAAAGTTTTAATTCAATAGGACATCTCTAGAAAAATGTTTCGTTATGATATGAAATTAGGTTTGTTGTGAAGTTACAAGGTAACTTTAGACTTATATGTATTATGAAAATATCTCCCTATTCAAACATATACTCAATAAATTATTATTAACTTAACATAGCCATGGTGGAAAGGCAGAGTTATAATCACAATGACAATCCAAGTTCAAGCGTACTGTGTATGCTTCTTGTGTTAAAGTGGATATTTTGATGTAAGCCTCACGTGCACAAGGATGTGTGGAAGACCTAGAAAAATTTGGCATAGTAGAAAATCAAAGCCTGAAAGTGTTCTAAGCTTGATGGGGCATTCTCTGTGGTGTATTTCAACAATGGCAGGTGACTGTGTTAAAGTGGATATTTTGATGCAAGCCTCACGTGCACAAGGATGGGTGGAAGACCTAGGAAAATTTGTCATAATAGATATCCTTTGAGTGTGAAATCTAATCCTGAAAGTGTTCTAAACTTGATGAGGCATTCTCTCGTGGTGTATTTCAACAATGGCAGGTGACTGTTAAAATCTATCTAAATACATTGCATAAAGATGGGTGGAAGACCTAGGAAAATTTGTCATAATAGATATCCTTTGAGTGTGGAATCTAATCCTGAAAGTGTTCTAAACTTGGTGAGGCATTCTCTGTGTGGTGTATTTCAACAATGCAGGTGACTGTTAAAATCTATTTAATGAAAGATCCCCAGATGGATCCTCCTTACACTCCAATGAATTTTAAATCAAACAAAACAGCAAATACAGATTTACGTATGTTATGGCAATTTCCCTAATGCAGATCTGAAAATGCGACTAGGGTTTAATAGAGATATCAATGTAAATGACACCCAATGGTAATATTTTTGATTTCTAATGATTGCCCAGATATTTAGAGACTGAATTATACAAGAAACTGAATTTATTGCAGCCCAAAATAACCCAGAAAATCAGATCTGAAGTCTGTTATTATTCTGCCTGGAAACCCTCAAAATACACTTCAGAAAATGATAAAAAGTACAGCGATTGGTTTACAGTATTATGGAGAACATTTGACAAATATTTTTGGATGAAAATACCTCTGGAGTCGCTGCCAAACTGCCCACAATAGGTCAACCCAACTGCTGATTGAAAATCACTGAAAAACACCTTCAAACTTCTTCACAGACTATCTGAACCGAACTGGAAATCTGATGAACAACGCTGGAAATTTCTGAGTGAAATCACCTCAATCCCTCAAGTCCCTCTCAATCCCTTGGGGTTTTCGTCCGCAAGAGATAAAATCCACAAGGGTTTTTGTCCTTGGAATTTCTGATAAAAGCTAGAGCTCTTAACAATGCAAAAGATGATAATAAAAATCTGGATACCTCCATACAAGTCGACTTGTCTATATAAAGGGAAAACAACCCAACAACCACCTCTAACCCAGCCAATCAAATTATTTCTTTCCCCTATGCTGGTCGCATTTTTCTCCTTTGGGCTTAGTGGCACGATTTCCCATTTATGACTCCCAAAGCAAGTTGCACTTTTCCCTTTCTAATACTATTACTTTTAATTGTATTTTGATGTTGACATTTTAATTTTATTAATAAACTTTATTATTTATTATATGTGCTTTTCATAATAATATTTAAAAAATAAAAATTAATAGCACAATATAATAAAATAATAAAGCTTAGTCACCCTAGAAACCCCCTTGGCCTGCCGGGTAGACAAAAGGGCCAAAGGCTTCGTCCTAGCTTATTCGGAAAGAGGGGACATTACACGGTCCTCCTAGGAAAGGAGTTGCTTGCCCACAAGTTGAACTGCTTGCAGAATGCGGGTGTTGAAGAATAGACTCACCCTCCCAAGTGGCATCTTCCAAAGGTAAGTCTTTCCAACGAACCGCAAGTGTACTCCCGTATCACCTTGTTCCGCGATCTTCTCTCCCTCCGATCTAGTAAGCTCCTCAGAACCAAATCTAGTCTTCCCTCATCATCCAAGGGTGGTAACTCTCATCTTGAAGAGGTCACATGCCGCCAATGCCTTCTTTAAGCAAGACACATGAAAAACATTGCGTATCTTACTTTTAAGGTAACTCCAACTCATATACATTGGGAATGGGATTTGCAAAGTGCTTTCGCCTAGGGTGAGGAACAAGTTTGGGGGCTGCATTTAGGATTAGGCTTGGGCCGGGGGTTTGGGGTCCGTAATTGTGTAATGGGGGAATGAGATTAAGTATGCTAAGCTATAAGACGAGAGTGGAACGGTTTCGATTTTTCACAATGATTGAGATGGATAACTCTAAGCGGATCCTTGTAATAGAATTCATCTAGAACATCATTAGTCTCTATCGTTCCTTTGACATGTGACCTAATCATGATAGACTTGGAACATGTATAGACCGTGTGGAACCTAAGAAGCCTAAGAACTTCATATTGTTGTGTATATCATTACATTATGTATTTCATTGTTATTGAAAGCAGTCTTTGTGGAAAGGTAGTTGTCCTATGGCTTTTGTGAGGAGCATAATCAAGAGGGGGCGTTGCCATGAGGAGTTTAACAATAAAAACTCGACCTGCTTAAAATGAACACGATTTCCCCTTATTTGGCTTCAGTAATTGGTCATTTTATGTATAACTATTTTGGGTGTAGGTAGTCATTTGGAAAGGCGGTTGTCATGAGGAGTTTAACAAGAGAAACCTATGTAGGATCCCACAAAGGATAACCAAGTGGTCGGAGGAATCACAAGCTTCTCTTCGACCTATTTAGTGAGGAACTCGACGGGTTTAAAAATGAACGCAATTTTTGTCACACTCCTTATTGGACATGTAATTGGTCTTTTTTACTTATAACTACTTTCCGTGGGAGGTAGTCCTTTGGATGGTTCTACCCATCAATGCTCCTTTACACCCTATTGAGGTTGCCTTAGTATTTTTGCAACAAGCTCGGCGTTGGAAGTAATTAGGTCAATACATTTGGAATTCACGTTTAAGTCTGTTATCCCCTTCCTGGGACTCCATCCTCATGCGAAATCAATGACAAACATCTTGACTTGGGTTTGACATTGTTTTGGCGAGATTGCCCGCAAGGAGCTCAACGGGTTTAAAAGTAACCATGTGGTTTTCATCATGCCTCTTATTTGACTTGTGACAATGTTTTTACGTATAACTCCTACGGGTGGAGGTTTTCCTTTAAACACATTATTGGGTGGCCTTAGTTGGAAGTAAGTTGGGTGGCCTTAGTTGGAAGTAAGTTGGGTGGCCTTAGTTGGAGGTTTGAATTCATGTTGCCTCCGCTTGACCCTTCCTAATGACATGCTTTATGTGGAATTGATGATAGGCATCTCGTCTTATGTCCGGCATCATCTCTATAAGAATGTTGGCAAGGTGCTCGCAAGATACTCGGTGAGGAGCTCCTTGAGAAGCTTTCATAGAGGAGCTCGATGGGTTTAAAACTGGATGTGTTTTTCATCACGCCTCTTATCCAACATGTTGTAGGTCTTTTTACTTAGAACTGCTATGTGTGGATGTTGCCTTTAGATGACTCTTCCTACCAATACTCTTTAGTTCCTGTGATGAGCTCGGTGTTGGAAGTAATATGTTTGGAATTTAAGTTACCTCCGCTTACCCCTTCATAATGCCATTTTCTTTGCGGTATTGATAGACATCTCATCTCTCGAGTTTGGTGTCGGCCCCGTGGGAATTTTGGCTGGGTGCTTGATGAGGAGCTCGTTGAGAAACTTTCACAGTGAGGAGCTTGATGGGTTTAAAATTGAATGTGTTTTTCATCACGCCTCTTATCCAACATGTCGCATGTCTTTTTACTTAGAAATGTTGTGTGGTTATATGACTCTTCCTACCAATATGCTTTAGTTCCCCTGTGATGAGCTCGGTGTTGGATGTGGGTAAATATATTTGGAATTCATGTTACCTCCGCTTACCCCTTCGTAACACCATTTTCTTTCATGGGTATTGATAGACATCTCAGCTCCAGTTTGGTGTCGGCTTCCGGGAATTTTGGCCGGTGCTTGACGAGGAGCTTAGCTAGTTAAAAATGAATGTGATTTTCATCATGCCTCTTATTCGACATCGACAAGTTGTTTTACTTATAACTACTATGGGTGTAGGTTTTCCTTTGGATGACCCTACCCAACACTATGCCTTATTGGGGTAGCCTTAGTACTATGTGACGAGTTCGGGGACTTTGTCCAATACAATGCCTTATTGGGTAGTCTTAGTTCTTTGTGATGAGCTTGGGGTTAGAAGTGGGTTCATATGATTAGTATTTATGTTGCCTCCACTTGCCCCTTATTAACACTCTTTCTTTGGGTTTGGAATTCATGTGGGTTGAAAAATAAACACCATTTTCATCACACCTTTTATCCCACCTATGCCAAGTCTCTTTACTTATAACTACTATGAGTGGAGGTTTTCCTTTGGATGAGTCTGCTCACCAATACTCCTCATTGGGGTAGCTTTAGTTCTCTCTGATGAGCTCGAAATAATGTTGTGTCTACTACGCCCTTCATAATACCATCCTCTATGTAGAATCAATGCTATGTATCTTGACTCGAGTTTGGCATCATCCCAACGGGAATGTTGGTAAGGTTCTACGAGGATTCGATGGGATTTAATATGAATGTTGCTTTTCATAATGTCTCTTTTCGACAAGTGATTTGTCTTTGTACTTATAATTGGTATGGCTAGAGGTAGTTAGTCCTTGGATGACTCTTGCCACCGATACACCATAGTACTATATGATAAGCTTGGTGTCGGAAAGGTGGTTGATACATTTGAATATCATGTTACTTTCGCTTGCCCCTTCCTAACCACGTCCTTATGTGGAATCAAGGACAAACATCTCGACTTAGGTTTGGTGTTGTCCCAATGGGGATGTTGGTAAGGAGCTTTGCATTTGAATTTCATGTTGCTTTCGCTTGCCCCTTCCTAACCCCGCCCTTTATGTGGAATCAACGACAAAAATATCGACTTAGGTTTTCTTTTGTCCTAATGGGGATGTGGGCAAGGAGCTTTACAGGAGCTTGATGATGGGTTAACAAATGAATGTGATTTTCATCGCTCCTCTTATCCGACATGTGACAAGTCTTTTTACTTATAACTACTATGGGTAGAGGTTGACCTTTGGATGGCTCTTCACACCAATACACCTTAGTTCATTGCAACAAGTTTGGTGTTGGAAATTTGGTTAATACATTTGGATTTCATGTTGCTTTTGCTTTCCCCTTCCTAACCCTCGTCTTTTATTTCGAATCAATGACAAACATCTCAATTAAGGTTTGGTGTTGTCCCAACAGGATGTTGGCGAGGAGGTTGATGATGGGTTAAAAAGCGAACGTGATTTTCATCTTGCTTCTTATTTGACCTATGACAAGCCTTTTTACGTATAATAAGCGCTTTATGGGTGGAGGATGACCTTTGGATGACAACCCACTTTTGTACACCTTATTGGGGCCACATTAGTTCTTTGTGACGAATTCATTATTGGAAGTGGGTTAATACATTTGAAATTCATGTTGCCTATGCTTGCCCCTTCTTAACACCATCCTCCTCTATGCAGAGTCAATGATAGGAATCATTTCTTGGGTTTGACATTGCCCCTACGGAATTGTTAGGTGTGGCATGAGCAACTCACATAGTGAGGAGCTTGATTGGTTTAAAAATGAACATGATTTTCATCACCCGTCTTATTCGACTCTGGATTGGTCTTTCTATTTATAATCGCTATGACAAGCCTTTTTTACGTAATCTTTATGGGTGGAGGATGACCTTTGGATGACAACCCACTTGTACACGGGCCACATTAGTTCTTTGTGACGAATTCATTATGGAAGTGGGTTAATACATTTGAAATTCATGTTGCCTATGCTTTCCCTTTCTTAACACCATTCTCCTCTATGCGGAGTCAATGATAGGAATCATTTCTTGGGTTTGACATTGCCCCTATGGGAATTGTTAGGTGTGGCATGAGCAACTCACATAGTGAGGAGCTTGATTGGTTTAAAAATGAACATGATTTTCATCACCCGTCTTATTCGACTCCGGATTGGTCTTTCTATTTATAAGCTCTATGGGTGGGAGGTAGTTTGGTGTTGAGGCATGTGGTTTGGAAACAAGAATGAGAGTGAGGATGATGCTGGGTTGTGGGGATGTTTTTGGAATGGGTACAAGGTTGGGGCTCGAGATTGTGTATGTGTCCTAGGTTAGAAAACGAGGATGAGATCGAGGTTTGGAAACAAGAATGAGAGTGAGGATGACGCTGGGTTGTGGGGATGTTTTGGAATGGGTACAAGGTTGGGGCCCAAGATTGTGTGTGTCCTAGGTTAGAAAATGAGGATGAGATCGAGGTTTGAAATGGGGACATGGCAAGATGGAAGGGGATGAGGATGGGAACAAGAATGGGGGACTAGTTTTGAAAGGGGCACACGAGTGGGGTTCAAGGCATGATAGGTATGATAACCTTGTTACGAGTCATCATCACTGTTAGTGACCTATTATTAGCCACCAACACCCACACAGTGTGACGCAATTATCTTTCAAATGCTTTGTCATTGTACATTGATGTTGTGAAAGGACATGAACCCCTTCTTAGCCATCAACACCCATGGTTCGGGGAGGTTTTGGAATGGGTACAAGGTTGGGGCTCGTGTGTACGTGTCCCGGGTTAGAGAACGAGGATGAGATTGGGGTTTGAAATGGGGACATGGCAAAATGGAAGGGGATGAGGATGAGAACGAGAATGGGGAACTAGTTTTGGAAGGGGCACGCGAGTGTGGGTTCAAGGTATGATAGGTATGATGACCTTGTTCTAAGTCATCATCAAATCACTAGTTAGTTCCTGTTATTAGCCACCAACACCCGCGGGTGACCCAATTATCTTTCAAATGCTTTGTCATTGTACATGGATGTTGTTAAAGGACATGAACCCCTTCTTAGCCACCAACACCTATCACAATGCTTGAAAACCCTACTGATAGCACAAAGGGTGCGTAATCATTGTTCCATTCGATGGAATTGTGGGTTCCCAGTATTCAAAGGCGAAACTACATCGAACCTTGATCTTGTTCAATGGCACCTTGCAGATGGTAATCGTGCCTTCCACATGTTTCCTACAAAGAGAGCAAGGCGATGGACACATTGGGTGGAGATAATACCAAGTGTTTTGGCAAAGTGAATCCCATTAGAACTCCCTACTTAAGCATGCCAGGTCGAGTAAAATTGGGATTAGTGACCTCCTGGGAAGTCCCTTTTTAATTACGCATTCGACATCAGACTTGCTCAATACGTCAGAATAAGCCTTATGTAGTAACCCAACTTGATAGTCCTCTATATATCGCGATACTTTTGGAAACCAATCAAAACACTCAACTAAATTTTTTCATGTAGTAGGTAGGTGACCATCCTGGAAGTCACTTTTAGTGTTCATCGAGCATTGGATGCTTTGTTTGTCTTTCCTTAAGTACCGCTCAATACATTGCAGAGGGGCTTGTGAGAAAAACCCAACTCGATACTTCGTATATGTTGCCCAACAACACCTTCGGAAACCAATCACCATGCTTAACAAAAGATCTCAAATGTCCGGGTAGACCCCGTCAATACATTGGGGGCCTTGCTTTTGCTTAGGAAACCACACCTCGTAGATGGGGAAGGTGTTCACCTAGATTGGGAAAACCCCACTTGTAACTTATGTCGGCTAGGGAAACCTTCATTGCAGCTTACGTGGAATGGGGCAATCCCTCTAGATAATTTTTTAAATACCACCATAGTAGTTAGTGGAAGGTATTAATGGATGAGGAAAACCTTTCTTGATATATTTGGGGAAAATAAATTTATTGGACTGTGGATAACCTTGTTTGATGCTTTAAAAACTCTACCATTTCATGGATCGTGATAACCCCTCGAGTGAGGGAAATCCTATGCTAACTACTATTTCATGGATCGTGATAACCCCTCCTCGGACTATTGAAAATCTCTTGGGATATGCTTGGAAACCCCGCTTGATACTTTTGAAAGGCCTCTACTAGCCCATTCCTAACACCATCCTCAATGCAGAATCGATGATAGGCATCTTGGAATGAGTTTTCTGTTGTCCGTGCATGGGTGAAGTCCTTTGGAGTCCGCCCCATGATTATGTGTCATTGCCATCACCCCTGCTCGGACTATTGAAAATCTCTTGGGATATGCTTGGAAACCCCGCTTGATACTTTTGAAAGGCCTCTACTAGCCCATTCCTAACACCATCCTCAATGCAGAATCGATGATAGGCATCTTGGAATGAGTTTTCTGTTGTCCGTGCATGGGTGAAGTCCTTTGGAGTCCGCCCCATGATTATGTGTCATTGCCATCACCCCTGCTCGGACTATTGAAAATCTCTTGGGATATGCTTGGAAACCCCGCTTGATACTTTTGAAAGGCCTCTACTAGCCCATTCCTAACACCATCCTCAATGCAGAATCGATGATAGGCATCTTGGAATGAGTTTTATGTTGTCCGTGCATGGGTGGAGTCCACCCCATGATTATGTGTCATTGCCATCTGTGCTTGTGATGTTGATCAGAGCTTGGCAATCTACTAAGGTATCATAGCAATGCAGGATCAATTTTGCCTAGTCAAAATTCGTATCCCTTGATCTTTCATGTAATCTGCTGTGCTATTGCCTGCTATTCTGGGGATGGTAACTAAGGAATTAAATTGCTAATTATTCTATTAATTATGATATTCGGGCAATCCCCTTATATAGATTGTTCTAGAACCCCACTTAATTGACATTATTCCTACAATATTCATTGGTGACATAAAGACCTCAAAGCGTGGCTGTGGCTTCAACCAAAGCTATTAGTCGCAACACCAAAATCCTTGTAAAATCCAAGAAAAATCTGTACTTGTTCATCTTTGATTAAAACCCCTCACTTTCAACATTCTTGCAATAATTGTCATAGGTGATATGAAGACCTCGAAGCTTGGTCATGGCCTAAGCTGAGTTATTAGCAGCAACAATAAAATCCTTGCAAAATCCAAGACTAGCCTTGTCTTGATCATCTTTGAATACTCTCCGCAAGCACAATGTTTCCTTGTCTGCTAAACTAAAGTTATGTTTAATTCTTCTTTGCCTTATAAGAGTCACAACACCAAAATCCTTGAAAAATCCAAGAAAAACCTGACCTTGTTCGATTAGAAACCCCCACTTTCAAAATTCTTGCAATAATTGTCATAGGTGATATGAAGAACTCAAGCGTGGTCATGGCCTCAGCTGATTTATTAGCAGCAGCACTCAAATCCTTGCGAAATCCAAGACTAGCCTTGTCTTGATCATCTTTGAATACCCTGCGCCAGCACAATTTTTCCTTGTCTGCTAAACTAAAGTTATGTTTAATCCTTTTTCGCCTTTTAACAGTCCTAAACAAAGATTGCGCTGGATTTCTTCTGAACCACCCCTTTATTAGACACATTGAGGCACATAATTTTTGAAGTCGAATAATGACACTCTTTTAATTTAGCCTAACCACATAACATTTGATAATATAAGCATTGCTACATACAAAGGTGGTTATAATCTCCTAACAACCCTCTTGAACAACCTTGTCTTGATGTCTATCATAGCCTTGTCTTGATCATCTTTGAATACCCTCCTCCAGCAAGCACAATGTTTCCTTGTCTGCTAAACTAAAGTTATGTTTAATCCTTCTTTGCCTTCTAAGAGTCCTAAACAAAGATTGCGTTGGATTTCTTCTGAACCACCCTTTTATTAGACACACTGAGGCACATAATTTTTGAAGTCATATAATGACATTCTTATAATTAAACCTAACCACATAACATTTGATAATATAAGCATTGCTACATACAAAGGTGGTTATAATTTCCTAACAACCCTCTTGATGTCTATCATACCTGGTGCATACTTCTGTTGAAATACAAGGATGGCATCGGGAATAACACAACTTTTCTAATTTGAAGCTTGTTGAAAATGTATCTTTAACTTTTTCTTGATTAGAACAAATAGGTAAAAGCACAATTTCCTTATTCTGTACTCATTTGCTTAAATTATGTTGCACACTATGCGGTTTTTTAATTACATAAAAGTGGTGTCACGTGGACATGCTGCAATTTCAAATTGCCAAGAATATCCTATTTAGGCATAATTTTTTACAGGCTGATCTTATTGTTTCTATGTTTGTTGAGAAGTTGTATTTTACTTTGGTCTTTATTAGAACAAATAGGCAATCTCAAATTCCTTATTTTGCACCTGCTCTCCAATAGAATGGTGCACATCATGTGTTTTGATCATTCATGAAATGTTTGATTGTTTACAACTTTGTTAGATGGTTATTACAGAAAATTGTTTGAGTCTTATATAAAATGTTGTTTCACAAACTGATTCAATTGTGCCCTGTACTTTTCTGCTATGGATGAATGCAATTGTTTGCTCTGTTGGCAGAGTAAATTTGGCCATTTTGAAATGTTTACTTCCTCATTTTAGAGGCCATATTCTATTTTTTTTTGCTGAAGATTCCTAGGGAGAAGGCCCTAGCCTCAAAAAAAGTTCCTATTACAGTCCATGATTAATCTACAAATCAGTTCCTATACAACAATATATATATATATATATATATATATATCACCGAACTGTACATTCCTAGACTGTAAACAAAAAGAGTGATAACCACTCCATATTGAACGAGCTCAAATCAGAGAACCCCAAATTCAATCTTCCATGGCAGAGCCGGAGGCTTTTCTGCTAGAATCTCCACCTTTGAGTCGCTTGAAGACGAAGGAGATGAAACAATCCGGCAAATCAACTTTGGCCTTCTCCGGGAGGCAGATTCCTGGTTTTCCGCCACCGCCACCAAGCCGCGAGAGAGAGCTTTCACTCCACGAGTCAGGGCATGAATATGAAATTGTAAACTGACCACCCTCGCTTCTAGGTCCTTCATCTCCTTGTGGAGGAGAAACTGGCTTGCTGAATTAGAGATAATGTTGGTCGCACTCAACCCCTGCGCCACATCAAACACATTCCTTCGACCCACAGATTGACCTAGGGTCCAACATTAACCTCCTCAATTTATCGCAGACAACCACTTCTTCTTCGTCATCTTCAATGCTCTCGGCCACTGACCAAACCTACTCCAACCACCCCCTCATGGCCACATTTTTAATTCTCCCATTGAGCCACTCCAAAAAGGAATCACCCAAATCAGGCCCAGTCTGAGCACGGCACGCTTCCTCCTGAGCCACCCGCAGAGTCTCCACCGGACGCCATGAAAGAAGGAGAAACAAATCGACAAACTTCAACTTACTGACCCACCCTGAAGGCAAACCAGCTAAATTGTGGAAGGAGCTGAAAAGATAGCCCAAAGACAACCAAAACACGACTTAAAAGCCAAACACCTTCCCCAAAGCCAATGAATGCTAGGTACGTGCCACGCTTCAAATCCAAAACCAAATCCTTTAAAAACCATCATTGGGAGGGGGAAAACAAGGGGTACAACTTTAGAGATTAAAAGTCCCCTCTGCACGAGCCAAACGCGCATCATTAACCAAAAGGGCTTGAATGTCGTTGGGGAAGTCTCCCATGATTGAGCCGTCACTTGACCCTTATTCCAAAGCATGACGCCATGAGAGAAGAAGGAGAAACAGACTGACGAACTTCAACTTACTGCACTCCACTCAAGGCAAACCGGCTAAACCGAGGAAGGAGCCGAAAAGATAGCCCAAAGACAACCAAAACGCAACTTAAAAGCCAAACACCTTCCCCAAAGCCAATGAATGCTAGGTACGTGCCACGCTTCAAATCCAAAACCAAATCCTTTAAAAAACCATCATCACGGGAGGGGGAAAACAAGGGGTACGACTTTAGAGATTAAAAGTCCCCTTTGCACAAGCCAAACACGCATCATTAACCAAAAGGGCTTGAATGTCGTTGGGAAGTCTCCCATGATTGAGCCGTCACCCGACCCTTATTCCAAAGCATGACACCAATATTAGCTAAACCATCTGCCACCTTATTGCCTTCTCGACAAATATGAGAAAAAATCACCTCCTCAAAATCAGGAAAAATTGCTTGAATGTTATCACAAATGGATTGTAATTGCCATGCATGAGAAGAGTTTCCTTGCACTATCATAATGATAGCCAGAGAGTCACTTCAACCCAAATTCTAGACCATTTCCTGCGCTTAGCTTCAGCTAGACCCCGCCACAAGGCCATGCCTTCTACGAAATTATTGGAAGCTACACCACAATCAAAAGCCATAGCAAGGACAGGTGACAATCAACATTATGAAACACACACCCGCAACCAGCAGCTCCAGGGTTGCCTTTAGAGGCACCATCAAAATTTAGTTTGATCCAACCTACTGAAGGAGGACTCCAATGTGTCAACCTCTTATCCTTACTCCCCTTATCTTGCAAAACTAAAATAAAATCCATCAAAATTTAGTATGATTTTTTTTTGTTGCTGCGATCTAAAATATTGCTTTTTTGTTGTAAAAACGAGAAACTATTCCATTGCAAAACTAAGCTTTGGTGTTGTGTATGCAAGGTGGCATACGCTTCGGTTTCTCACTAGAATCCATGTAGACACCAAATTTAGGTAACACTCCCCATTTACCCCACATGTATATTAATTTAATTAACCACACTTATATTAATGCCCATGCTCACAATATTCATTATTTAATTACCTTAAACAAATTTTCACCTCACTTAGATACCTCAACCCACCACCTCACCTAGACACCTCATCATAAACCTATTCTTAGCATGTTTCCCTTTTACTAGGACTCAATATCCACTCACCATAACTAACTAAGACTTAGTCCTACTTACCTTAATTAACTAAGACTTAGTTCAACCCTAAAATCACATGCCTATTCTTCCTCTAACCACATTCTCGCTTATCTAAGCGCAACATTCCGTTTTGATCCACGAGAATAGATAGAGTTGGCCAAAAAGATTGCCAAGATTTGTCATTTTTAGTAAACCTAGGATTTCTGCCTTAACCGACGTTGGTCAACCCTAAACCGTCTGGTCACCCTAAACCGTTGTCGGTTACCATATATCCACTTTGGTAACCTTGTTTGAGAGGTTGGAAGAATTATTCAAGTTTTGGAGAAGAGAGATCTGCATGCAAGCATGCACCAGAGCACTCCTGCACATCCAGACACCCTGAACCAACACCAAGCATTGATCTGAAAGGCAAGCATTCACGGTAACATTTCGGGAAGCACAACCGCGACACTGACCACGGTTCCATGGATCAACCATCACCTCCATCCAACCACCAGGTCTGTAAACACCAGTAAGTACCTTTGGATCTACACCTTCCCATATTTATTTAGATTAGTTTCTTCATCTTTGTTTGAGAGTTCTAGTCTCCTTTGCATCCCATCATCTCTCACCCTCCTGCCAATCCCTCCACCTAATCACCTACAACCTTTTAACCCTCCACACACGACTCCAAACATCTCTCGACTTTTCCAAGCACCTTTGTCATCTACCTCACCATTGTCTGTCCATTCTCTGGGCAATCCCAGATAATCATCAAAACTCAATTTCACTAAGTTTCTACCAGCCCGACCCTACCGATGCCGGTTAACCCAAACCATCGTCGGTCACCTTGTAACCGGCATCGGTCATACCAAACCGACGCGCGGCCTCTCGTGTATGTTCAGCAAACTCCGCCAGAATAACAACCTCATACCTTTCATCCAAACAACCCAAATCACCTAAAGCTTAACCCTGACCTGTCCCAACCACTTTATTTACCTGTTTGACCTCCAGATCTGATCATAACTTAGCCTATTAGATTATATTTGTTTATTGTACTTGAATGAGACACCTAAATCATATCAACTATAGTAGGACATTATTGGTTTACATCATTTCTTGCATTAAGTTTTTAAAGTGGATCGACAACCATCTAGGAGTATCACACTTCTGGATGTAGCATACCTTAGGTAGTCCACTGACATATATTGTTTAATATTCCTCTTGTGGTCTTGTTTTGTATTCGCAGGTAGTTCCTCCTAGCAAAAAGGAAGTTCTTGCAATCAGCATTGGATCGGGAAATCGAACGCGCGGTATTCCTCCTTACCCTTACCTTATCTGTTTTGCTCTTACGTACACATTCACTATTCGGCGAAACAGTTTGACACGCCAGTGGGACCCTCTCTTAGGTTCATTGCATTTTCTTCATATAGGGAAACTGTTTGTGTGTTTCTTTCCTTTTGAAAAATACACATTTAATCTTCTCCCGGGTAATATTCTTCTCTTCTAATTGTCTAAACGACATTTGTCATTTGGTGCTTAAAACGAACCAATTCTTCCTTCTTGCATTTGCATAATAGTGAAAGAGCACGTTCTTGACCTATTCATCATTTGCTTCATCGAATATAATTGTCGATTTGGGTTGTAAAATTTGTTGCATTTCATCATTGTGCTTGCATTTTAGCTCACATTAAAACCGAGGGCAACCTATACGTTGGAAGTCATGCCCACTGATGGTGACACAATTGAGCCGATAAAGCACATTTCTTTCTTCTCTCTCTTTGCCAAATCAAGTAAATTTGAATTTACACCTTAAACAACATCCCACACGAAAGAAGTCACAACGATCACACGATTAGAAGCTTGGCGGTGGGCGCCAGTGAGTTATCTCTGTCTGTAGTCATCACCTCGAGAAAGGACTGCCCCGCCATAACATAACTTGAAATCTCACCTTTAAATTTCCTTCTACGTAGGACACCTTCCCAACCAAAAGCGGCCCCGAATTCACAAGTCAATCTTAATAAAGATAAACTAAAACAAACATAAATTCACTTTTAGGATTACATGTTTTACTTAGCTTTGTTCTTGATTTGCGTTTTGAGGTGTGAGTTATGATTCTCCATTTTTCTCCTTCCTTTCGCATTCTCCATCATAGCTGGAGTATTCGGTTATTTTTGAGTGTGAGGACCTTCTCTCGGTCATTCTCGATTTTAGGGTTGATCCTTTATCTAGTTTAAATTCACAAACATCAATTTTTCTTCATTTCTTTTAATTTCACAAAGAATCGATGTCGGTCCAAAGAACGTCGTTGGTTTACATCGACCGTCGCGCACTTATCTAATCGGTGTCGGCTTCTAGCTATTTTGGTTATTTTACTTGAAATAGCCTTCATCACCTATTCTTTTCTGTTTTGGTCCCCGTAACAAACATCATATTCTCCAACTTTCGATCTCTTCATCAGTGCAGTTATCCTAGTTCATACTCATCGATTTTGTTTCATTTGGTTGAAATCGACGCTCCACAATGACCGATATTTGTTATCATAATTGTCATCTATTCCCATGTAATCGTTATCGGTCATACTTCGATCGTCATCGGTTTTTGTGTTTGATTTTTAATCAAAACACTGACCAGATTTACCTCCGGAGTTTATCATTTTCGCTCCTGCAGCTTTTTTGTGTCATTTATAGAATACAATCTTACTAGGTCAACACTAATTCACATGGTGTTGACTCACAACCAAACTAACGCCCTTGTATTTCACGCAGTTTGTCACCACTACCACCTAGTCCATTGCGCCGTCCATCTTGTCACTTATGGACCCAACTCAACTTGTCCCCATTGATCACGGGAGACGAGGAGTTTGCAAGATTCATTGATCGAATCCGGTGGCCCTCTACAATACTATCTCGCCCACTCATTTACAGGACTCCTTAGGACGCAGTTAATATACGACATTCCCTGTATATATCCCTCCCGCCCTCGCACCCTCTTCCGTGTTAGCTACCACTAGTTCGGTGCTGCCCTCATCCGCATTACCCCCTATGGTTTCTTAGTTAGGCTCCACTTCGCCATAATTGCTGCCCCAACGGCGTCTACTGCACTGTAGTGTCAACCGTTCCTTCGCCGACCATTGCCTTG
The DNA here is from genome assembly GCA_018340775.1 of Taxus wallichiana var. yunnanensis. NCBI lineage: Eukaryota > Viridiplantae > Streptophyta > Pinopsida > Cupressales > Taxaceae > Taxus > Taxus wallichiana. The sequence goes on along the minus strand of CM031240.1, from coordinate 893,666,642 downwards.
AACATATCCCCATTTGCCCCTTTTTCCTCGTATGTACAAAGTTGCATCACAACCACCTCTAGTGTCAGCAACCCACACCCCTTTCCAAAATCTGGTTCTTTCTATCCCGGGTGTCCCCGCATTTCACCCCGAAACGGGACTACCCTCGCACCCTCCCCGCCTCGCACCCTCTTCCGCGTTAGCTACCACTAGCTCGGTCGCCTCATCCGCATTACCCCTATGGTTTCTTAGTTAGGCTCCACTTACGCCTATAATCTGGCTGCGCCAACGACGCGTCTATTGCACCCGTGAGTGTCAACCGTTCCTTCGCTCGTCTGCGCTTGAGCATAGCCCCATCCACCCCCTTTTCCTCATATGTACCGGTTGCATCACAACCACCTCTAGTGTCGCAACCCACACCCCTTTCCAAAATCTGGGTTCTTTCTATCCCAGTGTCCCCAGATTTCACCCTGAAATCTGGGACTACCCTATGTAAATTTTTTCGTACTTTTAAAATAATGGGTCGTTTTGTGTTTTTATTGCCAGAAAGTTTTTGTATTGTGTCAAGATATTCCCAAGGAGCCATATAAGCCAATTTCGACAAATACCTAGATGCTTGAAATTGTTAGAGATTCTTTGGGTTTCACTGCGGGAAATTTGTATTTAATTATTTTGAGCCCCGTTTGAGGCAAATTGTGCTCCGGTTTAACCATGTTGTGATCATACATGTCAATATTCCCATATACCAAGGGTTTTTAACTTGGAATGAATTATGGGCTTCATTTGTGACTTCTGGCAACGTTTTGTGTTTTTGGTGTTTTCCCGTTTCGTTTTCTGTGAAATTTCTCTGGGTCAATTCCTTTGCCGGTTTAACCTGATTTCTTGCCTAGAGTATCTGGAGATCACCTATGGACGTTATGCCAGAAGGAATTTGTCACAGGAGGTCTGGTTCTCTCTGAAAAGACGAAGTCGTGCATGAAAAAGCTTCTTCTGGGTAAGCTGGATTTTTGGGAAAAAGAAGACTTTAAAGCTACAATGAGATTTTTGTTAGCAGCAGGCAGGTGAGATTTTTGTATTTGCCAACAGGTATTTTTTCCCATGGAAGCAATGCCACTTAAGTCACAATGGGAAAATTAGAGGCATAGTAGGCGAGAATTTTTACGCGCTTGCAGGTAAATAATCCCGTTATGAAAGTCAAATAGCTTAAGTAGATCATGAGATTTTTGGAGCTGCGGTGCAGGGTGAATAATCCCATTGAAAATTGGCTTTTAAAAAAGAAATTGCCTATGTCAAAAAGTGCGACCCCTTTTGGGATAGAAGGGCAGCTTTAAATGCATTAAATTAATTAATTCCTTCTCCAAATTTGGTGCCCAAGTATGAGGAAAAGTCAACAAGGGTAAAGTGGATAAAGGAAATTAGAATTATAAATTCTAAAATTAAGTAAATATTATTTATTTAATGCAGCCCCTTCATGTCAAAAAGTGCGCCCCATTTGAGAGAAGAATAATGCTTTTTAAAAGTATTAATTCTTGGAATTAATACCTATTTTTGGTGCTTGAAGTCAAAGTACACCTTTGTGAAGTCAAAGTGGATTTGGAAGTAGAAAGCTAAAATTAAATAGATTTAATATATTTAATGGTAGCCATGAGCATGCACAAAATAGGCACCCAAATTGAAGAGAAAAACATGTTTATTAATTAATTAATTGCCAGGAATAAGAAATGCAATTATTAATTATAGAATGGTGAAGGTTATATAAGAAGGGGCTGCCATAATGATGAATTAATTAATTCTTTAGCAAAGAAGTGCAGCCCAAACAATTTTGGCGCCCAATTAAGGAGGAATTTTGCTCAGAGGAAGGTGTTTTCACTGTCGAAAAGCTTCAAAGTTTGGCGCCTAGGTTTGAAGGAGCTTGAATTAAGTTTGATTAATTGTCTGCATAGTGGTACAGTGCTCAGGTGAAGTTGACAAAATTCATGTTTGCTTTGCATGCAAACAAAACCTCAAATTTTGGGGCAGCAGGCTTGATATATGCAGATTTTTATAATTAAAATCAAGTGTTCATGTTCCGGTTGCCGTCTTTGTCTGAATTAATTGCAGGTATTCATTACAGGTGCTTATATAAGAGAAAGGGAGCTTAAATCAATGTCTAATACATTGAACATATCCTCCGAATCTGAAGAAATCTCCCGGATCTCGCACCGGTCAGAAGAATTCCGGCCGAATAAAGAGAAAAAGAATTGCTCAGACAAAGACAGATACGGCCATGGCAAAGCGGGATGAAAAAGAAAGCTCAGCAGAGTCATGCATTACTTCCAGGTTTGCTGACATTGGAGATACAGATCTAGGTCCAGAACCTCTTTCTGAATTGATTGACAGATCCAAAGCTGGAAAGACTTCCCTCATGCGTGTAGTCAAAAGTAGTGGAATCATTCGAGCTTCAACATTCCCATCCACAGCATCCACCGATATAGATGGAATCTTACCACCCACTATCTATATCGGTTCGAGATGTCATGGGAAAGACAATAACTGTTCGGCCGCAACTCATCAATTATTGTCTCAAGATTCTAAAGACGACAGATGGTGACTATTATCATATTTGGATGCCGACAACGAGATGGGAAAAGCATAAAGTTGATCGTGTGTGGGCATAATGAACAAAGAAATACATGAAGCCCAAATTTCCATCCAAGTTCCCGAGAACTTTTCTACGATCCAACTGCAGTACAAGAGGTGGATGACATTACCAAATTGTTATGCAGATAAATGGTGAAGTTAACGCTTACAACCTGCTCATGGATGTATGCTTTCATCAGACCATTGAAATCAACAAAGCAGATTCAATAATCAATTGGTCGAAAATTATTAGTGACAACATCGGCGAGCAACTCCGAATGTGAGGCGACTTACGCCTTCAAAATGACTTCACATTTGGTATATGCAATGCGGCTTCACAGGTGTCTTCTCCAAGCTTGGTAGACGTGGCGTGCTTTACAAGGATCCTATTTTTGAGTGCTATCCGCAGCCTTCGTGCCCGCATGCACGATAAAGATTACAAGGTGGTCAACGATAGACTCTTCTACGGATTCATTTGCAGTGAATGACGATCTAAAGGCTAACAGGTAAGCAATGAAGCTTGGAAGTCGTGTCTAAGCTTCGACAAGATCTTCATCCAAGCCATGCGGACTTTACATACCTCGTGGTCACCGTCTTTTCAGAGAACCAGTTAAGTTGCCCGGATATCCGAGTGGACAGATTGGTCATCATGGAGTCGAGCGGCATAACTCGTGGAGATGCATGACCTACAAATCGAATCATTCGCCAAGCTTTTGTACAACTCGGAGAGGTACCAACCCATCTAAAGGTTATGAAGGATGCATCGGTTCAGCTGAAGCAACTGGTGACGAGCACGATAGACATGAGCACAGTTGTTGAAAGTAACCTAAGTACTTTGGTCGAAATTAATAAGCTGCCGAGGGAGGTGTTGATTGCGGAACGGATTGTGCCCGATGGATCAGTTGAGAAGGGGAAGCAACTTGAGTTTGTAGTATCTTTCCGCTTGGAGATCTTCAGAATCATGTTGAAAAGAATGCAGGCACTTGAGAGTATGGCATCATCTTTACCAGACAATGTCATTGCTTTCACTAACGAGGAAGTGGTCGGGAATGTTTCTTCATACACAAGGACCATTCCTAGCAAAGTGTCTGATTCCTTGGAGGGATCTCTTCTGATGGTGCAAGGGAGAATTGATGGAGCTGTTAGGCCTTTCACAATGGATTCCATCGTAAAAGTTGGTAACGCGCGCAATGGATATTGAGAAGTTCAGGCCTAGCTTGGAGGATGTGGAAGCGTGCATCAGGGTATTGAACGAAGGCTTTACTGATTCGGGAGAAAAGGAAGTTGTGGCTAAGACAGATGGGAAGTTGCTGAATTACATGTTCGACAAGTATATTCAGTATCAAAACAAAAAGAAGATGTAGATGTTACAGCTGGCGAATCTTTCTTCTTCTATTTTCATGTTCCCGGATATAATTGTAAAACTTTAAAGTTATTGGTTTTGAAACCATTACTTTAAGTTATGTGGAACGATTCTATTAGTTAAGTGACAGATGTGTATAAGTTTGAGTATGGATCCGGATGCATGTCACTTGAAGAGGAATTAGAGGAAGATGATTGCCAGATGTTATCTTTACTTCTTGTTTATGTTCTAGTTCAGTTGAGTTTCCCATTTGTAATTTCCCTTCTACATTCTATAAGTAGAGGAAGAACCTTCGGGTTAAGGATCAGAATTTGTAAGCAACATTCTTGTGTTCTAGACTTTGTGCTGAAATCCTTGATAGCTATTTGAAGCAAAGGAATAGAAAGGAGCAGATTTCCAGGAGAACTTTGTGTCACGGTGCATTTTGTTTCTAGCTTTTTTTTTGTCTTAGATCTACTTATAAACTTTGTGTTATTCTAGATCTAGATCTGAAAGTCTGCCTTTGTTTATAATTCGTGTTAATATCTATTGGTTTTGTCTATGTGCATGCAATCAACTCTGTTATCTATTGATTGGGTTGCACATCTTCCCTCTTTCTTTCCTGTTTTTATTATTTTCCTTCTTCATTAGATATTTCCTTTCTTTAACAGTTGCTTACTTGCTGCAAAACTATACAACTATGGTTCATGAGCTGCATGGTTAAAGTAAAACCCCTAAATAGATACTAGCATATTTTATTGACAAATCTTACACGGAGCCTCACCGGTAAATGAGGGAGATTTATCTCATGACTGCCTAGGTTTTCAGCTATGCAGAAAATCTAGCCAACAATCCCTCAATCTCTACTACCCATTACCAAGAGAGTCGTTGCGACCACCCCACCTATTTACACGCATCACCAACAACCCCGATCTTGTCTGCCGCTTATTCGGGGTACATTCAACCCATATCTATCCCCCTTTGTAGTTTTCCTATTCGGCACCCTCAGACCGGGATGCCCTCCACATCATACATCCATCATCAACCTCCCTTTATTCAGAAGCACCCATTCCGCACAACCCACTAATGACCTCATTAGGATGATAATGGAAAAGATGCAAACATTAGAAGCATCGGTTTTTGGCTATCGTAACTCCTTGACCTATGATGAAATCAGAATGAGCCTATTCATTCATCCATTCCTATTCGCTCGCATCTTGTGCATTGGAAAATGCCTAAGTTCAACCGTTTTAACAGTGAAGAGGACCTGCAACAACACTTGCGGTCATCTAAGCATGGGTGCTACCTAATTGCCCATGACGATGCTTTGCTCTTACGAACATTTCCCATGTCCTTAACAGGACCCGCCTTAGATTGGTACAACAGTTTACCTAGACATTCCATCTACTTCTTCAACCAAGTGGCTTAGGCATTCCTAGACCACTTCTCGATAAATGTAGTCAAGAACGTCACCATGACCTTCTTTTGTAGGTTTCGTTGGCCGTCATGAGTCTTATCAACCAATTAATGTTCTAGCTACCTCAGACTGAACTTATTGAGTTGTTCACTAGAGCTTGTGCAGACACATCTCACCAACTCTGCAGGTCCAAACCTTCCGAACCTTCGACGAAGCATTCACCATGGCACGAAAGCTGGAAATTCGCGCCATTGAAGAAAAGAAAATCCAATTGTGAAACAAGAATGCCCTGTTCAAACCAAACGATTCTTCTTCATCTTCAAAACCCCAAAATAATTATTCAAAGGCCAAAGGATCTGCCAACGCGGTAGTCCTCAAGGTGGGTCCATCTCATCCTTCTAATCAAGCCCAACCTTCTTCCAATCTTTCCCCGTCTGTGCCTTTCGGCTCTGGCGGGCAGAGCAAAGTGGGAAGTATACTTGAATTAGAGAGCCATATTCTTGATTCTTGGAAAAGCTTCTTAAATGTGGAGCCATTACACTTCCTCCCATAAAACCTCATACGAGTTTCGATCTGCTCGTCCATGCTGCATGGTATAAGGAACACGACTACCGTAATTACTATCTCAAATCAACGGCCATAGTAGTGACAAGAACGCCATCACTTTTAAGAACATTGTCCAAGAGATGATAGATAATGGAGACCTCATCGTGGACAACCCGAATGCGCCGACAAATCAAAATTTGCACATCTTTAAAAGCCGTTCCCTAACCATAAACCGTCGTCTAATCAAAATAGTGAACCTTCATCCAATGACAACAATGTCCGTGAAGTCGATGCGGTTTTGATATCGCATCGCCATTCCTCAACTCCTCGTCTCCAGAAGCAATGGGGACAAGCCGAGTTGGGTCCATAAAGCGACAAGATGGACGATCGTGATGGACTAGGGGTAGTGGTGACGATTAGCATGAAATACAAGGGCGTTAGTTTGGCTGCGAGTCAACACCATGTGAATTAGTGTTGACCTAGTAAGACTGTATTCTGTAAATGACATAGAAAACAATAGATGCAGAAAAATGATAAAGTTCGGGAGTGTATGGTCGAGTGTTTTGATTAAAAATCAAACACAGAAACCGACGACGGTACAAGATGACCGATGACAAGCGATTCTGGGAACCGATGACGATTAAGATAACCGATACCGTTATCGTGGAAAGTACCAATTTCAGCAAATGAAACAAAATTGATGAGTATGAATTGGGAAAAGCTGCACTGACAGAGAGATCAGAAAGTTGGAGGATATGATCCTCGGGGACCAAAAACAAAAAGAATAGGTGATGAAGGCTATTTCAGGTAAAATAACCAAAATAGCGTAAGCCGACACCATTTAGGTAAACCGACGCGTCGGTCGAGATGTAAACCGATGACGTTCACGGGTGACGTCGATTCTTGTGAAATTAGAAGAAATGAAGGAAAATGGATGTTTGTGAATTTAAACTAGATAAAGGATCAACCCAAAAATCGAGAATGACCTAGATAAGGTCCTGACACACTCAGAAATAACCAGAATACTCTAGCTATGATGGGGAGTGCGAAAGGAAGGAGAAAAATGGAGAATCATAACTCACACCTCAAAACATAAGTCAAGAACAAAGCTAAGAAAAACACGTAATCCTAAAAGTGAATTTATGTTTGTTTTAGCTTATGCTATTAAGACTGACTTGTGAATTTAGAACAAAGTTTTTGGTTGGGAAGGTGTCCTATGAAGAAGGAAATCTAAAGGTGAGGTTTCAGGTTATGTTATGGTGGGGCGGTCCTTTCTCTGAGGTGATGACTGGACAGAGATAACCAGCTGGGCGCCCACTATCAATCCTCTGATCGTGTGATCGTTGACAACTTTCTTCGGGTGGGATGTTGTTTAAGATGTGTAAATTCAAATTTGTACAGTTTGGCAAAGAGAGAGGAGAGAAACGTGTTTTCTACGGTTCAATTTTGTCAACCATCGATTGGGCATGACTTCCGACGTATAGGTTGCCCTCAATTTTTAATGTGAGCTAAAATGCAACACACAAGGATGAAATGCAACAAATTTTACAACCCAAATCGACAATTATATTCGATGAAGCAAATGATGAATAGGTCAAGAACATGCTCTTTCACTACTATGCAAATGCAAGAAGGAAGAATTGGTTCGTTTTAAGCACCAAATGACAAATGTCGTTTAGACAATTAGAATGAAGAATATTATCGGGAGAAGATTAAATGCGTATTTTGCAAAAAAAGAAAGAAACACACAAAAGGTTTCCCTATATGAAGAAAATGCAATGAACCCAAGAGAGGGTCCCACGGCATGCCAAAATGTTTTGCCGAATAGTGTGCGTATGTAAGAGCAAAATAGATAAGGTAAGGGTGAGGAGGAATACCTGTGAGTGAAGGTGGAAGGTAGAGTGCGCGCGTTCTGATTTCCCAATCCAATGTTGATTGCGAGAACTTCCTTTTTGTTAGGAGGAACTACTGCGAATACAAAACAAGACCACAAGAGGAATATTAAACAATATATGTCAAGTGGAATTTCTAACGTATGCTAGATTTGAGAAGTGTGATACTCCTAGATGGTTGTCAATCCACTGTTTAAAACAACTTAATGCAAGAAATGATATAAACCAATAATGTCCTACTGATAGTTGATATGATTTAGGTGTCTCATTCAAGTACAATAAACAAATCTAATCTAATAGGCTAGGTTATGATCAGATCTAGAGGTCAGATAGGTAAATAAAGTGGTTGGGACAGGTCAGGGTCAAGCTTTAGGTGATTTGGGTTGTTTGGATGAAAGGTATGAGGTTCTTCTGGAGTAGGTTTACTGCACACGAGACCGTCGGTTTGGTATGACCGATGCCGTTCTGAGGAGACCGGACGACGGTTTGGGTTAACCGGCATCGGTAGGGTCGGGCTGGTAGAAACTTAGTGAAGTTGGGTTTTGATGATTCTCTGGGATTGCCCAGAGAATGGACAGATAATGGTGAGGTAGATGACAGTGCGTTGGGAGTAGTCGAGATGTTTGGAGTCAGGTATGGGGGTTAAAAGGTTGTAGGTGGTTAGGTGGAGGGATTGGCAGGAGGGTGAGAGATGATGGGATGCAAGGAGACTAGAACTCTCAAACAAAGATGAAGAAACTAATCTAAATAAATATGGGAAGGTGCAAATCCAAAGGTACTTACTTGGTGTTTGCCAGACTTGGTGGTTGGATGGAGGTGATGGTTGATCCGTGGAACCGGTGGTCAGTGTCGCGGTTGTGCTTACCGAACGTTACGTGAATGCTTGCCTTTTAGATTAGTGCTTGGTGTTGGTTTAAGGTGTCTGGATGTGCAGGAGTGCTCTAGTGCGTGCTTGCATGCAAATCTTTCTTCTCCAAAACTTGAATAATTCTTCCAACCTCTCAAACAAGGTTACCAAAGTGGATATATGGTAATCGACGACGGTTTAGGGTGACCGCGTCGGTTTAGGGTTGACCGACGTCGGTTAAGGCGGGAAATCCTAGGTTTACTAAAAATGACAGATCTTGGCAATCTTTTTGGCCAGCTCTATCTATTCTCGCGGATCAAAACGGAATGTTGTGCTTAGATAAGCGAGAATGTATTTATAATAGGCATGTGATTTTAAGGTTGAATTAAGTCTTAGTTAATTAAGGTAGGTAGGACTAAGTCTTAGTTAGTTATGGTGAGTGGATATTGAGTCCTAGTAAAAGGAAACATGCTAAGAATAGGTTTATGATGAGGTGGAAATTAGTTTAATTAAGGTAATTAAATAATGAATATTGTGAGCATGGGCATTAATTTAATTGTGGGTAATTAAATTAATATATATGTGGGGTAAAGGGGAGTGTGACCTAAATTTGGTGTCTACATTTTGCCCCTTTTTGTCGCGTAGCTTGTATTGGTAAGCGATCGTTGACAAAAACAAGAAGTGATTGCCCCATGTGTGGGTGAAGGTGATCCCCTCAAACCAGGCACTGATGAGGTGTAATACAGAATTGGTGAGTGGGTTGATAAATGTGTAGTTGGTGGAAGTGAAGGTAGGTGGGGAAGGGTAGTGGTCAACTCGGGTAATAGGTAATAGGCCAAAATCGGGTAATGGGTAATGACAATCAAACGCACGCACACGTATAGATTGCAACGTGGTACTAGGTTGAAGAGCTTGCAAACTCTACATCGTCCAAGGTCGATAGGTTTATCCAAACAAGGGTGAAGTGATTCAGGTATCCAAGGTATAGGATATGGTCGGAAACACAACGTAGGTTAGGTGCAAGAACGTTTAGGTATGTTCCGGTACACCAAAGGTTTTGGTCGGGATAAATGACACGATAATAGGCAAGGTATGGTTGTTAGGCTAAAACAACATAGGTAACAACATCGCAAGGTATAGCGAGTACATAAGGTCAATGGTCATACCAAGTAGGTCGGGTTCAGGCAAATAGGTCGTGGCACGGGTAAGGCCAAGGTATAAGTAAAATAACAAATCCTAAGACGCAACTAAGGAAATGTAGGGGTAGTTTGGGCTTGTAGGTATGGTTCAATAGGTGTCCGTAATGATAAAAGGTGTTTGAGCACTAATGGTTGCAGGTAAAAGGAAGCTTAGCAAGGGAAAATAGCTATAAGGGTTGACCGATGCCGGTTATAGGGTGACCGACGTCGGTTGGCTAGGGCACAAATATGACCGATGTCGGTCAGGTCGATTTGGGTTTATAAAATAAAAATTCGTATTTTATGGAATCATTGTTGTGTTGTGACTTTTGAGAAAACGACAGAGCCGTTTGACCTTTTGAGCAGTCCATACAAGTTCATGTGCTAGTTTATGATGTTGAGTTATTGAAACCTTAGTTGTGTTCCATTGTCATTTTGGAATGATTATAATATATTGTTTTAAATTTCTTAAAATATTCGCCTTTATACTTGATCTGTGAAACAAGGATCAATCGTTTCAGAAAAGTGCAATGATAAAGAATCAGGCTGATTTTGCTTCAAGCAGTTATCATCAATTTGTCAGTACAGAAAATTGGAATCCCACTAAAAAACTTCAAGATTCATTTGTAGAAGTCAATCTAAGGATTCCATTTGATTCCACTTGATGGAATATGTTCATTGATCTTCACATACCCAGATCGGTGCATTTTCATTCATTCTTACAGTACTTTTAAGTAATCTTTGAATGTGATTCTTTTTTTGTGCTTTGTACAATGCCTTGTAAACTGTATTTCTCTAAATTATCATTTAAGAAGTCACTTTTAACATCCTTCTAGTGAACACTTCATATAATTATAAGCATCAATCCCCCAAATTAATCTAATAATATTATTTTTGGCTGAAGATGCGCATATTTTGTCAAAAATTCTGCCAGCCATTTGAAAAAATCTTTTCAAAATATCAATCAAGCCTTACGTTTGTAAATTTTTCCCCCAACCTCAAATAATCCCATGCATTTTTCTACTTAAAACATGGGATAATGTTATCCTTTGATGAGAGTTTTTGACATAAAGAACTACTTGTTTCCATTTGCAAACTTTCAGCTGAACTTGATATGTTTGCTTTCCAGATTTCTAGTATTTTCTACATTCTGAAATAACCGAATTCACGTTCTTTCCACTGCGAGACCGAATTAAAGAACATATTGCATCTAGGTATGACACCATGTAGTGCAAATTCAGACTAGGTAAGAATTTTTGTTGCATAGTTGTGTATAATTCTTTCCACGAATATAGTGCTTATGTAACTCTGTTATTTTTCCTGATGCCATATTTTCTAATGGATAATATTGGAAGATAACAATCATCCGTAAATTGGATTCTTCGGAACCTTCCAACCTTGAGATTGAAGTAAGAACAATGGTCACTGTAAGGACATGCAATCGAAATCAGTCACTCATGTTTGTGTAGTTCACAAGCCCTAAATGCCCTTCATCTAGAGAAGAATCTCCATCCATATCTATAGGCTGCCCAATATCCTTGTTCTTGTGAGGAGGTTCAAAATTCACTTGAAGTGCCTAGGAGAGTACCACACCTGCGTGGGACATGGTCTACAAAGGTCAGTGAGTTTGACTGAAGTCTAAAATTAGACGGGCTGAGGGAATGAGATTACCTTCCCCCATGGGACATGGTGTAAGATTGACTATCATACTTGGAGGCAGACAAGACATGTCTACTGGTGTGTTGAACTCACGGAGTGAACACATTTTACACTCATAGAAGGATGCCAAGTGTAAAGGCATACCAGTTGTAACATAGTGTTGTCGACAAGCTCATTGACAAAAGATACTTGCCTTGGAGAGGTTTGAAAGTTTGACACAAGATTTAAGGTGGTCAAACAAGAGGGAAGGAGAGTACCTCACTTGCATAGGATGCAGTCTACAAGGATGATGGGTACCTTGGAATATGTTAATGATGTGGTTGCAGTTAGAGGGTTCAATAATGGACTATCTCAGACCACATAGCCCATAGATTAGATCTCACACAATGTGGAGAATTTGTATCAAACATCCATTTATTGATAAACAAGAAAACCAAATATTTACAATTTGAGCATTCTTACACACTCTAAATGTCTTCTTACAAACATACAACACTAAATGCATAATCCTTGGTCCCAAGAATGGACAGATTTACTCTCTTGCACTATTGTCTCAAGAAGTTCGCCCCTCATGCACACAAAGGTAAGGTGAGTACCTCCTTGCGTGGGATGTGTTCTACAAGGTTGATGAGTCCTCCCTGGAACTCATGATGGAGGTGGAAGACTTATGAAGTTTGACATGTGAAGTCTAAAAGTAGATGAGTCAAGGGAAGATCACCTCCCCTCATGGGACATGGTCTACATGGTCCTAGTTTAATTGTCATACTTGGAGGCAAACTAGACATGTTTACAGAGCTTGGTGGTAAACATTGGATGGCATCACTTATATTTTCAAAGTGGCATAAGACACTTGCGTACATGACACCTTGAAGATAAGATAGATAAGATAAGATAAATATATTAATGTCCAACGAATGACCACAAAAGTAGGTCAATGGGACTGCAGCCCAAACAATATACAAAGTGCGAGTGGGGACAACTCAAAACGAGTTCCCAAAAACCGAAAAGAAGAGAAAAGACAGCAGAAAGGAAACCCGAAGCTAAATGCCCCCACATGCGGGGGCAAAGGAGCAAGCGGGGGAGAAAAACGACAGAAGCGAAGAAGAGAATGAAAGGGGGCAAGTGAGGACCAGAGGTCTAATCAGGAATGGTAGCCACACCCCTCCTAACATTAGAGGCCGACGAAAAGAAGCTCCTGATGGACTGGCAACCCGAAGAGGGGGGTGAAAACCTCCTCCCCAGCTGAGATCTGAGACTGATGCGGCGACCAGGGGGACGAATGGAGCTGGACTGCCCTCTGGTACGTGTGTGCATCTGATGCTGCTGGCGGTGATCGAGGGAGGTGTGAAGGTCCAGTCGGGGACGAACTGACCTATGCACTGAATCTGGGCCAGAAGGCTCTGTCGTTTAGTTCCTCCACTAGTGGGTAGAACTGGAAAGAAGGTTGTAATTCGTCTCGTGGGGACGACTCGCGGAGGGGGATGAAGAATCTGGTCTCGTAACAACAAAGACTCACGGATGTAGAGGGCAAGACACCGCTGGTCGATATACCTGAAGAAGACGGGAGAGTCTGGATCTCTCTGAAGAGACAGTGAAAGCGTCCTCTGATCTCATAGTAAATGGGGCAGCGGAAGATGAAATGAGTCTCAGTCTCCACCTCATGAAGGCTACAGAGCCTACAAAGTCTATCCACCCGATCAATGTGGTGATCGGTCTACATGCAGTGCAGTCCAGTGGAGCCGACTCGAAAGCCCGACCCAAAGGTATATGGAGGGCATGCACCCAGTGACGAAAGGTGTACTGCGGGCGGATGATGAGCCCATCTCTGATTTCAAGAAAGTGCTCTGCATAAAAAGACATCTTAGGTCATGCAAACCCCGGGGTGGTTCACCAAGTAGTCACGAATGAAGCTCCTGTAGATATCCTCCCGGATGGACCTGTTCAACACTTGCTTGGTGGGCAAGAGATGACTGGGAGCATTCAAAGAATACCTTGAAAAGGGGGAGACGATCAATCTGGATATCAAGCCCGAGTCCAACAGAGAAGTCTCGGCAAACCAACAATGGCCCCCTGACTGGGCAATACTCATAGAAGAAAAATAGGTGAGATATGAATACTTGTCCTGCTGATTGGAAAGATCACCAAACCTCCACGATACGGTGAAGAAAGGATGATATGTCAAATATAGTCTTGACGGAAAGGTCGAGCGCCGAACATTGCCAAAATAATATGCTAATGGGTTTGAGACTTATATAAGATGTGGCTCTACAAGGATAATAGGTTTGAGACTTGACGTAAGGGTACACTAGGAGTAGTTTGGTGATGCGGTGCGGTTAGAGGGTCTCTTGAAGGAATATCTTCTAAGCTTAGTGGCATAAGACACAAGATTATACGTACCTTGGAGAGTTTTGAAGTTTGACACAAGATTGAAGGTTTTGAACAAGAGAGAAGAAGAGTACCTTGCTTACATAGGATGTGACCTACTGAGGATGATGGGTTCGGGACTTGGTGTAAGGGTACCTTGGAGAGTTTTGAAGTTTGACACAAGATTGAAGGTTTTGAACAAGAGAGAAGAAGAGTACCTTGCTTACATAGGATGTGACCTACTGAGGATGATGGGTTCGGGACTTGGTGTAAGGGTACTTTGGAGTGGCTTGGTGATGCGATTTCTCTTTCATTTTTATTAATGACTTAATAAAAATAAAAGAGAAGATGAAGTGAAACTAGAAAAGACAAAGGAAAAGGTCTCTTTATATTTTTATTTCCTTAGGGGAAAAATGTGACCCATGTTGAGGATGAAATAAATGCCAAAAAGAATTAAATGTGGAGGAAAGCATGTGATTTGTGCTTATGGCTGGCTCTAAGCCAAGTTTTTGTATAAAAGCAAGTCGACTTGGCTTGGAGAAACTTCTATTTGGGAGAAGAGTTTTTGTCCGAGCTTTGTAAACTTTGCAAATATACTCCCAAGGATTAGAAAGATGACGAAAACTCTTCTTTCTTGTGAGAGGATTCTGCATTCAAGAGTTTCCATTGAGGATCAAGGATTTATTTGTGTTTTGCATCGAAGATCAAACTTCTATTTGTGTTTTCCGAGTTGTTGATTTCGGGTACAACTAGGGTTTCATCTAGACATTTCCATATTTTTGAGCTGTTTTAGGTGTCTACCACCTATTGGAAAATTCTGATTTTGGTATCATTGGAAAACTTGTGATTTTATCTTCAATTTGAGCTATCATTTGTCAAAAATTGTTGGGTATTTTATGAGTTATGAATTTATGAAGTTTCGGTTGTTTTTCTGCAATTAAAAATAAGATTTTTGGTATTTTGCAAAAATATAAGTATTTTCAGCTTTGATAGTTCAAGGGCTAGCTATGATTTAATTTCATAATTTTTGAAGGTGTTTTGAGGCTATTTTACACCCATAGGCAAATCTCCTAGGGTTTTGCATTGTTGTCATAAAAGCAATAACTTCAACATGCATTTAATTTGGGATTTGCCTTAAATCCATCTGGGGTTAGAATATGTCTATTTGGGGACATTACGGTGGTATCGGAGCAATGTATCCTCCTAGCTGTAAAAGAAAGAAGAAAAATTATCGATCCGAAATTAGAGGTTAGAAATATTCAATATGAAGTGGACCCAAGTTCCTTTTTTTGATGGTACTAATGAAATTTCTGCTAGATCTTGGTTGAAGGAATTTGTGACATATTTGTGATGGAATCTGTGTCAGGATGATGCCCTCATGATCATCTCTAGATACTTGGATGGAATAACTCATAAGTGTTGGTATCATTTGTTGAATACCCATGGGGTCGAATCCATTGCCTCCCTTGAAGATTTCACCCAAAGGTTCCTAGAAAGGTTTGATGTGCAAGATTGCAAGGACGAGCAAGGTAAAAATGCATCATTAATTGAAAATGTTTGTTCGCCTTCTAATGATTGCATGCTTGGTGGTGAAGTAATAGAAAATGAAATCATGGAGTATAACCCCAATGAGGAAGAAAATTCATATCTACAAGTTGGGGAAGAGAGTTTTGTGGCTAAAGCCCAAATTCCGAATATGGATGTTGGTATTCGGTTTTACGCCTTATCCGAACAACAATACACATGGAGATAGAGGATGTGGTGTGGAAAGAGGTATGTCATCTTGTTTATTGCAGCAGTTATATCGAGGAAATTCAGCCTATTGTGGACAAGAATGATGAGGATTTGATACAACAAAGTCAAGATATCATGAAAACAAGAGGAAATGAAGATCTCGATGACATTGCAAGGTATGAAAGGAATGATTATTAAAATGTATATAAGGCTTATGTATTAATGTTATATTAATATTAGTTAAGTGTTAACTAATAAGCGGTTGAACCTACTTGACCACTTTGTAACCACCAACCACTTTGTAACCATCTTTCACATAATAAAAGGACGGACACACAATGAATAATGTGTGCATTCAGTTTCTCTTCATTTCATCTTTGTACATTCTATTCTTTCTTTATTCTTTCTCTCTCCGCATATTCTAACATTGGTATCAGAGCGCGGGGCAAGCAAAAAGGGAGAAAGAGAAGGAAAGAGGTCTCCATTGTTGCTGCTGTTACAGTCATGTTACAGTTTGCAAAAAGGAAGAATATACACACACACGTGAAGGGCATCAGTCTAAAATTGTGTTTAATCTCTCCCTAATCAGGTACGAGTTGTGTAAAGCTGATTTAAATAATACAAAATCGAGAGCAAAAATAGAGAATTTCAGATTGTGATAAGTCATTTTTGGGCTTGCAACATCCACGAAATGCAGTTGCGAGGATCTGCTGTTGCAAATCACGAACTAGGGATTTTTATTTGGCCATGAATGGATTGTGTTACTCTTGGAGCAAATGATAAATAATTGTGAAGAAAGTTTATATTATCAAGTTATTGAGCAAAATATTTTTCACGAGACGGATAAGATCATAAAGAAAAAGATGAAGGGAAAATTCCAAGACAAAGACCAATCAAATAGTGTTGAAAATCCACCGGATGTTGACATTGATGAACTCACTGATAGAGAATGCGTATTTTAAAAGAATTGCAACACTTTGAAGACATGAAGGAATCTAGTGTATGTGAAACTTGGTATGGATGGTTGTCCAGATAGTTCGGGAGTCTGTGGATCTCGGGAATTTACCCTTACGAGGGTCATGAGACAACTTGATGGAGCTTGTGGATGGCTCAGTATGGATGGTTGTCCAACAATTCGGGAGTTCGGGGAGGTGGAATCCGGGAACTCGGGAATTTAGCTCGGGAACTACACCTTTACGAGGGTCAGGGAGGCAGCTTGATGGAGTTCTACTTGGTCAAAACATTGTTTTCAAAGGGGAAAGCTTCTGAAGAATATGCGGTCTTGGTTGGTTATGTTATTTTAATCTTTCTGTCAGTATGTTCTATAGAGTAAGCCTTAAGAGGGGGTATTAAAATATATATAAGGCTTATGTATTAATGTTATATTAATATTAGTTAAGTGTTAACTAATAAACGGTTGAAACTACTTCAACCACTTTGTAACCATCTTTCACATAATAAAAGGATGGACACACAATGAATAATGTGTGCATTCGGTTTCTCTTCATTCCATCTTTGTACATTCTATTCTTTCTTTATTCTTTCTCTCTCCGCATATTCTAACAATGATAATATGTCTTATTTATTGTCGAATATTTAGGTTTATTTTCCTCATGAGAAACATGATAAGATAGAGGATGAAGTTTACAATATAGAGTATGTTGAACCATTGTTCCAAGTTCATATCTATGAGCATCATGAGAGCTATGTATTGTGGCACGAGCTCTCTCATTTAACAAGTACGTGATCTAGACTCTTGGAGAACTACTACATGTTCTATCTGTTGCATATGACACTTGAGTATAAGAGTTGCAATTGTTTGAGGGCAAGCAATTTGGGGAAGGAGATTGTAATATCCCCTTCCCAAAGATAAAAAACCCTTAGCCCAATTTTGTTTCCCACGGCTAAGGGGTGATAAAAAGGAAACATAGTCATAATAAATTATTATAAAGTGAATGAAAAATAAACTTTATAAAAACCACTTATATTAATTTATTATTGACTTGATAAATATAAAAGAAAAAAATAAAATGAAATTATAAAAGAAAAAGGAAAAGGTCGCTTTATGTTTTTATTTCCCTAGAGAAAATTGCGACCCAATTAATGCCAAAAAAGAGTGATATCCGAGAGAAAGCATGTGATTGATGCTTATGGGTGGCTACTAAGCCAAGTTCTCCTATAAAAGCAAGTCTACTTGGCTTGAGAGATCTCTTTTATTTTATAAAAATTTTGATTTTTATCCGAGCTTTGTTAGCTTTTGCAATAAACTCCTAAGGATGAAAACCCTTTTGAGTTAGCTCTAGAGGACGAAAACCCTCTTGAGGATTAGAGAAAGAGGAACGAAAACTCTTCTTTCTTGTGAGAGGATTCTCCATTCAGGGGTTTCCATTGAAGATCAAGGATTTATTTGTGTTTTCCATTGAAGATCAAGCTTCTATTTGTGTTTTTAGCGAGTGTTTGAGGGCTTTCCAAGAGGGGCGAATGGCTGTTGTTGATTTCAGGTACAACTAGGGTTTCATCTACACATTTCCATATTTCCGAGTCTGTTTTGGGTGCCTTCCACCTTCGGAAAATTCTGATTTTGGTATCATTGGAAAGCTTGTGATTTTATCTTCAATTTGAGCTATCATTTGTCAAAAATTGTTGGGTATTTTCCGAGTTATGAATTTATGAAGTTTCAGCTTTTTTTGCAATTAAAAATCAGATTTTCAGTATTTTGCAAAAATATAAGTATTTTCAGATTTGATAGTTTAGGGGTAACTACAGATTTAATTTCATAATTTTTGAAGATGTTTTGAGGCTCTTTCACACCCATACCCATAGGCAAATCTCCTAGGGTTTTGGCAAGAAATTTCAGGTTGTTTGCATTGCTGTCATAAAAATAATAATTTCCAACTTGCATTTTATTTGGGATTTGCCTTAAATCCATTTAGGGTTAGAATATGTCCATTCGGGACATCAGGCCGTAATGTCCCCAAATGGACATATTCTACCGCATACATGATACGAATCCCCTAGAGATCTTATCTATCTAGGATCAACAGAGACTGACTAATAACTTGCCTTGGCCTCCCGATGGGCCCAAGCGCCATGTAGTGTATATTGGCTCATCACCTATACCTATAGAGAAGGTTCTTGAGATCTCCCCTCTCTACGAACTATCTTATCTTACCTAACGGCCTAGCCTATAGCCGATTAATAGAATATAGGGTAGGGGCTATAATGTCCCTAAATGGACATATTCTAGCCCTAGATGGATTTAAGATAAGATAAGATAAATATATTAATGTCAACGAATGACCACAAAAGTAGGTCAATGGGACCGCAGCCCAAATTCACAAATAAAATGCAAGTTGGAAATTATTGTTTTTATGACAGCAATGCAAACAACCCAAAATTCCTCGCCAAAACCCTAGGAGATTTGCCTATGGGTGTAAAATAGTCTCAAAACACCTTCAAAAATAATGAAATTAAATCGTAGCTAGCCCTTGAACTATCAAAATCTTAAAATGCCTACGAGATTTGCGTATGGGTGTAAAATAGTCTCAAAACACCTTCAAAATAATGAAATTAAATCATGTAGCTAGCCCTTGAACTATCAAAATCTTAAAATACTTAGCAAAATAATGAAAATTTGATTTTTAATTGCGGAAAAATTGCCAAAACTTCGAAATTCATAACTTGGAAAATACTCAATAATTTTGAGAAATGATAGCTCAAATTGAAAATAAAATCACAAGCTTTCCAATGATACCAAAATCAAAATTTTCGATGGTGGAAGGCACCCAAATAGGCTTGGAAATCTGGAAATGTGTAGATGAAACCCTAGTTGTACCCGAAATCAACAACCATTCGCCCCTCTTGGAAAGCCCTCAAACACTGCTGGAAAACAAAAATAAATCCTTGATCTTCAATGGAAACCCCTGAATGGAGAATCCTCTCACAAGAAAGAAGAGTTTTTGTTCCTCTTTCTCTAATCCTCAAGAGGGTTTTCATCCTCTAGAGCTAACTCAAAAGGGTTTTTGTCCTTAGGAGTTTATTTGCAAAGCTTACAAAGCTCGAGAAAAAATCAGAATTTTTATTAAATAAAAGAGTTATCTCTCCAAGCTAAGTCGACTTGCTTTTATAGAAAGCTTGGCTTAATAGCAACCACAATTCGCCAATCAAATTACCTTTCCTTGCATTTAATTCTTTCTTCGCATTTATTTAATCCCCAACATGTTGTAGTGCTCCACAAGTCTTGATCTCGTGCCTATTAAATGAGAGATAAAATAAGATAAGATAAAATAAATATATTAAATGTCCAACGAAAGACCACAAAAGTAGGTCAATGGGACTACACTCATACAAAGAAAAAAACAATAGTCAGCCAGAGGACCAAAAGGTCCTCGAGAACAACCAGAAATGAGAGGCCCGGAAAAAGCTCGTAGACATCAACAAAACACGAACATGCGGAGGAAGAAAAGGAAGGAAGAGGAGGCAAAAAGGAGACCGCACCCATCTAACACCCAAGGCCATTTGAAAGAAGCTAGTAATGCGCTGAACCCTGGTATCTCGAGGGTGTGGAAGATCTGGAGTGCCGATGCCCGGAGGAGGGATGAACTCTACGTGCTCGTCGGTGGATGTCAAAGGTCGTCTATGAGATGAGGGCCTCGACCTTGTATGTATCCTAGTCCGTGAAATAGTGCCGGTCCGAGTCGATCTTGTTTGGGAATCGAGTTGGTATCACCCTGTCGCTTTGTGCCCCTCCCAGGGGAGAGCACTGTAAAAAGGAAGGGATTTGCCGAGTAGTCGGTTGCACAGAAAGAAGTTGAAGGGTCTCTTCCCGAAGCCTAAGAGCCTCCTGCAGATAGAGAGCAAGGCACCTCTGATCATAGTATCTGAAGAAGTCGGTGAATGTCAAATGCTCTCTGAACAGGCAGTGAAATCTCCCTCTAATCTCGTAGTAGATGGGAACCGAAAGATGAAGTGCTCTTCCATTTCGATCTCTTGGAGGGAATAGAGCTGGCAAATCCACTCAGAACGGTCAATTTGATGATCACACTCAACCCAAAGCCTATGAGAGCCAACCCTGAATTGACCTAGGGAAATGCGAAGGGCGTGCATCCAATGTCGGGAAATATACTAGGGCCGAGAAATAAGACCATTATTGACCTCAAGAAAATGCGCAACATAGAAGGCCATCTTCGGACGTAACCCACCCTAGGGGTTAGTCTAGGTGCACTGAATGAACTGCTTGTAGATATCATCTCTGATGATTTTGTTCAGATCCTACTTGCCCGAAAGGAGATGGGCGGGAGCGTCCAAGGAATAACTGTATGGTGGGAGGTGATCCGTCCGAATCCCAATAGACTCAAGTAGTCATGAGACTCCGACATACCAACAACGAGATCGATCGACCGAAGCCATGGCCTAAGAAGAGAAGCAATCAAGGTAGGGATACCCATTTCTTCTGCAGAAGAATGAACATGTCTCTCGAATGCGATACAAAAGGGATTGAGGCCAAAATTGCTTCCAACCTAAAGGGATGAGCCCCAAACTCTACCGATGATATTGTAGGGGGCTGTCTCCTTGCATCTGATGATACGTTTGAGAAGAAGTATCTGAACTCTCTCCACCGCAACTCAATCGGACTCAACTAAGGAGGCCTCCCAAACCTCAGAGTCATAAAGAACCGTGGGCCTGATAAGAGAGTTTGAGAGGGACATCTTGGACAAGATGTCCTGGAAGTGATGGCGGAAGCACTGTCTCTCCAAGATCGCGATGAGCAGTAGCCCTTATCAAGCATCGGGCGTAAATCAAGCGAGATCCATAAAAGAGTACTCCCAGTAAGTGTAAGAGTTGGTGATCTCAAGCTCATCCCCTATAGAAGAAATGAAAATCAAATGTCTTCAAGCCATTGAAGATCATAACTTTGGTCTTACCCAGGTTAATTGTCAGCTGCTTGTGGTCACAAAAGAGGGCTAAAGCATCCAACTGTTTGCAAATCCTCTGCAGAGGAGGCAAGAAGGACCACATCGTCCGCAAAAAGGAGAATATAGATTAGAACCTGGTGGAGAAGACAACCGTCCCCCTCCTGGATGTGATCCTTGAGAAACTCCTCCAACTCATCAATATAAATACTGAACAAGGTAGGAGACAAAGGGCAACCTTGCTTGACCCCAATGGTACTCTTGATGAAGTTAGAGAACCCAGTAGCAGTACGAAGATGACCCAAAACCTCCTCATATAGGCACATGATGACAGCTAAAAGAGTCTCAGAAATGCCAATCTCTTTGAGCCTTTGGAAGAGAGCTTCCTGCGGAACAAAGTCAAAGGCTTTTCGAAAGTCAACAAAGCAACAAAAACCTTGGAAGAACGGTGGCGTGCTTCCTTGATGATGGCCCGAAGAGTGAGGATGTGGTCAATGGTCTGGTAGGTTGGTTGAAACCCCGCCTGTCCCCTAGCTCTGCAGTGACTCTGGTCCAAAACTCGGTTTGCTTTGATTTGGGTTAGTGCTATTGGTGCTAATGCTTTTCATTAAAGCACAAGCTCAGTCATGGTTAACAACAATTTCACAACGTCCTTGGATCTTCAAAGCTGCATTCGATAGGGTTGTCCACTCGCCCCCTTCTTGTATGTTGTGGCTACCGATGCCCTTGGTTATATGCTCCAATAAGCTCATCATCAAGGAGATTTGAAAGGAATTACTCTTCCACAGGACTCTTATGCTCTTAATTCTCATTTTGTTGATGACTTTCTCCTCTTTTTGCAAAATTATGAATAAGAGATTGATAATGCACAGTCAATTCTTGATATTTACTATGACATGTTTGGTTCCAAGTTGTGCAACCACAAAACAAAAGTCATCTTCATTAAAAGCGACCCAAATTTGACTTGGATTCCTCCAACTTGGAACATTGTCACCCATGGGAAGATTACCCGATGCCTTGGTATCCTGTTTGGTATTCATCTTTCTCCTTGGTACATGTGGGATTGGGTGCTCAATAAAATTTAGAAAAGGGTAGAAAACTGGTCTTGTAAATTCGCCTCACTAATTGCCAAGCTACTTGTCATCAATCACATTTTTAACTAGTCATGCATACTACTCTTCTTATTGGTTCCCTTCAAAATCAGCTTATGGCAAGCTCACACAACTAGTCTGGAGCTTTCTTTGGAGCAACAATTATGGTAAGAAAGGGATGGCAACAATCTCTTGGGAACTTTACACCCAACCTAAATCTGCAGGTGGGCTTGGAATTATTGATCCACTACAAGGGAAATGCCTTGCTGCGAAATGGGTCGCAAAAGCCACTTGAGGTACAGAGCCTTGAAGGATCCTAGCCAAGGAACAGATCTAGTGATCTTCATATAAAGGTTCTTGGACTTCCACTCCATGGGAAGATAAAATCCTAAATGCACCCTTTTTTTATATCTTTGGCTCCCTTCCTCTTAGGCATAATTGGATAGCTTGGTAAGAAATGACCCATTTTCTCCAATGGTGCCATCAATCTCTCTGGCATGGATTGAGTATTCCCACTTCCAATCTTTGGTGGAACCGGATAATTCAATCTAATGACCTTCCCCTTGTTGTCCAACCTGAATTCAGAGAAAAATCCTTTGCAAAAAAGGCATTAATCTAGGGGAAAATACCGGCAATTGGCTCTCTTAGAACCTATTGCGCCATATGTTTAATCTGCCCACAAAACTTAAACATGTCTATACTTCAATTTTATAGCTGATTCAATTCTCGCTTCCACTTGAAGACCCTCTAAAGACCAAGTGGTCTCTTTCCTTCTCCGAATGGCTTACACAATTTGGTAGTTTGTTGCTGAGGCCAAATGTCAACTATTGGGATGGTATATTCTGTATATCAAACTTCGTTTGGCCTCACTTTGTCAAAACTAGGTCTTGTTGCAGAAGAAAGCATCTTTTCTTCTGCTCTTGAAACTATTCCCCATCTTTGGCATTGCCTGTTCTCCTCTGAACTTTGGAATTTTCTTTGCTCCTCTCTTCCGGAACTCTTTCCCAACAATTTTAATGAAAAACTTGCCTTGCTTACCATTCCTCCCGCTTCCCCCTTTGCTGTCTTCTGAAACACTTGACGGCTGATAATCCTCGTTCATATTTGGAAAAATTGCTACCAACTGTATGCTGGGGATGGTACTGTTTTAGCTATTCGGAAAATTCGTTGCTGTCCTCTTTATTTTTGTACATGTACCAATTCAACATTAAAAGTCCAGAGGCAACATTAAAAGTCCAGAGGCATGTGCTGCACTTGAGAGGATAAAGGAATGCCTTTTAAGTTATGCTGCCACACAGTGCTCTATGACAACGGTCAAGATTGACTAGATGCATTGATTTTTAGTTTTACCTTTTCCCCTCTTTTTTAAGAAGGCTCTTTTGTATGATGCTTATGTTCTCGACCTATTCCTTGTTCGGGGTCCCTTTGTTTGTTCTCATTTAAATTTTGACTTGTGTATTTTTATTATTAATAGAAGCATTTTCAATTAAAATAAAAATCATTAAGCTGGATCGCCTTGTAGCAGTTCCTTGTCTTTTGTCTTTGATGAGCCTTTTTAACAATTAATTGCAATTTAAAAGTCAGTCTCCTGATCTTTTGGTGGATGAGGAAGTTATTTTGAGATCTTTTTATTCTGGATCATTTCTGACTTACTGCCCTGCACTTATCAACTGATTTTCTAGTGACACAAGTGACATTTTCTGAGATCTTTGTATCCTGGATTATTCCTCAGTTATTGCCCTGTACTTATCAACTCATTTTCTAGTGACACAAGTAAGATTTTATTTGATTATTGAATATTAACATGTATATTTATGTTGTATTTGGTACATTTGCCTTTAAAGACATTTTCTCAGAATGTTGAAGCAAACAACTTCCTCTTGTGCTACAAAAAGACAGCTTCTTCTGCTGCTGAAACTAAACAAAAAAATGTAAACATCCTCCTCAGTTGCTGCAAAAACACCATTTTCTATGCTGTTGAAAATTAACAGTTGCCTGCAAACTCTCATGGACAAACTGCTGGAAATAAAATGATGGGATAAAAAAAAGATAAAATAACTTTCTAAGGTCTTCTTTTGCATTGTTTAGGGTTGTGTGGTAGTTTGGCCTCTTTTGAGTTTTTATTCACTTTCGTTTGTTATGGAAAAATGGGGTGTCTGAATGCTGGAAATCTTTCCTTCTTATGGAACCTGGAAATAGTTTCTATCAGTGGGAAACATCTTTGGGTTTCAACATATATTGAGTAGATATAAAATTCTATGTCTGACTGATTATTTGCATAAGAGAAGCCTATATTTATAGACTAACATTTTCATAAAAGCATTTGCTGACTAACTGGAAACTTCTAACTATCCACCTCCTTTTGATTTAATTCTGTCTACCCTTTGTCTGCACATGGATTTGACTGATTTAAAACTAAATAACTATATTCATCATGTGGATGTCATCATGAGGGTCAGTTCTGGCTCCTGGAAATGCCTAGCTGCAGTTTCTGCCTGCTATAAACATTTCAAGCGGGCAGGAATCATTAATACCTGAATGTATTCAGCTCCAACAGCATTTCTAGGCTGTCATTGTGTTTATTGTTTCTGGGACGCTGTTGTGTCATTTCTTGTTTTTGGGATGCCTCAGGACCGGGAGTGTTGCCTTCACAAGTGATTTTGGTAACCCTGCTTTAGATATTAATTTTACTAGTGGCAAGGAAAATTTTTATACGAGGATTGATTTGCTTTGATGTGTTGTCTCATTGTGCTTCTGGATTCCACTGAAACCTTTCACCGTAGTTCTACTGTGGATACTGGAGAGCCTCATTATTTTTCTTCTATTCTTTGGAGAAATAGAGTATCTCAAACCACAATAGACTTGTTTTCTAATAGCTAAGGACAAGGAAAGACATGAATTCATGCTAGCCTACTTCTTTTAATGGTGAAGACTTGTCTTATCTTGAGATTATCATCTTTCTATATGGTTCTATCCGTAGACCGACATTATTTTTCTGTAGGAAGAAGACTTCTAGTGGATCTCTTAGAGATACACATTACTCTTATCTATTTACCTTTCAATGATGAATACCTTTTAGGCATCCCCTAATTCCCACTTCATTCAAGAGGGGATAACTTAAGGTGATAATGCAGTCCTACATAGCAAGAGTTGTGGTAATGGTGTGTGGCCATTGTTGAAGTATTGATCTGTACAAGCTTAGGCCAGATGAAACTGATACGGACTCTCATTCCTAAGATTTCAAAGAAAATATCTTTCATTTTTTTGTCCAATCCTCTCTTTCATGTAATCGCATATTTTGTTGAAGTCGAAGTGTTTTGGCTTAGTATTTCCTGAGTCATGAGTTGATTTTAACACTTTGGCTTCCTGAGTTTTTGCCAGGCATGAGTAATATTACATTTGTAGCATTTGATGAACCACCTAATATCTAAGTTACTGAAATGCTAGCCCTAGGACAGCTGGTGCAGGTATGATATGTATCCGGTATGGGTACAACTCGGTTATGTGCCCAGAAACGCCCTGGAAACTGCTGGGCAGGCCCTTGGTACTGCCAGGTACGTCAGCAACCCTGCAAACGTGCCCGGCTGTACCCTGGCCTGCCCAACAGTTTCAGGGTATTTCTAGGCCTGTAACAGATTTTTTTTTCTACTTTAAATTTAATATATCATTACAGTTTTTGCAGCAGCATTATTCTACGGAAGGTACCAAATAGAAGCCATCAAAAACAAGGACAAAAATAGCATGTATGAGATAAATGTAATAAACACCTCAACTAGATGTGGTAGGGATGATGCTTGTGCCCAGGTTCAATGAAATTATGAGTAGTTTGTTGTGGTTATTTAGCTTGTTTTGTTTTTCATATGCATAATATGTGGTTAATTCCTATTTATTAGGCTGGAATTTATATTTTTTTAAATATTTATATATATTTTGTACAGCTGTATCTGGGGCCAATTTTTTCTTGCTGTATCTGTGAATTGGATATCTCGTATCCTTACCTGTATCTAAAATGTATCAGCAACTTAACCTAATATTTAGAAGTTAGGCATCTTTTTCTGATGTCAGTGAGATAACTCTCTTATTTGTCAAGATTCAAACTAATGTTGTCCCTATAAACTTTGTTTGAATCAAGGCTTCGCTGTGTTGCCATGCGTTCTATTGTATATGAATATTCAATTAATGAATGGTGAAATTATTATTGTGCTTGCACTTTAATAGAAACAGAGCATATAAGAAATTGGCAGGAGATGAATGGATGTTACGATTGATATTATTGGGTGCTGTAGTTTTATCACAGCTAAAATCAGCAAGAGACGTTTTTGCTTGCTTCTTTTGATTTTTTTAATAGGACAAAACTGTGTGTGTAGAAGGCTACGAGTCTTGGCACATGACAAACTGTTATGTTTAGGTGTCAATGATAGGTAAAATGTTTTTGCTACACCAAATGTGATATTTTATTTTACTTTGACATAAAGGTTTCCAAGATTTCTTTCAATCTGCTCTCCTAGATGGCTACATCGAATCTTGAAATGGTTACACCTCAATGCTTTTGTAGATACTGTCTGCACACTTGGCACATGACAAACTGTTATGTTTAGGTGTCAATGATAGGTAAAATGTTTTTGCTACACCAAATGTGATATTTTTATTTTACTTTGACATAAAGGTTTCCAAGATTTCTTTCAATCTGCTCTCCTAGATGGCTACATCGAATCTTGAAATGGTTACACCTCAATGCTTTTTGTAGATACTGTCTGCACATGATTGCTATCTAGCCAATATGTGTATTTCATAAGAAGCATCTATGATTGACTCTCGAGCATAGTTACCAGGTCCGAAAATCCGGATCCGTTCGGGAGGGCAAAAAAAACCGAAATCCGGAATTCTTGAAAAAGTTCCGAATAATCCTGTCCAAAATATGAGTTGAATTTTATAAATATGAAAATTTGACAAATGCACTGAAAAAATTTAATAATGTAATGTGAAATGTTATATTATTGAATATATAAGGTTGATAGTTGATTGTTTTTTCCAGAAAACTACAGAAAATTAAAAAAATAATAATATTTTTTTCCTAAATTAGGGCCAACCTGGACAGAATTTAGCGGGACGGCTGAAAATCCGGATCCAGCCAGAATTTGTGCAGATCTGGCTGGATTTTGGTAACTATGCTGTTAAGTCTCTTTTTCCGCTTTTGATACAAAGCTTTAATAGCTCTTGAACTGCCGAAAGATGTCAGGAATCGAAATCACCGAGCAGCATGCAAGAATAGATTCTTTTCATCTTTGGTTTTAGCTTTTAATCCTCTTGAGAATATATTTTTCTACTTTTTCCAAATAATTTCAAAAACTGAGAATATTGAAGGACTTGCTTCCAAGCATCAACAACATCTTACCATCTGTTATTGTCCACTTGGACTGAACAAACACAGAGGACCTCTATTGTCTTACCAGAAAATAACCTCATCATTCTTTGTATCACCTATAAATTCACTAGAAGTTAGGTTGTATGCAGGACTTTCTAACATGCTTAGCCATGAAAGTATGGATCAATGCATGTTCACCCTCAAGAATCTTTAAATAAGCAACATTTTACATATTTGATGAACTTTACGTTATGCTACTGTCACAAAAGTACCATGGATTTACAAATTAGAGAGTTGTGGAAAAGAACCTGCGTACATGATACACGAAGGATCATTTACAAATAAAAAGACTAATGACAACATTCCTGCAGTGTCTTAACATGTTTACAAAGATGCATGCACCTTTAAAATTGGGCAAACGATGCTCTCTTGGAAGAAAAAAATTCAACCAATTGAAGGTACAATCAATGTTTAGATTATATGGGCGAACTGATGTTAACTGCAACACTCAACACTGTAATGTTTGATTTCTAAACAACAATTAATGACTAAGCAAGCAGTTATGGATATTATTGCACATTGATTCAAATTGTAAAATAGATCTTTAGTATAGGCTTGCTTTAATTATGGAGGCATCCATGTGTTTGTCTGCTGAAATCTTTAGCCTCTGAACATTTCCATCAGCTTAATCTAAAGGAACCTTATATCACATGTTCATGCAGACTGCTATGTGATCCTCAGCTAGACCTGCTAGTCTGAATTTGAAATTACTGTCTTACCATGAAAGGAAACCTTATTACTTATTTTTTGACCGTGATTATACTTCATTCAGGTTTGTATTTTTGATTTGTTCATAAGGTACCCTTGAGCAAAGTCAGAATCACCTGCTTCACCGAATGACAAATGCTTCGTCCGTATATTGTATCTGCTGAAAACCATTGGTAAGTGGGATGGAAAATAACAATTTACTCGGCCTACCATTCTTAATTCTCTTTCAAAAAGAGAAGAGAGAGATGGATCAATTTTTAAGATATTTTCTGCAACAGCTCTTGGGTCTGGTAACAAAGGGCATGATGGTCTTGGAAGCCAATTTCATGGGGAACACATTGAGCGAATCAAAGCCCACAACCTGCAAGTGGGATCCCTAGGTTAGTTGTTTTTGGAATAGACAACTATAAAGGTTGTTATATCTCCTCGAAAATAACAGGTTGAAGACCCTTAGCCTATTCTTGGTTTCCTGATGGCTAAGGGGTAGAAAATAAGGGAAACTAATCCTAATAAATTAATTTTAGTGCATAGTGATTTTTATTATAAGCACTTTAATTATTTTATTAGTGATAAAGTAATAAAATAAATGTACACTTTATTTTTATTTTTCCCTAAAGAAAATGCGACCCATATGGGGGATAAAACAAAAGGGAAATAAAAATATAAAATAAAAGTGACTCCCTCCAAGTGGAGCGAACCATTTGGGCCTTTTGCATGGGTCCATGTGCCACTTCCAACCATAAAAGGAGGTTGCCACACCCTTATTCATTTTGATATCTATTTTCTGGTTTGGGTTGATTGCTCTTCCATTTCTACATTGAAGGACGAAAACTCTTTGGTGTACTTGCATTAGAGGACGAAAATCCTCTCTTGCTAAGGTTGAAGAACGAAAAATCTTCATCCTTTTGTGAAGATCCTCCATCTCAGAAGTTTCTATTGAGCTTCAAGGAGTAATTCGGAATTTCAATATTGTTGATTGCTCTTCCATTTTTACATTGAAGGACGAAACCCCTTTGGTGCACTTGCATTAGAGGATGAAAACCCTCTCTTGCTAAGGTTGAAGAACGAAAACTCTTCATCCTTGTGAAGATCCTCCATCTTAGGAGTTTCTATTGAGTTTCAAGGAGTAACCCGAATTTCAATATTGCAGATTTGAGGCATCTCCAGCTAGGGTTTGAAGACAAGAGTGTTTTGGTAGATTTATACATTCATTTCCAACTTTGTTCTAGGGAAGCAACCCCCTTATGGATGAAATTTGATCACCCTCGGGCACGGCAACTTTGCCATAATTTTGGAGGCCAATTTCAGTTTGGTTTCAGTTGATCTGGGCTTGAAAATTTTTCTTTCCGACCATTTTTGTAAGCTGTAGTTCTGCAGATTTTTAATAAATTTCCAGCACTTATTTTGGGTCCAAAAATTATACATTTTGGTATTCTTGCATGCCTAATTAATTCTGATTATTTTGGCAAAGATTTGAGTAAGTTTAGATCAGATTTGAGGGTTATTGATCTCTAGATCAGCTCGCCATTTCTAGGGTATTTTCAGATCTGTAAATTGCATTTTTCATAAGTTTTCTTCAACCAATTTGCTGCAATAAATCAGAAATTACAGGTGTTCCCTTTTGGATTCTATTATATCCCATTGGGGACATTATAGTGGTATTAGAGCGGTGATCCTTCCCAACCTGTGAGAAGAAAAGTATAAGATCTTGATGCACAAGTAAAAATCGACTTAGATTTATCTTTCCACTGTGAGAAGAATAAGATCTTGATGCGCAATTAAAAATCGGCTCAGATTTATCAAAGAAGAAATTGAACTCCAAGGAAAGGAACCATGGATAATCCTACAGATGAGTTGAGTTTTATGCAAGAAGTAATTACAAGGAGCCAAAGGGAGTTGCAACAGGCTATGAGGGAATCTCAAAGGGATAGCCAAAGGAGTTGCAACATGTTTTGAGGGAATCTCAAAGGGAAATGCGTGATGCATTGACAAGATCCATTATGGACTTGGCTAAGGCTCTACATGGACACAATATATCAACAAACCAGGGAGCAACCAATAATGGTGAAGGAAGCTCATCCGGTCAAGCAAAGACTTCCATTAAACCTCCACCTCAAATATTCAGGGCCAAGTTCCTTCAAGAAGAAGAACAACCAATTGAGCTAGATCCACCAAGTGACATGGAAGACATAGAGGCATGGGGTGAAGAGTATGCGAACCCAGCTTCGTGAGTGAGAGGTATGTTGTCCTTCGGAGATTATTGCCAGTGAAGAATAGTAAGGGCACTGGAAAGAATAGAAGAGTTCAACAAGAGCAGCCAAGAAGAGACATACAATAGAGGTTGGGAAAGGTAACTCTTCCTTCTTATGATGGATCCGATAAGTGTCCTTGAATCCCATGTATGAGGAGGAAGCCCTCAAATTTGCCACTTTGCATTTGGAAGGGTAGCACATGAATGGTGGTACCATGGGTTGATCACACAAGGGCACGGATCTATCACAACCATTGAAGAATTCAACCAATGTCTAACAAAAAGGTTTGATAGAATAGATCCAGAGATCCACTTCAAAGAGTTGGCTCAACTCAAAGAAGGGCTATTGGACAAATATATTTATGAGTTTCAAAGACTTGTTGTGATGGTGCCAGATGTAAGTGAAAGAAGGCTTGTGGTGTTGTTCATTGAGGGCCTAGCGGAGCCACTTAGAGGCCTAGTCAAGGCTTTCAGTCCTCCCTCTCTACAAGGAGCTATAAAGAAGTCTTTGGACCTTGAAACTTCAGTCCCAAAAAGAAATCTTCCTTTTGGACAACCTAGGACTTGTGCCTTATGGACAACCTAGAATCCCAGTGCCTTATGGACAACCATAGGATTGCACCTGTGGGGCAGCCAAAGGGGTCATTTGGACAGCCAAGACCAACTCAAAATAGTGAGCAAAGGACAACAAATTTTGGACAACAAGGTAAGGCAAATCAAGGGAAATCTGATACAAGAGAGTGGCTGAAAAACAAGGAAATAGAGGCAAGGAATGAGCTAAGAAGGAAAAAATTATGTTTCAGCTGTAAGGATCCATGGACACCCAACCACCATTGCCTTGGTAAAGGGGCAACCCATTACATTGAGGTAGTTTCAGATGAAGAGAGTGCTGATCCGAAAGTTGAAGAGCAAGCAAAGGAAGAGGAAGTGGTTCTCACGGATGGCACACTAGCTACTTTATCCGGAGCATCATGGACAAAAGATCACCGTGTTGATAGATAGTGGAGCTACCCATAACTTCATTGATGAAAGCTTGGTTACTAGGATGGGATTGAAGATGGAAGATTTCCAAGGGTTCAATGTGACCGTAGTGAGATGGATACTCACTCTCATGCACGAAGAAGATCCCACAACTTGAGCTCACTTTAGGAAGACATAAGGTAAGAGATGATTTTTATGTCATTGGCATTGGTGAGACGGATGTAGTACTTGGAGTACAATGGCTGCAATCTTTGGGTGAATTCACTCGGGTGCAAGACAACAAAGTTGTTCTACAATGTATGAGGAATGGTGCTCCCCAATTTGTGACAACCAAGAGTATGGAAAGATATTTCAAAAGAGGGCATATTGCATGGGCTGCGCATTGTTTGGTAAGAAATACATCCTTTTTTTTATCACAACAGTCCTATCATGTTGATATTCAGCCTATTTTGGACAAGCATGGGCTGCCAACAGATAGAGGGTTTCAGCATATTATTGAGTTAGAATTGGGTTCCACTCTGGTAATATCTTCTCCTTACCGCCATCCAAGGGCCTTCAAGGAAGAGATAGAGAGAGTAATCAAGGAGTTGTTTGTAAATGGGTCTCATAAGACCAAGTTCTAGTCCTTTCGCTTCTTCGGTTGTTCTTGTGAAGAAGGATGGGACCTTGAGGATGTGTGTTGATTACAGGTTGTTGAACAAGAAGACAATCAAAAATAGGTACCCCATACCAAGGATTGATGAGTTGCATGGAGCAGTGTTCTTTTCCAAGATTGATCTAAGGTCCGGGTATCATCAAATCAAGGTAAGAGAAGAGGATGTCCACAAGACAACCTTTAGGTGTCATTTTGGTCATTTTGAATTCCTAGTAATGCCTTTTGGGTTAACCAATGCCCCCACTACATTTCAGTCATGTATGAATCATGTTTTTAGGGAGCATTTGAGGAAGTTTGTGTTAGCATTTGAGGAAGTTTGTGTTGGTATTCTTTGATGACATTTTGATTTATAGTAAGTCATGGGAAGAGCACTTGAAGCATTTGGATATGGTGTTGGACATTTTGGAACAACAATCTCTCTTTGCCAAATTATCAAAATGTGAGTTTGGAATGGAGGAAATTTTGTACCTTGGACATGTCATCAATGCTCAAGGAGTACAAGTGGATCAACAAAAGATCCAAGCTATCTTGGATTGGCCTCCTCCCACCACATTGACTCAACTAAGGGGATTCTTGGGTCTTTGTAGCTACTACAGGAGAGGTTTGTGAAAGGATTTTCACAACTTGACAAATTTAACTAAACATTGTGCTAGATATTTTGGAACAACAATCTCTCTTTGCCAAATTATCAAAATGTGAGTTTGGAATGGAGGAAATTTTGTACCTTGGACATGTCATGAATCTTTGAAGGAGTAGAAGTGAATCAACAAAAGATCCAAGCTATCTTGGATTGGCATCCGCCCGCCACATTGACTCAACTAATGGGATTCTTGGGTCTTTGTAGCTACTACCAGAAGTTTGTGAAAGGATTTTCACAACTTGACAAATTTAACTAAACATGGTGTTGGATATTTTGGAACAACAATCTCTCTCGCCAAATTATGAAAATGTGAGTTCGGAATGGAGGAAATTTTGTACCTTGGACATGTCATCAATGCTCAAGGAGTACAAGTGGATCAACAAAAGATCAAGCCATCTTGGATTGGCCTCCTCCACCACATTGACTCAACTAAGGGGATTCTTGGGTCTTTGTAGCTACTACACGAGAGGTTTGTGAAAGGATTTTCACAACTTGACAAATTTAACTAAACATGGTGTTGGATATTTTGGAACAACAATCTCTCTTTGCCAAATTATCAAAATGTGAGTTTGGAATGGAGGAAATTTTGTACCTTGGACATGTCATCAATGCTCAAGGAGTACAAGTGGATCAACAAAAGATCCAAGCTATCTTGGATTGGCCTCCTCCCACCACATTGACTCAACTAAGGGGATTCTTGGGTCTTTGTAGCTACTACCGGAGGTTTGTGAAAGGATTTTCACAACTTGACAAATTTAACAAAGCATGGAGCTTTCAATTGGTCACCTTCAACCCAACTAGCATTTGACAAGCTCAAAAAGGTAATGAGTTCATGCCTGGTACTTGCTGTTCCAGATTTTTCAATTCCTTTTGTTGTTGAATGTGATGCATCTGGAGATGGTATTGGGGCTGTTTTGATGCAAAATAAGCATCCAATTGCATTTGAGAGTAGAAAACTCAAAGATGTTGAGCGTAAGTACTCCATTTACGACAAGGAAATGTTGACAATGATCTCGTAAACTCTTCAACTTTGGAATTATTCACAAATCACAAATTAATCGTTGCTGTTTACTTTCTATTAGAAAATAACAGAGATAGCTAGTGAATGAATTACTATTGTGCTTAGAATCAACAATTGTAGTAAAGGAAAGAATATAAGCTCATAACACCAACAATTTTATCCTGGAAAACCTCCAATAGAGGAAAAACTAGTCGGGAAGGGCAATTGCTCTTTCTTCCCACTTCTATTAGCCAATTCAAATCAACAAGTACAAAATTTACAATAAGTATGAAAGGGAAGTAGATAATATCTCAACACTTCCTTCCAACTACTTATTTGCTCTGTCTCAACACTCCTTTCTTCTACAAAATACAATTTCCAGCACCAAGACTTCTTGCTCACTTGCTCCCATGCTTCGATGATCTTCTACACTTCTACAATTATGTATTTATAGACTTTCTTATGTTCTCTCGTACTTGTAGAATGGGAAAGGTCATGAAGGAGAAGAGAAACGAACATCCTTTCAAATTCAGAGGTTGTTCGTTTTGATTTTAGTTTTCTGTCCATAATGGCTAGGACTGCGCTTTGCACGGCGGTTGGGGGCGCCCCGAGCTGGCGGCGGTTCTTTAACCGCCGCTTGCGCAGGCGGCGGTCTTGTTACTTAAAAGATAGAACCTCCGTTTTATTGTTTTCCTTCTTTATGTTGATTGTTTCTGATGAAGTAGAGTTATTTCAGATCCCTATGGATCACACCTCCCCTACTAAAGAGGCTTTTGGTCCCACAAAAGCTTAGGGGGAGTAGATGAGGAAACAATTCCCTCGTTTGCTCCTTCGACTACCACCGGGCCTGCCTTGGTGTCTTTCCTCTCGATCCAATCTGCCAAGACTCATATGGAGCTCTTCTAGTCTTTCTCGACTTTCTGCCGTAGCACTACATCCTTCTCCATTCGCCTCGTGAGTTCAAGATGCAATCCTCAATAAGGTAGCAACTTTAGTTCTTCATCTTCATCCAGCATGGATGACTCATATAGGTGCAAGTTCTCACGTTTACTACAGAGTACATCCTCATGAATGATGGCAAATCAAGTCGAAAAGCATTTTCCCCAACCTTCTCCAATATGGTGAAGGGTCCATATGTAGTGGCTTCGAGCTTCCGTGCTTGACCTTGTAGTCTCTCCTTGCTCAAGTAAAAGCCAAACTTTGTCTCCAACATGAAGCTTGTTTCCTCCTATGCTGATCGTGCCTAGCTTTGTACTTTGCTTGAGATTTCTCTAGCTGTTCTTTGACCTTGAGATGGATTTGCCGGATCCTCTCAATGAACTTGTTGGCTCTAGTCACCTCTGTGTCTCGTGTATCCTCCTCATCCTTGTCCAACTGCTATGTCAGTGGATTTGTAGGTAGATATCCCAAACATGCTTCAAATGGTGACTTCATAGTGGATGTGTGTACTGCTGGTTATAGGAATCGTTGAATGTAGGCTAAGGACTCGTCCCAAGTCCTTGGGTACTTACTGTTATACCCTTTGATCAACTGTACCAAAGTCCTATTTACCACCTCTGTTTGTCCATCTGTCTGTGGATGGAAAGTTGTGCTCCTCTGTAACCTGGTATCCATCTTGTCCCACAAAGTAGTCCAAAACTTCCCCAAGAACCTGGAATCCCTGTCAAAGACAATAGACTTTGGCAAACCAAAATGTACCCATACATTAGTAAAGAAAAGATCTGTTGCCTCATGTGCTTTTACTGTCTTTTTACATGCCATAAGAATACACATTTTACTGAATCTATCAATAACAACATAGAGATAGTCATGGCCATGTTTAGACATAGGTAATCCTCCTACAAAATCCATAGAAATGTCCTCCCATGGACGAGTAGGTACTGGTAAAGGCATATACAAACCTTCCTTCCTAGTTTTAGGCTTGCTAGTACAACAAAGTTTACATCCATGAATAAATTTTGATACTTCTTCTTGCATGTTGGGCCAATATACATACCTTTGCAAGTGGGCTAGGGTCTTACCAACACCGAAATGTCCCGCTACTTTTGAGGTATGTGCTTCCCTCATCAATAGAAGTCTTTCTTCTTTAGGCACACAAAGTTTCCCCCATCGTTAAGATAACAGTCTTCAATCCCCGTCTTTTCAGCCCCTTGGGATTGCAACTTCTGAAATGTTACCCCAAAGTCTTTGTCTTGGGCATATGCTTCTCCGTAAGCTTCCTTCGTGAAGGGCTCGATCTAAGAGATAGTGGCCAAACAGGAGAACTTTTCTGTGTGGGTGGCCTAGACAACATGTCTGCCACCAAATTTGTACTACCTTTCTTGTATTTGATCACTAGATGGAACTGAAGAAAACCCTTCCATTTGTAGTGCCTTGCCTGCTGCAATTTAGATTGTGCTTGCAAATCTTTGGAGAGGTTTGTGGTCGAGTGTGCACAATAGTTTCTTTACCCAACAAATAATGTTTCTATTTTTAATTGCTTGCAACTATTGCTATACATTTTTTTATCATATCTTGAATATCCTTTAACCGCTAAAGTGAAGGTTTCGAGAATGATAAGATACGGGTTTACCTCCTTCAAGCAACACTTTGCATAATCACCGGCATCTGTCTCTACTTCAAAAGGCTACCGCTAACTAGGGAAGAGCAAGAAGCGGAGCATGACTAATCTTGTATTTCAATAACTCAAAGGATTTGTCTTGTTCCTTACCCCAATCAAAACCCTTACTCTTTGCGGCCATTTGTGTAGAGGTGCTGCAATTGCCGAGAAACCCGGAATGAACTTCCGCATGTACTATACTGCTCCCACAAAGCTTCTAGTCTCTGTGGCTCCTGTTGGTGTTGGCCAATTTGTGATGGCTTCCACCTTCTTTGGATCCACTCGTAGCTCTCCTCCTCCAACCACATGCCCAAGATAGACAAGTGATTGTTTGGCAAATTCACATTTCTTCATATTACAAAGCAATTGTTTCTCCCTGAGAACTTGCAAGACTTGCTACAAATGCGTTAGATGTTCTTCCCATGTGGCACTAAAAATCAAGATATCATCTAGGTATACAATGACACATGAATCTATGAAATCCCGCAATACATCATTCATCAATCTCATAAATGTAGCGGGTGCATTGCATAATCCAAAAGGAAGTACTAACCATTCATACAAACCCTGTTTTGTTTTGAAGGCAGTCTTCCATATATCCTCCTCCTTCATCCTGACTTGGTGATAACTTGACTTGAGATCCAACTTTGTGAAAAATTTGGCATGCTGAAGCTGGTCCAAGAGATCATCTATACGGGGAAGTGGATATCTGTTCTTTATGGTGATCTTGTTCAAAGCGCGGTAGTTGATGCACATTCTCCAAGAACCATCCTTCTTTGGCACCATCACAATAGGCGAACCGCATGGTGAGGTGCTCGGACGTATCACCCCTTGGTCTATTAGTTCTTGGAGTTATTTCTTTACCTCAGTACTCTCCAAAGCAAGGATTGCCTATACAACCCGATGTTTGGTAGAGGTGACTCTGGCAATAGCTGAATCTCATGCTCTACTTCCCGTTTTGGTGGTAATCCACTAGGAGCCTGAAATACTTCCTGAAAAGACTGAATAATACTATCCAAATCTTGTTTTCCTTGGTTAGAAATCTCTGAAACTTCTACCCCATCTTGTTTATCCTTTAACAAAAGTAAACAAAACTGATTATGATTTGTTGAATAAGTCTGTTTTGCTTGGTTAGCACTTACCATAGTAACCCGTGTCTTACGCTGGTGTGCCCAAATGTTGTAGCTGATCCCATCCTTGACCCATCTGTACCGGTTTTCCCTTCTCATAAATATAACATCCCTAACATACAAGTAAGGACTTCCGAATACAACATCAAAAGCATCAAGTGGAATAACGTCAACTTCAAAAACATCTATATATTGGGAATTTATCCCAAACTTGACCTTACATCTTCTTGTTACTTGAATTTCAACACCCTTCTTTACCTAACCCAAAGGATAAGGGTGCGGATGCTCGTAAGTCTCAAGACCAAGCTTCTTTACAACTGCCTCAGAAATCAAGTTAGATTGAGAACCGGTATCAACCAAAGCATTTACCTTAGTCCTCTTGATCTAGATTTTGATTTGGAATAGTCTACTCATCTCCTCTTCGTTGTCCATGTTGGTGGCCGTGCATCCAAGCCTTTCGTCTACATCAGAGTCATCTTCGATTTCCACCTCCCCTTTTGTCTTTACAGTTGTCATGGACTTCTTGGAGTCCTTGGTTTGATTCTTTGGATGTAACTCCGGATGCAACTTCCAACATGTAGCGTTAGTATGACCATTGATATCACAATTCTTACAAAATTTCTTGGGATCTTTACAAGTATTTAAAGTAGTGGCAGCTTGTTTACCTTTCCCTTTCCACTTACTCTTGTTACTTGTTTTCCCATAATCCTTTTCTCGCGCTGATTTGTTGATTGCTTTACCCTCGGCTCTGCTTCTCCTTGCTTTTCTCATCATCTATGTAGTATGCATGTACACATGCTTCATTGAGATCCTTGGGCTTTGTGGAGATGACTTTTCTTCGAAGGTGAGTGTGAAGTCCTCCCAAGTACTTGGTCAAACTATCCTTATCCTCCAAATCCATGTTTAGCAACATGGCTTGCCTCTGAAACTCCGTAGAATAGTTACGCACACTTTGACCACCGCCTTGTCTAAAATACACGCCGTTTAATCATTTGGTCGGTTTATGGCCGATAGGATAGAAGTTAGCTCTAAGTAATTCCTTAAATTCTTGCCAAGATTTTACACTAGGACGCTTCTTCTTTTCACAAGTAGTTAGATGAGTTTCCCACCAAACTAGAGCATGTCCCTCCATTTTGAGATGTGCAAAGGTGATCCTTTGTGCCTCAGTGACATTATGGACGCTAAAATAGGCTTCTAATTGTTTCAA
Source organism: Taxus wallichiana var. yunnanensis (assembly GCA_018340775.1). NCBI lineage: Eukaryota > Viridiplantae > Streptophyta > Pinopsida > Cupressales > Taxaceae > Taxus > Taxus wallichiana. Next base: position 893,627,466 of record CM031240.1, on the reverse strand, counting down.
CCATTTATTCAAGAATTTCGCATCTACTTATCCTTCAAAGCTTTTAATTTTGACTTTATTCTCAACTTTAAAAGGAGTATGTTCAGATTTTACCTTTTCTCTTGTGTTAGAAGTCTCTTCTTCATGCTCTTCCCCATAATCTTCCTCATGGTGACTCTTGCCTATACTAAACTTTTCGGCTAAGCCTCGAACCATTGAGTCCATGGAGTCTTGCTTGATGGAAGTTGTGTTTTGTAAATCTGCAAGTTTTTCTTGCCTTCTAAACATCCTATCCATCATGGTCTTCAAACATCTCGATTCTACGGACCAAGTTTTCTTCTTCCATTTCTCCTTGAATTCTCTATTTCCACTTCTTTGTAGAAATCTCCGGATCACAAGGTAAAGCTTCTTCGCCTTTAGATCTTGTCACTGTCATACAAATTCAAGAATGAAATACCATAGTCCTGGACACTTGTTAGCTCTGATACCAAAATGATCTATAAACTCTTCAACTTTGGAATTATTCACAAATCACAAATTAATCGCTGTTGTTTACTTTCTATTAGAAAATAACAAAGATAGCTAGTGAATGAATTACTATTGTGCTTAGAATCAACAATTGTAGTAAAGGAAAGAATATAAGCTCATAACACCAACAATTTTATCCTGGAAAACCTCCAATGGAGGAAAAACCAGTCGGGAAGGGCAATTGCTCTTTCTTCCCACTTCTATTGGCCAATTCAAATCAACAAGTACAAAATTTACAATAAGTATGAAAGGGAAGTAGATAATATCTCAACACTTCCTTTCAATTACTTGCTTGCTCTGTCTCAACACTCCTTTCTTCTACAAAATACAATTTCCAGCACCAAGACTTCTTGCTCACTTGCTCCCATGCTTCGATGATCTTCTACACTTCTACAATCATGTATTTATAGCCTTTCTCATGTCCTCCCGTGCACTGGAGAATGGGAAAGGTCATGAAGGAGAAGAGAAACGAACATCCTTTCAATTTCGAGGATTTGTTTGTTTCAAATTTAGTTTTCTGTCCGTAATGGCGGGACCGCCGCCCTGTGTACGGAGTCCCGGTGACCGCCACAGGACCGCCGTGCGCGAGCCAGAATGCGGCGGTTGCATGCAGTATCGCACTGCGCTTGGCGGCGATCTTACTTAAAAGACATAGCTTTCGATTTTTATTGTTTTCCTTCTTTATCTTTGATGTTTCGATGAAGTAGAGTTATTTCGGATCCCTATGGATCGACAATCATGCATGCCTTGGTGAAGTTCCGGCAATACTTAGTTTGTGGCAGATTTGTGGTGAAGACGGATCATAATAGTTTGAGGTATTTCCTCAACCAAACTGATTTGAATGAAAGGCAACAAAAGTGGGTAAGCAAAATTCAATCATTTGACTTTGATATTGAGTTTGTTAAAGGGAAAAATAACATAGTAGCTGATGCATTGTCAAGGAAACCATATTGTTGTTCTATGACAGAGATTACAACAGATTGGAGGGCTGTCATAACAATTGAATATGCAAAAAATCAGTTTGCTAGTGCTGTCCTAGAAGGAGAAATTGAAGATGAAAGGTACAAGGTAGTAGATGGCATCATACTCTACAAAAATAGAGTCTATTTGATTCCAAAATCCAAGGTAAAACATAAGATTTTGGAGGCTATGCATGACTCTCCTTTGGCTGGTCATCGGGGTACTTTAAAACATACAAACAAATTAGGGAGAAATTTGTTTGGAAAGGGCTCAAAGGAGAAGTTCTTCAACACATACGGGAGTGCCTCACATGCCAACAAAGTAAAGGGGAACATGATTTTCCAGCCTTTGCCTATTCCAAATAAAAAATGGGAGAGTATTTTATGGATTTCATTACTGGACTTCCCACGGTTCAAGGTAAGAGTGTTATTTATGTTGTGGTGGATAGACTCACTAAGTATGCCCATTTTTTCCTCTTCCCACTAAGTTTGATGGACCACTAGTGGCTGGGATTTTTTAAAGGAAGTTTTCAGACTTCATGGGCTGCCAAAGAACATTGTGAGTGACAGGGACAACAAGTTTATAAGTTCTTTTTGACAAGAACTCTTTCATCTTTCTTTTGAGTAAACTATGGAAGTGCAACATATGTGCACTAACTTGGCATGTCAACATCACCAAGACCAATGCACACTAGTTGCACCTTACAGGTTGGTCTTTGTAAGGTCCTTTCACTAAGTGTGCCCATATTTTCCTCTTCCCACTAAGTTTGATGGACCACTAGTGGCTGGGATTTTTTAAAGGAAGTTTTCAGACTTCATGGGCTGCCAAAGAACATTGTGAGTGATAGGGACAACAGGTTTATGAGTTCTTTTTGGCAAGAACTCTTTCATCTTTCTTTTTGAGTAAACTATGGAAGTGCAACATATGTGCACTAACTTGGCATGGCAACATCACCAAGACCAATGCACACTTGTTGCACCTTACAAAGTTGGTCTTTGTAAGGCCCTTTCACTAGAGCAGAGAGTAGAGATGGTGAGAATTTTCAATGGAAATACAACGGACAATGTTACAAAAGTCCGTGGTACTAGAAGTGCGGCTAACACTCCTTTAAGCTCTCATAAGACTTACAAGAATACTTTGGCTAGTTCTAGGTTTGGAATGACAGAAGTGGAAAGAAGAAGGAAAGAGAAAGGCCGTCGGCGTAGCGTCCAATCCAATTGTAGACATGTTTGATTCAAAGGAAAATGAAGAGGCAGATGAAGCTATCGGGAAATTTTTCTATGTTGCTAGGATCCCATTTCATGTCGCCGCTCTTCTTATTAGAAAGATGCTATGTCTAAGGTAGCAAAAACATGTACAAGTTATGTGATTCCTAGAGACACCAAACTGAGGACAACAATCTTGGATAGAAACTATTCCAAAATTAATTTGTTGATGGAGAAAATGAAGGTCACATGGGGTGTTACATGGATGCAACATTATCATGAATGAGTGGAGGGATATTAGACTTTGTCTTGTCATCAATATCATTGCCTCTTTGCAAATTTGGACCGTACTTCTTGAGAGCAATGGATTGTTCGAGAAGCGGAAAGATGCTAGGTTCCAGTTTCAAATTTTGAAGGATGTCATTGAGGAAGTTGGACCTTCAAATGTTGTATAGGTCATTATAGATGCAACTTATGTGTGCAAAGTAGCGAACAAGCTAGTGGAGCGGGAGTATAATCATATTTATTGGACCCCTGTTGTGTGCATGCCATGAACAATGCACTAAAAGACAGGGGAAGATTGATGGGTCAACCCAATAGTGAATGAGTCTTAGATAACCCCGTGTCGTGTGCATTGCGGTGGGAAGAGTGTTACCTAAGACTTATTCACTAAGCGGTGACCTATCAATCTTTCTTATGTACTTCAAAGGTGCATTGTTCATGACATGCACGCACAACAACACGGGTCCAATAAATATGATTATACTCCCGTTTCACTAGCTTTCCTCTTGCTTTGCACACATAAGTTGTATCCGTGATGACTTTGTACAACATTTGAAAGTCCAACCTCCTCAATGATATCCTTCAAAATTTGAAGCTGAACTCAACATCTTTCTATTTCCCGTAACAATCAATTGCTCTCAAGAAGTATGGTCCATCTTTCGCAAGAGACAATGATATTGATTGATGAGAGGATGGTGTTTAATATCCGTCCACCCATCCATAATAATGCTGCATCCATGTGACACCCATGTGACCTTCATCTCCTCCATCAACAAATTAACCTTAGTTGTCCTCGGTTTGGTGTCTCTAGAGGCACATAACTTTTACCCCTTGTTTTTGCTACCTTAGCCATAACCTCCTTGTAATAAGGAGAGCGAGCGACATGAAATGAGATACCAAATACATAGAAACATTTCGATAACATCATCTCTGCATCTTCCTTGCTTTGAATCAAACATGTCTACAACTGGATTGGGGGCTGCCCCCACGACCTTTCTCTTCCCTCTGCTTTCCACTTCTATCATTCCAAAACTAGAACTAGCCAAAGTATTCTTGTCAGTCCTATGAGAGCTCAAAGGAGTGTTAGCCGCACTGCTAGTACCACAAACTTCGGAACATTGTCCGTGGTATTTCCATTGAAAATTTTCACCATCTCTGCTCTCTGCTCTAGTGAAAGGGCCTTACAAAGACCAACCCCCTTCTTGTAAGGTGCAACAAGTGTGCATTGGTCCTGGTGATGCTGCCATGCCAAGTTAGTGCACATATGTTGCACTTCCATAGTTTACTCCCCTCCAAACTTGGGGTTCTCAAGTATCTCAACAAATTGTTGCAATGGCTTCTTCTTATCAAATGGTCCAATGGCAAATCTGGACAACATTTGAGAGGGGCAATTAGTAACACTACCAGTTGAACTACTAGTTGCCGTTGGCACTACATTATGTCATCATTAACACTTCCACCTATCTCAAGTTCAACCCTCTCCTCCTTTGATTCATACTCAGAAGAACTCATGGTGATGATTGTTGGGGCTGCAATGAATTAAAAACAACCATAACTATATGTAATGAATTAATTTTAAAAAAGATAACTATAAGTATAGGCAATGATTATAATTTAATTTATAAACAAGAAAAACAACCATAAGTTATAACTATATTTATTATTCAATGAATAAAAAACAATAAGGTATAAGTTATAACTATATGCAATGATTAAGAAAAAGTAAAACATTCATAACTATATGCATTGTATAATGAATAATTTAAAAAAAAACAACCATAAGTTATAATTAGTAATGTTCATAGTATTAAACTTCATAGTCCACAATTACCATAAAAAACCATATGCTACTAGGCCCATAACTGGTTACCATATGCAAAAATATTAAAAAAAAAATGTAAAAAATGTAAAAACTAAAACATCTAACATTGTTGTAGGAGTATTAAGTTTTTCATTTTTGTATCTAGATTCTACATTCATGTGTATCTATTATCAAAGTTTTTGTATTCGGAATTCCTAATGTTATTGTTTCTACTTTCTAGGAATGTGTATCATACTATCATGGAAAAGTTAAACCTAACCAGACCTATTCAGTGAATCATTGAATCAACAATCAAGAGCTTTATGTTTTATTTTTAACTTTTAAAATGTAATTAAAAAAAAACCTAACCAGTTACAACCAAACCCTATGCAGTATGCATTTTGTAAAATCCTACAAACTATAAACATGATTACATTGTGAATGTAGATACAAAAACTAAAAAACAACCCCTAAAAAATGCAAATAGAATCTAAATTTTAAAAACTAGAGACTATTATCAAGCATTGTAAGCAAATAAAATTATAAATACCTCTTGCTTGCACTTCTCTTGCTCTTGCTCTTGCCCCCTTTTCTTCCTCTTGCTCTTTCTTCTTCTCTTTGCTCACTTTGCTCAAGTGTGAATATTGAATGTGATATGGAATGAGCCCATAGAGTCATTTTATAACATAGAATGACACTTTTAGGGTTAGGGTTAGGTTAGTATGTTAGTTTTAAGTTATTACTTTTCAATTAAAAATGTATTAAGAGTCTTTAAAATGTTTTTTTTAAAGAAGTTTAATTTTTTTAAAAATGAAAAGTGTGAAAAATACGTGGGGATGGATGGGGACCTCCTGGGACGTAGCTTTACCGTCCCGAGGGGCGGCCCCACCCCCCCCAACCATCCTTAACGCCCCGGTCGGGTGTTTCCCCTTCTCCCCAAACATCCCGGCACGAATTTCCTCTCTATTTTGCTTGGTTGGATATGTGGGGAAATGTTTCCCCGAGGATCGTTGTCCCAAGCGTTCATGGGGCGTCCCAAACTCCTAGATTTTCGGGGGTTTTCGGGGGACACATCCCCGCGTAACCCGGGTGGAATGTAGATTCCGAGGATACGAGACTATTTGAAGAGGACAATACTATGCAACATGGATTGGTTGGGCTTTACTTTGAGGATGAGGATGATAGTTCTAGCGAGGAGTTCATGGATGTTGCTTCAGATGTTGATTCTGATTTTTAGGTTGATACTTGTCCTCTTCTTTTTGTAATATTGACAATAGACAATTGGTGTATTTGAATATGAGATTAATGATATGAATATCAACTATTGTCACTTGATCAATCATAATGGTTTTATAATTTATTTCAGCTTATTTAATTTTAAGTCTCAAATTCAAATGGTTTTTCTTTTATTAAATTATGTATAACTATATGTATTTGAATTTTGATATTTAGGAATGTGTAATTATCATGAAAAAGTTAAGCATTCACTATATGACATGTTACTAACTTACTATGTATTTCAATTTACTTTCTAAGTTCTAACTTCTAAGTCTAACTAATAATTTAAAATTTAAATGTATTTGATATTTATGATTTCAAGTTTAAACTTATTTAAATCTCAAATGGTTTTATTTCGGCTAATTTATATAGTTTAGTCTCTATATTTTTATATTTTAAATATCTATATCTATTTTAATTAGTTGTCCCCCCGTCGACCCCAAAATTTGGAATTTTTTTTTTGTCCCTAAGAACCCCGTCCCGCTGTCCTGAAGTCTTAGGTAAGACTGGGCCAACACATCACTCCTACTCTTGGTACAACAAAGCCAAGATATCATGAAGGCACTCAAAGATAACCTACTACATGCACAAAATCAACAAAAATGTATGCAGATCAACATAGAGTTGAGAGGACATTTGAGGTAGGAGATATGGTCTTTTTGAGGCTGCAACCCTATAGACAGTCCTCCCTCAAAGGGAAAGGAGCTGAAAAGCTAAAACCAAGGTTTTATGGTCCCTACAAAGTCATAAGGAAAGGTTGCTTATGAACTAGAGCTACCGACACAAGAAAATTCACAATGTCTTTCATGTTTCATGCCTCAAAAAGGCATTAGGCCAGCACATCACTCCTATTGAGCTGCCCCTCTTGATGATGAAGGAAAATTGGTTTTAGAACCGGAAGCCATAATGGATGTTCGTGAAAGGAAGTTGAGGAACAAGATCATAAGGGAATATTTGGTTCGTTGGAAAGGTTTACCCCTTGAGGATGCTACGTGGGAAGGTGCAGAAATTTTGGAGCATCCAAGTTTACAATTGCTTGAGGGCAAAAATTTGGGGAAGGGAGGATTGTAATATCCCCTCTCGAAAATACTAGTCGAAGACTCTTAGCCTATTCTTTGTTTCCCGACGGCTAAGGGATAGAAAATAAGGGAAACTAATCCTAATAAATTAATTTTAGTGCATAGTGATTTTTATTATAAACACTTTAATTATTTTATTAGTGATAAAGTAATAAAATAAATGTACAATTTAATTTTATTTTTATCTAAAGAGAAAATGCGACACATATGGTGGGATGAAACAAAAGGGAAATAAAAATATAAAATAAAAGTGACTCTCTCCAAGTGGAGCAAACCATTTGGGCCTTTTGCATGGGTCCATGTGCCACTTCCAACCATCTTTATTCATTTTGATAACTATTTTCTGTTTGGGCTGATTGCTCTTCCATTTCTACATTGAAGGACGAAAACCCTTTGGTGTACTTGCATTAGAGGACAAAAACCCTCTCTTGCTAAGATTGGAGAACGAAAAACTCTTAATCTTTTTATGAAGATCCTCCATTTCAAGAGTTTCTATTGAGCTTCAAGGAGTAATTCAGAATTTCAACAGTGATTGAAGACCCCATATTGCAGATTTGAGGCATCTCCAGCTAGGGTTTGAAGACAAGGGTGTTTTGGCTGATTTATACCTTCATTTCCAGCCTTGTTCCAGGGTAGCGACCCCCTTGTGGGTGAAATTTGATCATCCTAGGGCACGGCTGTTCCGGATTTCATCACCATCAACCTTGCCATAATTTTGGAGGCCAATTTCAATTTGGTTTCAGTTGATTTGGGCTTGGAAAACCTTCTTTCCGGCCATTTTTGTAAGTTGTACTTCTGCAGATTTTTAATAAATTTGCAGCATTTGTTGTGTCCAAAAGTATACATTTTGGTGTTCTTGCATGCCTAATTAATTCTGATTATTTTTGGCAAAGATTTGAGTAAGTTTAAATCAGAATTGAGGATTATTGTTCCCTAGATTAGCTCGCCATTTCTAGGGTATTTTCAGATCTGTAAATTGCATTTTTTATAATTTTTTTTTCAACTAGTTTGCTGCAATAAATTAGAAATTACAGGTGTTCCCTTTTGGATTCTATTATATCCGATTGGGGACATTACAAAGGTTGTCCACTACACAGTGATCTTGCATGAGATCTCGCAGACATCGGCTCAATTACAATACAAGGTACTCTATTTTTACTAGAAATAGTGGGAAAACATTATTCATGGTTTGTTATAATGGTTGTCCACTACATAGTGATCCTGCATGAGATCCTGTAGACATTGGCTCAGTTACAATACAAGGTACTCTCGATTATTACTAGAAATAGTGTGAAAACATTATTCATGTTTTGTGATAAAATATGCTTGGATTATGAAATTACACACATTTAGAGCGAACATGGTCCACAAAGGATCACAGGAATTGAGGGCAGTTGACACTGTTAGGTGACAGAGTTGACTCTTTCTCTTAAATAGATAAAACGGGTGTTGATATTGTTTCTGTAGAGGAGCTAGTTATTCTTACTCCATCAGGGGCACAATGGCATGCGGCTGCTACTTTTGGTAGGTTGATTTTCAATATCCCTTCCCAATATCCGGGTTACATTGTAATAGAAAATAGCTACATTGCTTGCATTTAATCATTTACAGTTATTACCGTGTGTTCAAACAAACAAAGAACCCAAATTTGACTGTGCTTGGCAATAATGGTTTGAGGAGATTAATTGAATTTATATATGCACAGGGACTTTGAAAGGCAGTTGAGCTGACTGGCTTGCATTTAATCATTTACAGTTGTTATTGTATGTTCAAATAAACAGAGAACCCAGATTTGACTGTGCTTTGCAGTAAATGTTTGAGAAGATTAATTGAACTTATATATGCACAGGGACTTTGAAAGGCAGTTGAGCTAATTGGCTTGTAGAAAAGTGCATGGTATGCATATTTCTCTCACAGGCTTTTTATTAAAAAAACAAACTATTCTATTCATGAACATTAATAGGATACATAAGACAGGTCTTCTTTTGGGGTATTTGCAGGAGTTGGGAGCAAGTACCATCATTTGCTGACAGAGATCTACATTAATCAGTGAAAACCGGGTCGATTGGTGGTAGCATGTAATGTTAGCTGCACTCAAGCAATGTATGCTGCACCATTCTATTGCTACTGTAGATTAAGCTTAACTTAGGTAATACAAGATTTAAACTTTTTTTAGTGTTTTTGACATGGGTATAGGAATGGATCATATCTTTGTAAAATGTGAAATATGTAATGTTAGCTGCACTGAAGCAATGTATGCTGCACCATTCTATTGCTACTGTAGATTAAGCTTAAGTGAGGTAATACAAGCTTTTTACCATTTTTTTGGTGTTTTTTGACATGGATATAGGAATGGATCATATCTTTGTAAAATGTGAAATATGAAAAGAAAAAAAGAGATCTAAGATTACTGTTCTTTGCAAGTAATTTGTCAATTTATTTAGAGACTTGAATGATTTTCTATGTTACACCAAGTTTCCGGGACGGGGATGGCAGGGGACAGGGGGATATGTTTTTGGGACGGATTTTTTTGGAGGCCTTTTTTTAATGGACGGTAGGGGACAACTATTAAAAATAAGGGAAAATTTAAAAATATAGGAAATTTCAAATATTCACAAGATAGCATCGATAAAGCATTCTTCACACACATTATAGAACCTTAATACATAAAATTGGAGCTGAATTGAGATTTCACATAAGATTCAAGTTTCAATTACAATGAAATGCCCAAGGGCTGCAAGTTTCAACTACAAAATGTCTGAAACATAGAAAATGAAAATATATTGTTGCCCCTAATCAAAATCCGCTAAAATGGCATCAAAATCAGACCCGAGTCTTGAGTCACTGGAACTATGAGGGATTGCCTCATCCAATGGAACCCCAACCAATCCCACTTGTGCCTCCTCCTCATCAACTTGTGTGGCATCTTTGGGATCAACATACTCAGAGTCTTATCGATCGTGAAGATGTACTACTACTAACTTCTCTGCTCGTCGAGAGGTAAGCTTGTTCCTCTTAACTGAGTGGATGAGGCCGTATGTGGACCAATTCCTCTCTGCAGCAGAGGAACTGACAACCTGTGAAAGGAGGCGAGTGGCAAGAATCCTCAAGTTTGGTGCATCCTTGCCATGCCATGTCCACCATCCAATAGGGTCTACTTGGAGCTTCAAGGGGAAATCAGACAGGAGATCCTTTATCTCCGTTTCTATTCATCATTTTAGCGAGAATGTCTTGGAGGACGACTTGTTCGTAAAGCATGTCAGAGAAAAAAATACAAGGGGTTCAATTAGCTAGATCGGTTAAGCCAATTTCCCACTTACAGTTTGTTGATGACACAACTTTGGTTGGAAAAGCCACGCAATTGGAAGCAAAGCATTTTTGGAAATTTGTATAGGTTTTTATGCAGCCACAGGCCATGTAATTGGCGACACTAAATCAAGCATTATATTCTTCCATTGTTCTGATAGACAGGAAGAACAAATTCTCAATGCTCTCCATTTTAGTCAAGGTTCTCTTCCAAAAATATATGGGTGTTCCTTTAGCCCATAAACAATTAGGAGATTGAAATTGGATCACCACTAAAAAGAAATCGAAAATGCAGAAATGGACGAATAAGTGATTATCAAGCATTATATTCTTTCATTGTTCTCATAGACAAGAAGAACAAATTCTCAATGCTCTCCATTTTAGCCAATAAACAGATTAGAGATTAAAATTGGCTCACCACTAAAATGGAATCGAAAATGCAGAAATGGAGGAATAAGTGGTTATCAATAGGTGGAAGAATGACTTTGATCAAGGCCATATTGCAGGCAATGCCTATATATGTCTCCACAATCATAAATATTCCAACAACTATAATGAAACAATTCAATACTAGATATTAAAAATTTCTCTGGAGTGGGTTACAACATAAGAAAGAGTGGTCTTTGCTCAAAAGGGATACATTGTGTTAGCCTAAGCAAGACGGTGCATAAGGCTTCGATCATCCTCCAAACAAGCGAAGGCCCTAGCAGCCCATTGGCTCGACTCCAACATGAGAGCGGCTCAACCTAGAGAGGAATGCCATACCCATACTATAGAGAGGGGAGGGGAGGGTGGGCTCGACCTAGAGAATCTATATATATAGGGCGGGCAGGTGCCATCTAGATAATTGCTGGCTGGTCTAAAGAACATCCGGCTCGACCTATGACCTCTTTATTGATAGGTCGAGTTCCTCTCCCCATATCTATAGAGGGGGCAGGAAGGAGCCATAGTTCAGATAGGGGGCCGGGCCCTCTCCCCATATCTATATAGGGGGCAGGAAGGAGCCTATAGACACAGGGGCGATGGCGGCCCGTCATCGGTACCCTCTCCCGCCCAATCAATAGGTCGACTAAAGGCCATGAGATCCGCGTAGTCTATATAGATAGAGTGCCCTCTACCTATGTCTACCCATCAATCGGTCGAGCAAACAGTTCTATATAGAGGGGGTGGCTCCCGGTTGGCCATATAGATATATAGGGCGCGCCATATAGATATATAGGGCCAATCTCCACTCCAATCAATAGGTTGGCCTGCCTGCCTGCCTATATACACAGGGGCCCTCTCCCAATCACCAATCAATGTCCCGGTCGAGCGCTCTTAAGAGTCCTCTCCCCATCGCCATATGGATATATAGGGTGCCAACTAGAACTAGAACTATCGATGCCCTCTCCCCCAGCTGAGCTAAGCTATATAGAGTAGGAGATATAGATATATAGGGCCATATATAGATAGGGGCGCCATATCTATAGGGTGCCAAACCAAATAGACTACGAGATATAGATAGGGGCCCTCCCCCTCCAGATATAGCCCTACCCTGAACTATCTATGGGCTATGGGGGGGCGGGGGAGCGCCCATATCTATCTAGGGGGACCTCCCCCTCCCCTGAATCAAATAAAATCAATATTACAGGGCCGGGCCCCTTCACCCTATACAAACAGAAGGGAGGGATCGTGGCCACCCGAGGCCATATATCTATATCTCTCTCTATATCTCTCTCTATATCTAGATCTCTCTGTGCGGTGGCCCCCCTTTCTCTCTATCTGTCGCATCTAGATATAGGGGGAGGAGGGGGAATCGGGGGAGCGAGAATAACTCTCTGCTCTGTGGTGATGATGGGGGCGTAGAGCTGATATGCCCAAAGTGTGGGTGCGGAGTGGAATCAATGGTATCTGGAGTCTCCTCTCTATCTGATCATGGGGTGAGGGGGCAGTTCTCTATATAGGGGAGTGAGATATAGATATATGCGTTTTCCATATCTGGAGGCTCGGGCCCCTCTCTGTCTCTATCTATGGGGGAGCCCAAACTTCCGGTCGGCTCATCGGGGGGTGGGAGAGTCTATAGATGTAGGGGGTAGGGGAGATGGGCCGGGGGTCGAGATCCTTCCTATCTGTTTCGAGCACTTTCTATCTCTCGGCCCGGTTGTATCACGTATATAATAGAAGGGCCCGTTGGCCCTCTACCTATATGAGTTCTCTATAGAGGGGAGCGGAGCCCATCTCTATATCTCGGAGCGGAGCAGATAGAGAGGGGAGTTTGGCCGAGGGCATATAGAATATAGATCTCCGAGTTGCCCCCCCCCAGATCTCTATCTATATAGAGGGTCTGATCGGACGAGAAGAGTCCGCCCCGGATCGAGAGACTAGTCTGCTGCCAAATCTGAACTATAGGGGAGACTAGTGTTCCCCCCTCCCCTCTCTATATTGGCTATTGGCGAGTCTCGTCTGCTGATCCGGAGTCTCGTCTGCGGAGAGAGAGCAGAGTAGCAACAAACGACATTGCAGCAAACAACATGGCAACAATCCGCCCTATGGCCAACTAAACTCCATATAGTCGAGGACTTCTATAGATAGGGTAGGGCGACATAGATTCTATAGATATGGCGACCCCCCTCCCCTATCCATATATTCAACCATCGGCCTACCTAGATTCATGATGAATGCCTACCCAGATTCATGATGCCTATATAGATATAGGGGGTGGCCCTCCGCTTCTATATGGTTTTGATGCCTATAGAATATATACATAGGGGGCGGTCGTATTGATGCCTATATAGACGTAGGGGTGGTCGTGGTCATTTCTGTATGCCGCCGAGATAGAGATGGCGATCGATGATAATACAATCATCTCCATCCGTCGGAACTCGAACTATATTCATTCGTTGGTCCATATGGATATATAGGCTATTCGTCATTATCTCTATCTCTCGGTCCGCCATAATAGAGTGAGTCGAGTCTAGATAGAGGGGGTCGCCATATCTATATATAGGGTGAGTTCTCTATATAGGGTAGTTCTAGGGCCGTTGCCTGCCATATAGATAAGAAAAGGTCAAGGTTGAGACCCTCCCCCTCCATATTATTAGATAGGGGCCCTCTGTTTAGATAGGGATATATAGGGTCGCCATCCATATGGCACCCCCCCTCCCTATATAGATTGAGATTAGATTCTAGATATGGCCCTATATATCTATATCTCCTACTCTATAGAACTGGGGGCGACTCTCTATAGTCCTCGACCGATGAAGGGCCGCCCTATAGATCTATATGGCGGTAGGCCTATCTATATATGGGGAGGATCTATATAGAACTGGGGGGAGGATACCACCCACCAGGCGAACATACCATACCAACTAACAGCATCCCTCTCTCTCTATGGTTGGTATATGGGCGCCTCCCAGATAGATGTATGGGCCTCTACTGATAAAGCAGGGAGATCCCTCTATCTATATGAGCAACTAAGATATCTCCCTACCCTACCCTACCCTACCCTACCCTACCCTACCCTACCCTACCCTATATATCTCTTCTCTTCTCTTCTCTTCTCTTCTCTTCTCTTCTCTTCTCTTCCCTATAGATCTGGATGAGGGAGATATGGGCCCATATCCAGTTCCGGGGAGCCCTATATTCTATCTACGCCGTCCAGTTTCGGTCGGAATGTATATAGTTCTCAGCATCTCATCTATAGTAGCGCAGTCGGCTATACATATATTCTACCGAGTGCCTGTCTAACTGTGGTATGAGACAGCTACCGTCGAGATAGGGGAGGGAAGATACGATACTATATAGACCTGACCTCGGTTCTCTTCCCTGGACTATACTCTACAGTGGGCCCACTCCATTCTCTATATAGCGGAGAGGGCCCGATGACCATATAGAGAGATAGGGCCTCTCCCCCATAGTCCCATATAGATCTAGGCCACTTCACAATATACTAGATCTAGGCCACTTCACAATATACTAGATCTAGGCCACTTCACAATATACTAGATCTAGATATAGATATATGGGCCCCCGATATGGGGTATGGTAAGGGTTTGAGGATTGAATAGTATATGCCCATCTCCATCTATCTAGAGGCAGAGGCGTCGGGGGCCGGGGCCATATCTCTCTATATAGGGTGCCGACCCGACTCTATATAGCTCCGGGTGGGCGATAGATCTAGATCTATATTATTCGCTGCGTTCAAGATAGAGTCTAGAGGGGGGGCGGCAATCACTCATGTCACGTGGTCGGTCGCCCTCTAGTGAACCCAAAGCGTCGCCATCCCATCAGGGGCGGGGCAGTTCAGGGGCGCCCCCTATCGGCTATATGCAGCACCGCCGCCATATAGCCGATAGGGTCGCGTGGGGGCACGACATCTATATCTCGACTGATGACTTTCTATATCTCTCTATGGGGGCCCCTATCTCTCTATGGGGACCCCTGTCTATATAGCCCTCTATATCCCGGGGCCCTGAACTCTATAACCGACCCCTATCTATATATATCTTATCTGGGGCCATCTCTCTATACTAGTCGGAAGGCGGATGCCCATAGAGAGAACTAGATAGGGCCCAGCTATATAGATCTGAGGAAGGCCGGGTGCCCCCTCCCTATAGACTCTATAGAGTCTGTCTATAGTCTGGCCGGGTGCCGGGTGAACACATCACATCACATCACATCACATCTATATAGGGTGGGGTGGGGTGCCGACTAGGGTTCCCATATAGAGAGAGATATCTATATATATAGATAGGGGCGCCCCGGAGATCTATATAGATCTATATATCTATATAGGGTGCCGACAGCCCTTTCATAGCTCTAATCCGTGATCGAGGAGTGGGGGTCCTCTGGATCTGGGATCGGCCGGGATCGAAATCGAAGATTGAATTGTAGAGTATAGGGGAGCATAGTTATAGATATAGGGGCCCCGGTCGGCCCTATCTATATATATCTGTATATCTTCTATCTAGTTAGGGTTGGCCCACTCTCTATATCTACCTCGGGCTCCGGGCTGGAGGGCCTCTCTATAGTTATGGTTGGCCTATATCTCCAGGGGCCCAGCTCCCAGCTCTATATAGTATATAGTCGGCACTCGCCATGGGCGGAGATCAGATAGAATATATGGGTGCAGCACTCGGATAAGAAACGGAGAATCCCAATCCATTTATGCTATGCGCCGGATGGTCTCCCTATCTATACTCGGCCCTATCTCCGAGATCTATAGAGAGGGGGGGGGCACCCCTATATAGATATATGGCAACGGATGACTGGGGACCGAGGACTCAAAACAATCTCCGACCCCCCCTCTCTCTAGGTTAGGTTCTATATATCTGATGAGGCTCTATCTCCCGACGGCCATAGCTGAGCTGGGCTCCCGACGGCCTACTGCTGGGCTGGGAGAGGCCCCCCCTCCCTATTCTATCTGATTGGCTGTCGATCGAGTAGCCGTATATGATAGGGGGGTCCCCAGAGAGATATATAGGCTATCGGGTCCCTATCTATATCTGGGTCCCCAGAGAGATATATAGGCTATCGGGTCCCTATCTATATCTGGCGTCCTATCGGGCGAGTGCTCTCCCGCGCTACCGCTACTATTATCCGGTCTGGTCCTACTATTATCTCGTCCCGTCGGCCCCCCCCCCTATATAGATTCTACGGGTACCTAAAGTAAAGGTCCTCCTCTCCCCCGACTGAACCGAGGACTGACTGATGAGAGTCTATATTCTCGGCCGTCGACTAAAGAATCTCCTGAACCGGACTGACAGATGAGAATATAGACTCTACTCTACTCTCATTAGGAAGCGGAAGCCCAAGATCTCTATACTATATAGGGCCAGTCGAAACGGAATGAGTAGGCCGGGGGTATAAGGCAAGGGTCAGTCACTCCGGCCCGATCTCAAGGCTTCAGAGGAACCAGGGAGATAGGGAGATTGGGTTCCATTGATCAGATTGATCCGTTAGCAGACTGGGCCCGGCAGATAGAGAGATTAGATAGGGCCCCATATAGAGAGATGTTAGCGTTAGAGATAGGGCACTCCGCACTCCGTCTCTAATCAGTGTAGTGTCGAGGGCATATAGAGAGATATGGGGCCTAACCTAACCCAACTAATCATAGATATGGCGTCCACCCCATATCTCTCTCCCTCGATCATATCACGTATTCAACCACCCGGGCCCCCCTCTCTATATATGTGCTTGCTCGCCCTATATAGATATATCTGTGAGATGAGTAGCTCCCTTCCCTCGACTTGCCCTGTCGCCATATATAGAGAGAAAGGGACCCTCCCCCCGCTTTCCCCATACATCATATATCTGGCCCATACATCATATATCTGGGAGGCGCCCATATATCTAGAGAGGAGTGCCCCATATAAGATTCTATATCTATATCTAGATTCTATATAGGGCCTAGAGATCTGACCAGATAGAATAGAGAGGGCTATCTGGGTAGGTTAAATGGACTTCCTACTGTTTGATCCCGGCCCTCTCTATTCTATCTGGACTTCCTACTATATGAGCTAGTTTCTCAAATCACGGTTAAGTTGTTATTAGGCTCGATGATTATCTAAGTTCTATCTCGAGACTAACAATGGAAGTTTGGCAAATTAAAAGGCTACAAGAGCATTTCCAAGACGTACTCTTTTGTCACACCTATAGATAGGAAAATAAAGTTGCAGATGCTTTGGCGAATTGGGCCATGGATTAATCATGATATTGTCTGTTATGGTCCTCCACCCCTATGGTGGCCCACTAAGATACAGGAGGATATGAGAATTGTTTTACAATTAGACTCTTTTCTATGAATAGTTATAGACTGTATTTAATGTATAGCGCTCAGGCATGGACTAATAGTTTTAATATCTGACATAGTAGAATATGTAATCTCTTCTTTCTCTAATAATAAGTCCCTATGTTTTCTTTAAAATAAAAAAGCATCAAATGAACGTAAGTGTGCTAATATATGTTCAGTAAGGCATCTCAAGAAGTACATGAGGATATGAGATTCTTTTTACAATTAAACTCTTTTCTACGAATAGTTATAGCTGTATTTAATGTATAATAGAATAATGCCAGCGTAGTAGAATATGTTATCTTTTCTTTCCTAATAATAAGTCCCTATGTTTTTTAAAATAAAATACCAACAAATGAACTTGAGTGTGCTAATTTATCTGCAAGGCATCTCAAGAAGTACACCATACAAATAGGGCACAACAATGTTGAAGCAGTGCATTGGATGGACTGAAAACATCACACAAAATGCACTAGATGGATAGAAATCCATTGAAGATGCATTGGATGGGATGGAAAAGGTGCAAAAGTGCTAGTGAAAAATCTTGTTGGCTAGATTTTTGCATGACCTAAAAACCTAGGCAATCATGAGATAAATCTCCCTCATTTACATGTGAGGCTCTGTGTAAGATGTTTATCAATTTAGTGGGTGTGATAATAACTATTTGTGGGGTTTTACTTTAATTACAAAGCTCATGAACCATAGCTAAACAATTTTCCAGCAAGTAAGTAGTTGTTTATGAAGTATTTTCGAAGGGAAAATAATGGAATTTGGGAAAGAAGGAAAATGTGTGATTGACCAATAGTTCACGTAATTGGTCTCATACATAGATTAAATAAACAAGTAGATCTCACAATATTCAAAAGTAAAGCTTCTAATCTAAATTTTAGATAACACAAAGTTTATCTAAAGATCCATATAGAAGTAATAAGCAAATGCACCGTGGACACAAAGTTCTCGTGAAATCTGCCTTTATTCACTTCCTTAGCTTTCACAAAAAATTTCATCAAGGGCTGCAACACAAAGTTTGGAACTCAAGAATGCTGATTAACAAATTGTGATCCTTTAACTCGTAAGCTCTTCCTCTATTTATAGTGTATAGAGGGCAATTACAAATATGAATTTTTTTTAATGAATTGCCACATGTGGAAGCTATGAAAAAGGAAGCAATTGACAATCTTCCTCCTGGAATTCCTCTTTGCATGACATGCATGATTTATAACTGAAAAATAAAACCTTTTATTTTGCATGTTTGCCACCTATTTCCAAGTAATTGACTTCTTCCAGTAACTTGAAGTAACGACTTTTATAGCCAATTACCTAAGTTTTACAATTTTAATTGATTGCTCAATTGTTTTGTCGAGAGAAAATAAGAAAGAAAAAGAAAGAGGAGAAGAAATTAGAAGAAAGTTGCAACACTCTCAGTCTTGTTCTTCTTCCATACTCTGCATGCTGATCCAACTTGTATTGCACTTTTGCTTCATTCACTTTAGCAATGAATGATCTGAATGATATCTCTACCTTGAATTTGAGATGCCTTTTTTCTCCCATATGTTGAATCATTTCCTTTGATTCTCACCAAACTAGATCTAGAAGCAACTGACTGTGATTTTTCTTGCGGGTGTTGCCTCTGACCTGTCTTCCCTCTTATCCTTGAAGCTTTTGTAGTTCTTCTCCAGTACGTGCACCAGTAAAATGTTTTCCGTAAACAATTCAGACAAAACTCATCATCTTTTATTTTTAATTGCATATGAGCAATTTTAAATTTTGGAAAGCACTCCGGGTGAAGGCAAATACAAGTAAATTCAATGAAGGCTTCAACTGGAAGATTGGGAGCACATGCACAAGCTCTTGGAAGGAATTTTCCATGCAATGACTTCCACTTGGGCTGCGTTAGAAACAAGAGGATGAATTTTTCCGGAAGCCTTTGCAATTATGAGAGCTGGATCTATTTCTTCCTCTGATTCTAAAGATATATTCAATGTATCAGACATTGACTTCGTCTTCTTTTCACCAATATGAGCACCAGTGAAGTATTCCTGCAAATAATTCAGACAAGTATGCAGTCCATAGCATGAATATCTAATTTCTTCACCGAGATCTGATTATAAAGTCTGCTGCCCTCTATTTTTAGACTTTGCTTGCATGCCAAAGAAGTTAAAAATATTATTTTATTCACTTGTGCACTCACATCAACATGCAGATAGCCAGAATAATAAAAACCTTGTCATGCTTGCCATAGATGGCCTGAATAGTGTGCTCAAATCCACTATATGGTGGTAGTCCATGAGGAAGATTTTCAAAAACCTTTTCATGCTGTCACTGCTGATGTTCTAAAATCTGATCTGTAGAGATTACTAAACACTCAGCTGCATCTGCTCTCTATGGAATGCTTTTTCAATCCTTTTTGCAGATTACTGACCATGTGTGCTCCATTTGTCATACCATGTAACACTATCTCATGGTCCGCTGGCTTGAATTTTAGCTCCATTTTTCATAATTTTGTATTAATTCTCCAAGAGAGTGCAACCATTGCACATCCAAAACCATATTAGTTTCTCTAATACCAACCACATAAAAATCATCTATCACCTTATGCTTACCAAGAGTGATTTTCAGATGTGCTATCTTTTTGGTACAATGGATGGTGAAGCCATCCGCTACCGTGACATTGAACCCTTTGAAATCTTCTAATGGTAGCCCCAATCTCTTAGTCAAATCAACATCTATAAAATTATGAGTTGCACCACTATCAATCAAAACAATAACTCTCTTACCTTGTAATTCTCCTCTTACACTTTGAAGGGTGGTACCTTGGAGATCGAGATAGTGTAGCAAGAGTACTATCCAAGTGGTCAACTTCTTCTTCTAATGGCAGCCCCAATCTCTTAACCAAATCAACATCTATAAAATTATGAGTTGCACCACTATCAATCAAAACAATAACTCTCTTACCTTTTAATTCTCCTCTTACACGGAAGGGGTGGTACCTTGGAGCTCCGGATAGTGTAGCAAGAGTACTATCCAAGTGGTCAACTTCTTCTTCTTTCTCTTGGTTTCAACTTATTCTTCTTTCTCTTGGTTTCCATCTTCATGGGAATCGTCCTCTTTTTCTTCTACTTCTTCCTCCCCATTTGAAATTACCTCTATGTAATTCACTTGTCCCTTGCCCAAGCTTGCCCAAGCAACGATGGCCGGGAGTCTAGGGATCTTTGCATGGAAAACAAAGGTTTTTTCTTCTTAATTCATTCCTTGTATCAACTTCTTTGTTGTTCCTTGGAGGCTCTCTTTGTGGTGTCATAAATGGCTTCCTTGTTAGGCTAATAGGTGTGTGTTGTTCTTGGCTGCTCTTGAAATGGGGATCTACGCTGCCCCAATGAAATCCCTCTTGGCTGTCCAAAGGGCAGATTTCTACTCTTAACAATTGAAGATTCCAAATTCAACGATCTCTTGATGGCATCTCTAAGAGGAGGCTCAAATGCCTTCACCAAGCGCCTAAGAGGTTCAGTCAAGCCTTTTATGAACAAAACAACCAACCTTCTTTCACTCACATCCGGAACAATGAGTACAAGTTTCTGAAAATCAGCAACATACTTATCTGAAGTCTCTTGCTTGAGTTGTGCCAACTCTCTAAAATGCACTTCCGGATCCTTTCTATTAACCTTTGACTAAACTCATCAAGAGTGGAAAGAGAACCATGTCCTTGTGTAGTTATGCCATGATACCACCATTCATGAGCCACACCCTCTAAATGCAAAGTAACAAATTTGAGGGCCTTTTCTTCATACATGGGATTTAATTTAATGACAAATAAGTGTCTAATTTTTGTAACCAAGCTCTAGTTGAACATTTATCAGTACCATCATATGTAGGAAGAGTAATCTTACCAATCTATGTTGGATATCTCTTTTTGGCTCTTGATGACTCACCTTATTTTTCTTTGGTCCTTCACTTCTCCTTAGTTGGCAATAATCTTTGAAAGAAAGCAAATCTCTTGTGTTGTTGCTCAAGGATGCATATTCGTCCCCATAAAGATCCCATTCATCAACTCCAACTGCTTGGGGTTGTCCTAACTCCACTTTTGGCTCTTCACTTTGTAGACCCTTTGACTAAACTCATCAAGAGTGGAAAGAGAACCATGTCCTTGTATAATTATGCCATGATACCACCATTCATGAGCCACACCCTTTAAATGCAAAGTAACAAATTTGAGGGCCTCTTCTTCATACATGGGATTTAATTTAATGACAAATAAGTGTCCAATTTTTGTAACCAAGATCTAGTTAAACATTTATCAGTACCATCATATCTAGGAAGAGTAATCTTACCCAATCTATGTTGGATATCTCTTCTTGGCTCTTTATGACCCACCTTATTTTTCTTTGGACCTTCACTTTTTAGTTGGCAATAATCTTTGAAAGAAAGCAAATCTCTTGCGTTGTTGCTCAAGGATGCATATTCGTCACCATAAAGATCCCATTCATCAAATCCATTTGCTTGGGGTTGTCCTAACTCCACTTTTGGCTCTTTAGTTTGTAGGAATTTGGCACAAAAGAATTGAGAGGGGTCTCGCTTGATGCCCTTTCTCCATGATTGGTAGAAGAGCTTCCTTCACCATGATTACCTTGATTTACTTTGGAGATTCGGTTTGGTAGTGGTTAGCCCTTTTATAGATCTATTCAAATCAGTAATAGCTCCTACAAAGGAGTCTCGTAGATCCCTCGAGCATCCAACAAACGGTTTTACAATTCTCTATTGCCTTTAGTGAACACTTCATTCAAATAGCTCATCTCATTTGTTGTTGGAGGCCTTTTTCTATAAGCCATCCCTTTCTTTCTGGAGTTCTTGAGTAGTGATTTCTAAATCCCTCGTCACCTAAGTCCATGCAAAACTGATCTTCTCCTTCACGGGGGTGAGAAAGTCACAACTTTGATACCACTATAATATCCCCTTTTTTAATCGAATGAGATAAAACTAGAAAGTCCACAAGATGATTTCTAAAATAATATAAAACTACTAATAAAATGGAATGATGAAAAACAAACTGAAAATGACTTTTATTTATTCAAATAGTCACTTTCAAGATACTCACGAGGCCCAAAATGGCGACTTAGGGTGCGAGAATAACCTCAAGTGAAATCTGAATTTTCTACACTTATAAGAATTTACAAAAGAAATTTAAGGGTTTGAGCAGTTTAGATAAGATATAATAAGGTAAGATAAAATAATTATATTAATGTCCAACGAATGACCACAAAACTAGGTCAATGGGACTGTACAATACAATGCAAAAGGTGCCAGAAGGGAGACCCGAAGGGGTCATCCAAACAATAAAAGGAGAAAGAAGAAGAAAGAGAGGAAAAGGAGAAGCAAGAGTCGCCTCCGATTTGGAGAGTGCAAATGGATGGAGCTGAAGAGGATGAGAGAATCCCACCACTGACACTATCACCTAGCATCCGAGGCCGATTGAAAGTAGTTGGTAATATGCTTGTGTCCTGTAACTGAAACCGTGGGAAGACTGGGATGTCGGTATCAAAAGAAGGGAGAAAAAGCGGACCTCTGCGTTCTCTTGGATGGATGTGACCTCTGAGAGAGGACCCCCAACCGAGTGCAATCATGAATAACTCTAGGCGGGAGGTAGCCCCGGGTCTGACGGATCTAGTGCTGGGAATCCGTCTTTGGTATCGAAGTGCTTCTTGATGCCCCTCATTGAGGGAAGCACCGAAAAAAGAAGTAATTTGTAGAGTAGCGGCTTTGTCAGGAGGAGGCGAAGGGTCTCATTAGAACGAGAGCCTCAGCAGTAGAGAAGCGAGCACTGCGATCACGATTCTTGAAAAATTGGAAAAGTCGAATGCTCCCGAAATGAGCGGTGGAATCTCCCTCGATCTTGTAGTAGATAGGACACTGAAGTTGAAGTGATCCTCCATTCAATCTCTTGGAGAGAGAAGAGATGGAAAATCCTTCGAGAGCGGTCCGGTGGTGGTCCTCCACACGGAGCTGTGAGAGTCCACTCAACCAGTGCTAGGGAAGCGCGGAGTGCACCTGTAACCCTTTGTCGGGCAATATGTGGGCGATTGATTAAGCTTGTTTATGATCTCAAGAAGATGTGCAACATAGAAAGTATGAATTGCGAAGACCATCCTGAGGAGGGTTGGTACATGTCTTCTCGATAATCTGTAAATGCGATAATCCGCAAACTCGCTTACCAGTAAGAGGTGGGGCGAGTTGCGTCGAGGAGTATTTGTAAGGTGGTAGATGGTCCATCGAATCTCGAGAGATCCGAGAAGACACGAGAGACAACGACATACCGGAAGCGGGAGCGACCGCTATGATGCGAAAGAACAATAGCCTCCCGAAGCGGTAGGCGAGGTATAGATACCTATCCTTGCCAAGCGGAAGAGCCTAAGAGACCCCAAATGCGATTGATTAAGCTCGTATATGATCTCGAAGATGGGATGAGCTCAAACTTGGTACATGATCTTCTGCGATAATCTGTCTCAAATCGCTTACTGGTAAGAGGTGGGCGGAGCATGAGAGTATCTTGTAAGGTGGTAGACGGTCCATTTGAATCGAGAGATAAGCGAGAAGACACGAGACGAAACCTCGAACATAAAGAGAACCGGGAGTCGCGATGAGATGATCGAAAGAACAATAGCCTCCAAGATGCGGAAGGCGAGGTAGAGATACCTATCTCCAACGGAAGAGCCTAAGAGACCCCAAATGCGATGCAAAAGCGAAACCAAAGGCTAAGTATAGTCTCGATCTAAAGGGATGAGCTCAAACTCCCAAGATGATATTATGCGGAATTGTCTCTTTGTACCTAATGATGCGTCGAGCATGAGGATCAAGTGGACTCGCCATCAAGATATGACTTTGGACTTAAGCAAGGATGGTCACCAAACCTCGGAACCATAGAGAACCGTGGGTCGCACCCCTTCTCGAGAGAATTCGAGAGGACGTCTTCGACAACGAGATGTAAATGGAAGTGTGGCGGAAGCATCACCTCTCCAAGATTGTCAAAGAGCCATAACCCTTGTTGACATGGGTAGAAGGCGAGCCAAAAGGTCAGAGCGGGGGCGACCTGCGAAACTCCCAGATAAGTATAGCTTGGTGATCTCATTCTCCCCCCCTGATGAGAAGAAATTGAAGTCCAAGTCTGCATAATGACCCATTGAAGATCATGACTTTGGTTTTACCGAGGCTAAACATCTTTGAGTCTATGGAGAGCTTTATAGAGGGCTAAGGCATCCCCATTGTCTTTGCTGACCCCTCCGTGGAAGAGGCAAGGAGGACAACGTCATCCACAAAAAGGAGGATGTAGATCAACACCTAGTGAAGAAGACATCCATCACCTTCTTGGATATGGTCCTTGAGAAAGTCCTCCAACTCGTCGATGTAGATACCAAACAAAGTAGGTGAGAGGGGGCAACCTTGCTTAACCCCTATAGTACTCCTGATGAAATCAAAAAAACCGCAGTAGTGTGAAGACGGCCCAGAACATCCTCATACAGGTGCATAATGGCAGCAAGAAGGGTTTCGGAAATACCGATATCACTGAGTCTATGGAAGAGAGCTTCCCATGGCATAGAGTCAAAGGCTTTCAAATCTTTGAAGCAGTAGAAGACCCTCGCGAGAAGAGGCAAAGAGGACAACGCCATCCCAACAAGAGGATGTAGATCGACAGAGTGAGAAGACATGTGGTCACCTTCACGGATATGGTAGGCCGAGAAAGTCCTCCGCCTCCTCAATGTAGATACCAAACAAAGTAGGTGAAAGAGGGAGGACCGCTTGGCATATAGCACTCTTGATGAAATCAGAAAAACCGGCAGCAGTGTGAAGACGGCCTAGAACATCCTCGTACAGTGCATAATGGCAGTAAGAAGGGTTTCGGAAATACTGATATCATCGAGTCTACGGAAGAGAGCTTCCCATGGCACAGAGTCAAAGGCTTTCCAAAAATCAACGAAAGCAAAGAAGACCTTAGAGGATCGGTGACGAGCCTCCTCAATGATGGCTCGAAGAGTGAGGATGTGGTCAATAGTTTGGTAGGTAGGCCGGAACCGCCTGCCCCTTGGCTTTGCAATGGTGCTGCTCCAGGAACTTGGAAAGCCGCATTTGGAGGACCGTGGCATAAAGCTAGAAAATAACATCAGTGATTTTTATTGAAAAAGTACCATTAGAGGGCTGGAAAATGATGCCAAAATTGCCTTCAATGATGCCAAAAGGTCCCGATCACCTACATTACGTACAAGAGTAAAATACCTTCCAAAAGGAGTTGCACCACTCTCTTCGGTTGTCGCTTTTAGCCAAAAAGAGCCCAAAATTCCTTGTTGCAATTTACTTGGAGATAACAATGGTTTGGCTGATCCAAACCCCACAAAATTCAAAAAAATTGAAAATATGAAGTGTAGCACAATAGTGAACCCCAAGTGGATCCACCTCAAAAAGTCGAGGAGTTTTAGTTCCCCAACCTTCAATCCTTGGAAGTTTTTGTCCCCAAAGCTTCTTCTCCTTAAAGGTTTTCATCCATAGAAGAGTTGATGTAAGGAAAATAGCTTAACATACAATGAGAGAAAATAGATGACCCCATGGCTCCCCATACCTCTATTTATCTTTTTCCTATCACAAACCCCAAAGAAAGGCACCCATATGGTTCGCCCCCTTCCTTTGGGTCTTATGTTTGCACTTTTGCCTCTAGGAGGAGTTCGCCCCATTATGACAACACTTTATGTTTAACCTTTATGACTTGCCAACTCTATTTCTTCATTGACTTTTACCTTTTTTCCTCGTTAATCACTTTAATTGACATTATTATAAGTTTCTTTTTAAAATAAACTTAAAATAGAAGTCACCACCTTCTTCCCCTTGTTTACACCCCTTAAGCCCCAAGAACAGAATTGGGCTAAGGGTTTTCACATGAGTGGTATTGAGAAGGGGACATTACAATATGTGTACAATGCACAATAAGACTTAGAATGATAATTCTTGTGATTAAAAGGGGTAATGTGTCCTATCAGATTTTTCTAGATGTGGACAGCCATAATTATGAAGATGAGAATCCCTGTGATTAGAAGGGGGTAAAACTTTCTATTTGATTTATGTAGTTTGGAAGATTACCACGTTCTGTTACATATTTAGGGCATGCTAACATTCATGGATGATGTCCTATCCATTCTACTCTCCTTAGCGTTGAATGGGTTGCAACATGTCATTACAAGAAAGTAGTTACTACAAGTCCTATCGATTATTATAGGGGACAAAAATTGCAATAAACATTTCATCAGGTATGCTGGTGCGGCATATGCATGGAGGGTTAATCTTGGCATGTCGTGCGGCATTCATATATGCTAACCTGTAGATGCTGAGTTTTGTAGGTATTGTAAAGTTGCGGAGTGCTGCGTGCAAGTTGATGCGTGGTATTGCGAGAAGCTGAGCACTGGGAGATGTTGCATGAAATGCATTTTGGTGTTGCACAAGCATGCAAGACTGCAAATAGTCTCCTCGGATCCTATAGTGTTTAAAATGTCAAGACTGCAAAAGCTAGACCAATGTGTGGTATGTTGCAAGGCGCCGAGGAAGGGTGTAAAGGTATCGTGAGACACTGTTCATGATGTAAGATGCTGTGTATTGTGCACTCTGTCAAAGGGTGCAGAGGTTGCACGAGCATACACGATGTTGTATGGTGTGCACAATGTCTCCTTAGTGCTTTTCCTGAACTTGGGGTGTTCCAATAAGTTGAGAGATGCCTAGGAGAATTGCCAATATGGTGGAATGATGACGCATAGGTTGGTGAAGATCAACCTGCGTATGAGTCCTTGGTCTTGTGTGCTACCTTGGGGTGTTCCAATCGAGACGAGCGTCTAACAAGTAAAGTTGTTTGTGACTCAACTAACCTGGTGTGAGCCATTTAGATGGTGTGATTGAATTGGGATTGGTGTAGTACTGTTCATGTTGGGTGGAGTGTGTAGATGCTGTGAATTACTGTGTTGCTGAGTTATGCTCGCACGGGTTTCCGAATCCGGGATAAGCCACTTGAATGGCACAAATGTGGCACAAGATACTCTGCATGTGACCAAAGGCTGACAAGAGTGCCGCAATGAGAGCCCTCTTGTGCTTAGATCAACAATGATGATAAACTGCATGTGATGACATTGTGTGAGTGATGGAATCAATTGTGTGCAATGGCCAATGGGGGTTACAATAGTTGGTAAGGATGTACTTAGAGGGTAGTACAGTGCATAACTAGAGTATCATGTGCCATCAGCATATGGTGGTGTGTGTTGAGTGGTAGCATAGAATGGGGGGCCAAGTCGTATAGGTGAGGCAGAGAAAAACTGAAAGGGTTTTTACTGTCTCACAATCAATGAAAACATAGGTGACGTTTCAAAGCACCTGTTGTATGGAAAACAAGAAGGTGCTTTGAAACGTCATTGATGACCTTGAAAATATCAATGGATCAAATACATTTGGGTGTGAATCTCTATCAAGTTTTTTTTTGAATGACATTTCAGAAGCTTAAAATGGTGGCTGATTGACAAAATCGAACATATCTTTTGTATTCCCTTCCCACATTATTTTCCAGTTCATCTATTGGTATGAACTTGGTTGTTTATACTTATAAGCTATATGCCAATTAAATCTTTAAACCTTTCTACATAGTTAATGAGAAGTAGGGTGATCTTGCATATATTACTCTCATATTACAGCGAGTGAGTTCAAATGATGGTTGATTGCATATGTTGATATATTTTTACTTGTTAAATTTTTACCTAGTTCATAATGTACTTATGTATCTTCTGTTGCAAATGATCTGCCAATACAGCTATGTTCTGAATGAAGTTAATTCAATGACAATGGACTGAGACAATTTAACTAGTCAACTGAAACGCTCTCAAGTAGGAGGAGAATCTTTCTGTAAAATAATGTACACACTAAACTGCTTCCTATTGAATTAGATCTTGTCTGTTATAAAAGAAATGGTGTTCATTGATTTACAGTCAAGTGTCTTAGATTACTTTTATACTTCAACGATTTTCTTTTTCTTAGATGCATACTTGCATATGCAGTTATAGTGGATAAACATACGCCTATCTACAAGCAAGCTTTTCCTGCATCCAAGATAACATTATCCAGCTTAACCTTTATGGTGGTGGCAGAGGCAACTCCTCACATTGAAGCATTCTGTGGTTGACAAAAACGTTGAAGGATTGCGACTAGGAGGTGAGAATATTATCCTGGTCCTCTTCAGTTTCAATTTAAAATGCTTTTAAACCTGCCTTCTAGCATGGTGAAAATATGTGGTGACACAGATCTGCAAAAGCATCTTCTCCCATGGGTAGATAATAGTTGGTTGCCATTGCAAATGTTACTGTTATGATTATTAGCAAGGAGGGGGTGCATAATAGAATTTTGCTCTCTTTATTTTGAAAATTTGTTGTTCTGTCACTTTAGAATGCTTACGTCAGGACCAGAGAATGATCTCATGTTCAGATGGGTAGAATTAATACATCCAAAAAATTACGTACCACCTTGTGAAATAAAATTATTATTTTAGTTTTAAAACCAAAACTAGAGCATTGAGCTATTTGTGTACTTGGGAGAACCTATTTAACAAGTTCAAGGATGCAGTTGGAAATTTATGAGAATGTGAGATTTCTTAGGATATTGGATGCCTTTGTGCTGTTATGGGGATACTTTTTGGATGCCTTTGTGCTGTTATGGGGATACTTTTGACATTATTAAAGACAGAAGTTATCACTTGGGCCATAAATTAAGCGAGGTGGTCTTAGTATTGGAATTTTTGAGCAACATAGAACTGCCTTGTTATGGAGAAGTTTTAACAAGTCTGTGATACTAATAAAACATTATAATGTTTAGAGAGCAACTTCTTTGAGGAATCAATATAGGAGACTGGAAAGATTCTTCTTATGTCATAGATCAAAGTTACAAACAAGTGCATCCCTTGTCTTTTGTGAATGAGGATTCCAAATGTTGTTTGGCACTAACTGTACTGTATTGCTGATAAATAGTTATCTATCTTATTGGTGTGAGTGGAACTTGTGACCTCTTACTCTTCTTAATTGTGGCTTCTTGTATTTGCTTGCCTCTTATCACTTCATGCTAAATAGGAAGCAAATCATCCTTCTTGAATATGTAATGTCCCCTTCTTGAAATTAATCCGTAAAAGTACCCTTAGCCTAATTTTTATTTCCTTAGGCTTAAGGGGTGTTGCAAGGGAAATATTTTATTTTAATAAAGTGACTTAAGTTGCCAAAAGTAACTTTATATTATTTTATAAAAGCAACTTATGTCTTATTATTAAAATAAAAGTAACTTGTCAATAAAGCAAAGTCAAATGCCAAATTAGACATGGGACGTCCCACTTGGGGACCTTTTCTCAAAAAGTGTGCCATGAAAAGTCATAAAAGGGGGTGATGGGGGTCTTTTGGGCATCTTTTGGCCATTATATAATTTTACATTGAGGTTTTGAGTTGTTGCTCCAACTTCTACTTTTGAGGATAAAAACCCTCCATTGCAATCAGATTTGAGGATGAAAACCCTCCAATCTTCAAGGGTAACTCCATCCAGGAGTTGCATTTGTGCATCTAGACAAAGATTTCCAGTTTCAGATCAAATTCATCAGCTAGGGCACATTGCAGGTCAGATTTTCAGAGTTTACAGCTAGGGCATCATCTTAGGTTGGAACAACGTATTTGGGAAGGGTTTTACCCTCATTTGGAGCCATCCTAAGGGCTGACATCACCCTCCTAGGGTTGACGTCACCATTGGTGACTGTTGTAGTGTGTGGTATGACTGGAAATAGATTATGGGGCTTGCAAAAAGCCGAATTCTGCGCAAAACACCATCTTCAATCAGTTGGACCAACATTTTGACATTATTTGTAATGTTCCTTTTCCACATTATTAAACATGTACTAAAGACCTTTAGTTCACTTTTCCCCATGGACTAAAGGATCAATTTGGGGACTTTATTTTATTAATTAATTAAGATTGCCTGAATAGTGATTTTTATCATTTATCCACATAAGGCAATTTTAATTATTTAATAGAATACTATTTAAAAAGTGGTTCTTACCACTAAAGCATTATAAAAGTGGTTTTAACCACTAAGGTACTTAAAATGTATTTTTAATTAATTATTTCCCCAAGTGATTTAATCACTCTCATGAGTGGGTGAATTAATTAATTATTTATTTCATGTATTTATTAAATTATTGCCTTAGAGTAATTTTAATTACTAATTGTATTTGGCAATTAATTTAATATAAAAAGATGTAATGTCGGCTATTGGAACAAGACAAAAGATTAAAAGCAAGATAAGCTAGAAGGGGGAATTCAAATTGTATTTTCCCTCCCTAAGTGATTCGCCCCACTTGGGAGGGTATTTGAGCACAAGCAAGGCTCATTTGAAAGGATGTTGATCAATATATTTGATATTTCTTCATGCTTGAAGAAAGGGATGGATGCCCATTGATGTTGCTGCTGATTGGAGACTTTGTGTTGCTGAATTTGAAGGTTTTGTGTTGCTAGTTGAGTTGCTGTTTTGGAGCCATTGTAATTTCCCTACCTAAGTGATTTGCCCCACTTGGGAGGGTATTTGAGCACAAGAAAGGCTCATTTGAAAGGATGTTGATCAATTTATTTGATATTTCTTCATGTTTGAAGAAAGTGATGGATACCCATTGATGTTGCTGCTGATGGAGACTTTTGTGTTGCTAGTTGAGTTGCTGTTTTGGAGCCATTGTATTTTCCCTCCCTAAGTGATTCGCCCCACTTGGGAGGGTATTTGAGCACAAGAAAGGCTCATTTGAAAGGATGTTGATCAATATATTTGATATTTCTTCATGCTTGAAGAAAGGGATGGATGCCCATTGATGTTGCTGCTGATTGGAGACTTTGTGTTGCTGAATTTGAAGGTTTTGTGTTGCTAGTTGAGTTGTTGTTTTGGAGCCATTGTAGTTGTTGTTCGTAGACTTCAATTGTTGAAGTATTTCACTTGTATCTCGTTGTTTTTCCCTCCTCTAGGGCAGCGACTGGAATTGGCTTTTCAGTGTGGTGTTTGATGGTGATTTTGCCATCCAAAAATTGTGATTCATAGCTCATTTGAAAGCTGTTGTTTGGTAGATGAAATTGATCTTTGATTCGCTAGAAAATTCTAAGTCTTGAGCAAGTTATTGAATTTACAAGTTTTAAGGTTCCTTCGCGAATTAAAAATCATATTTCCAGTATTTTGTGATTCCGCAAGTTCCATTGTGTTTGGTAATTCAAGGGCTGTTCACATTTCAAGTTTCATAATTTTTGGAGAAGTTCTAAGGGCTCAAATACAATTTTACCCTAGTCACCTAGGGTTTGAAGGAGAGATTTTACTGCTGTTTTTATTCTATGATTTTTCCTGATTGTTCCATTTACCTCGGCTCTTTCCTAACCCCATTTGGGTTGGAAATTGCAGACATTGGAACTTTTCAGGGTATTTAAAAATCAAGGGTTTTGATAAATACTTGTTGAATATTGATTTGTCCAAGTTGGGGACATTACATTATTTTCCTATATATAGTCAACGATACTTTTCATTAATTTCTAGCTTGAAAATTCAATATATATATTTTTGTTTTTGATGTATATTTGATCTTTGCACTCAAATCTATATATTCAAAGGGCTTATCAATGTTTTCCAGCCATTGGGTATTTTTATTTTAAATTGAAGGAAATCATATTACCGTTTTTTATTGGGGTTTATTGAAAAATCCAAAACTCTTTTATTTTTCCCCCTAAGGGGATATTACATTGGTATCGAAGATGGTTTTCACAAGCATGTTGGGAAATCGATATTCATGCGAGTAGTGATAAAGAATTTAGACTTTACTAGAGAGAGAATAGAAGGGTTTAGAAGAACCAAAGGAAGGGCTTGAACAAATTGATCCAAAATTTGTGAAAGGAAAAGAGAAGGTAAATATGGTTGAAAGGAATCCGAGAGGGACAAGGACTGATAGGCTTGTCTAAGACCAAGAGCGATTGGCTGATATGATGACTCGAGTTGGTTCCTACCAAGTAAAACATGCGAGCACCTAGAAATTAGAATGGTGAAAGGAAGCTCTTCAAGGGTAAACAAGCATTAGCCATAAAGAACCATCATTGGTTCTCTTCTTAGGCCTTTCAACGTAATTTCCTTCTGAGGGAAGAAGCTATTCCAAAGGTGGAAATTCAACCCTCTATGGTAGATGACCTTGCTGCCAGCTATGCAGAATATAGAGCTCTTCCAACTGAGATACGTGAGGAAATATCTCTTGCAAATTTCATGGGTTTGAAGAAAAACAAAGGTGGACCAGGACCGAAACCTAGACCACAAGAAAATCAGAGGGATCTTCAACATGCTTTGGGAAAGTTAACACTTTCCACCTTTGATGGTTCCAATAAGTGTACAGACTTCTGTGCATGGATACAAAAGTTGGATACCTATCTATCTCTTAGGCCAATGTTAGAAGAGGAAGCTATTAAGTTTGCAACTCTCATCTTGAGGGAATAACATATGAATGGTGGTACCATGGGCTGATCACACAAGAACATAATCTTATCAATTCCTATCATGAGTTTAGTAGGAGGTTGACTGAGAGATGATAGAACTGATCCGGAAGTCCACTTTTGGGAATTGGCACAGCTGAAACAAAGCAATACTTTGGATGATTGTGTAGTTGAATTTCAAAAGCTATTCATGATAGTACTATATGTAATTGAAAGGAGAATTGTGATATTTTTGTTGAGGGGTTGGCTGAACAACTCAAGGGATTGGTAAACTGATTTTAACCATCTCTCTTTAAGAAGCAATTAAGAAGGCATTAGATTTGGAAACATAAGCTCTAAAGGGAAAATTTCATCCTATGGTATAGCCAAGGACAACACCTTTTGGGTAGCTTAGGACAACAAAATAAGACATTCCATTTGGGAGGATCTCAACAAAAAGAGTTTCCAAAGGTGAGTAAGGAAACAAAAACAAGAATGAATTAAGAAGGAAGAACTTATGCTTCACATGTAAGGATCCATGGACATCTCAAAGGACAAGTTCACCAAATAAAGGTGATATCTAGATGGTGAATCAAAAGGAGAAAAGCTGAAATTAAAGTAGCAAAGAACAAGAACCATAAAAAGAAAAGGTAGAGATGCTACGGTGGCACTCTTGCCACATTGTCTCGATGAGTCCATAAACCGACTCATCATAGCATCTATATAACTATAAACTTTACTCCAAAAACACTAATCAATGCATGAGAATGTTCTAAATAGTTATATCTAAAGTAGAAAGTAATGCATTTCCCCTTATTTTGTCTTAAGTGAACTAATGACCAATGAAACTCCCACTAACTACTTTTTTGAGTAATTTGGTGACATATGTAGGATGATGAGGCACATTCTCTGCCATTTTGAATAGTTATAATCAAAGGAGACCAAGTCTACAACCACTATGCCATTTTGAAGATTGAACCATAACAAGCTACAAACTAGGACCCCTGTTTCCAATAGAGTTATGGGGCGTTATGGGACTTTTATGAATTTCTAATCGGTTGCCTATAGCTTGGCATGTGTTGTAACCAGCCGTGTCTATAAGACACCTTCTCGTGACTGTTTCTTAGTTCTTTTTAGTATTACAACAGATAATAGATAGAAGTTATTTTTAGTTTCTCTCTAAAGTATGTAACAGACTCATTTTTTATCAATACATGATATTTTGAGGATATGTTTGTGTTAAGAGTCTCAATCCCGAAGTAGAGAAAGGGCCCACTTGACTGAGGAGATTGGAGGATTGGTACTTCATGTAAAATCTTTACATTTACTAAGTTCCAGTTTTAATATCTTGACTTGGTGATTATCTGAATACAATCTTATATCTCTTTATTTTAGCGAATTTCCTTTACTTATCATTTCCTTTAACAAGCATTTCATTCAGTAACTTTGTTTCAATAGAATAGATGCATTTTATATACTTTGTTTTCCATTCGATAGTTTAGAAGCTTTTGATATTCAATAGTTTAGACATTTACTCGCTTTTAGTAGTTAAGTAATATAGAACAAGAGAATCGATACCAAATGAAACCCCCCCAAAGAGAGAACCACCATAGTGACTGAGTTGCATATCAACTTCTCTACATATAGCCTTGAACACAACCCTGGTCTATAATGACATCAACACTTGAATAGGTTGATTAAATGATTGGAAGTTACAACGACCCATCATTTTTGGCACCTTTCGAGGACTACCATAAGTAAAACATGCCATTCTATTCACATTTTATGCTATGGGTGTTATTGAAGTTGAGCTATGCAACCAGTAGATATCCTAAGCCTTGCCTTAAAGATAAATATTGATACACAGGCCAAGGGATGCTAAAGGGAGATATATACCTTACAACATTCAAAGAATATCCCCAATAGGATAACATATAGTAAACACTGATAATACTACTCTTGAGAGTGGCTTTGAATAGTCTGAATTAACTTGTCAGAAGGTGAATAACTTGCAAAAATGGGAAACAATGGGAACAATGATGATAGACCCTTGGGTAGAACCTTTACCTACCCTATTGTCTTAAATGATGAAGAGGAAACACCTATGAAAAACATTTCCCATCCATTCTACCTATCTTTCGAGGAATGTCCACAGAAGATCCAGACCAATTCTTGTTTGAATTCAAAGTCCTATGCCAAACATATGACTACAAAACAAATAACCAGAAACTCAAGCTCTTTCCTTCCACCCTCAAGGACTCTGCCATGAGGTGGTTTATGGGATTGGATCCTTGACTCCATTAATTCATGGGAACAGATGGAGACTGACTTTTGGACAAGTACCAAGACTACTGCAGGGGAAGAGATAGGAGGGAAGAATTCTTTCAGATGAGACAAAAAGAAGATGAAAATTTGGAGGATTACTTGGACAAATTTCTTTTTTTTCCATAGGAGAAGTGGTTATGAGTTGAATGTAGAAATAAGAAAGACAATTGATGATGAAGCCAAAGAATCCCTCCATCTCATGGGAGGAGGTGATGTAAACAAACTCACCCTGGAACAGATTGCTGAGTTATGTAGGAGCTACTCTAGAACAAGGGGAGGCATTAGAAGAAAAAAACATCAAAACATGCCTTTGGTACCTCAGACCTTCTAGAGGAGTTGAGCAATATGAAAAAGACATTTTGACACAGTTAACTTCAACCATAGATGGGCTGAAAGCTAAGGACAATGCTGTAAAAGAACCTTTAGACATATATTGTCCCAGATGCAAGAAAAGACATCCTTTGAAAGAGTGTCCTCTAGATATCACGGAAATGTGCTTGATTTGTGATGTCCCTGAACATGACACTAACCATTGTACTCTCCTACCTCAGTTGAAAGAAATATTAAACGTTATGACTCAAACAAATGGAGAAGTAAACTTTGTTCAAAGATCAAATAATCAATCTACTTATGCCCCTAGACCTGCTAACCAGAACCCTAGATGATGCCATGGCCCAATCAGACCCCTCCACCAACTTGGGGACAACCTGATTGGACACCACCAAATTGGATGGCCTACCCAAATCCACAACCATGGATGCCTCCATATAATTAGCAAGGCTAGACACCATCAACCAATGCACATCTATGGCCAAACCAACAATGGTCACCCTAGCAGAACTATAATTAGCCAAGGAGGTTTACACAACAACAAGCTTTAATGCCACCACCATAGCAAAATCACAGTAGAGGGGCAAGCAACACAAACTCAACTTCTAGCCCAACTGTCTCAAACCCCAAAAATCAACAAACAACTTCAATTAGTGAAGCAGGATAGGGTGAGACAATGCAAGTTAATGCCATTAATAACTTGCTGACTGAGATCTGGAAAAATAGTGAACAATCCTCCAATAGTTATTATTGAGGTACCGAGGAAAGGGAGAGAACCGAACATGTTCCACAAACACAAGAAACTAGGGATGACCGGGAGAAAGACAAGAATGTGCATGCAACTCCTTTCCTAGAGAGATTAAAAGAATGCAGAATGGGGAAGAGACAACATTGGTTCAGGAGCTGAAAATTTTGAATATTGAGGTCCCACTCTTAAGAGCAATAAGGGACATTCTGAATTAAACCAAACCATTAGGAACCATTGCATAAAGACACCAGGAAGGAAGAAGAAATACCCAAAACAATCAAAGTAGAAGGAAATCTAGCTAACCTTGTAGCTGGAAAACATCTTTCACCAAAATACGGGGACCCTAGGAGTCCAATCATTACTATTTTTGTAAATGGTCAGTTAATATCTAACGTTTTGGTGGATCTTGGTGCTGCCATCAATGTCATAACAATAGATACATTCAATTTGTTGTTTTTGACATGATTACAACCAACCAATACTATCCTCCAATTAGCAGATCAATCTATTGTTGTACCAAATGGAATAATTGAGGACGTAATGGTTACGGTTGAATCTGGAGTATCCAATAGATTTTATGGTCTTATAGCCTAAAACTCAAAAGATGGGATATCCAATTATCTTAGGAAGACCTTGGCTAGCTATTGTTGCTTTCATACATTAAGCTAAGTTACGAAAAATGACTATTTCAAATGGGCAAAAAGAAAAAAATATTTCTCTTTATCCTCCTGCCTAGCCATATGTGGATGTTTGTGAACGTGTGTGGGTGGATTTTTCGGATAATAACAATATGAGTCATGCTTATCTGGCCACCATTGCAGTAAAAAATCATATGGAAGAAATTACAGAGACATACCCAGTGTTAGATAAAGAAGATCTGCAAACTACGAAAACCAAAATTGTGGCTACAAAAATGACCTGCTTTGAACTCAAAAAAGAACATCTTAGTGAGTAAAATTTCTATAGAAGGTTGTGAAGAGACCTATGATTACCATGAAGGCCAAACATCAACTGATTTTCATTGTCCTTTAGCCAAGATTGTATCTTATATGGGAAAAGATTATGAGAACATGGCTATTTTTCACACGCTACAACCTCATGCTTGTCCCTTAAACTCTCTAATTTTTGAGACAAAACTAACTATTTTGAAAGACACTAAACAAGTAACTGTTGAGATAGGCAAAGAATTGACTATTGGTAACAACTTAGAAGACAACCAAGAGACTAGGGTCATAGACATCCTGAGAAATCATTCGAAAGCTTTTTCTTGGGATTATACTAACATGAAAGGGATTCATCCAAGCATCTACACTCATCATATTTATATTGAGGATGTCAAACCAGTCAGATAGCCACAACGAAGGATTAACCCAACACTAAGAGACATTGTCAAAGATGAAATAGAGAAACTGTTGAGGGTAGGATTTATCTATCCAATATCTGATAGTCAGTGGGTATCACCTCTTGTTATAGTTCCCAAGAAAAATGGTAAGTGGAGAATCTGTATAGATTACAAGGAGCTTTATAGATCACTTTCCCTTGCCCTTTATAGATCAAGTTTTGGACAATCTGGCAGGTAAGAAATACTTCTCCTTCTTGGATGGGTTTAGTGGATACAACCAAATTAGTATAGCACCTGTTGATCAAGATAAGACCACTTTCACTTGTCCCTGGGTACATTTGCATACAAATTTCTACCATTTGGACTTTGTAATGCACCTGCCATCTTAGAGAGCAATTTTAGCTATTTTTGCAGACCTTACCAATGACTGTGTTGAAGTTTATATGGATGATTTCATTGTCCATGGGTCTACCTTTGAGGAGTCTTTGAGAAATCTTGAAAAAGTGTTAGCAAGATGTGAGCAACACCATCTTTGAGGAGTCTTTGAGAAATCTTGAAAAAGTGTTAGCAAGATGTGAGCAACACCAACTCTCCTTAAGTCATGAAAAATGCTTGATGATGGTTGATCAAGGGGTTGTTTTGGGTCATCATATCTCTGCTAGGGGTATCCAAGTTGATCCTAAAAAGATAGAAGTCATTACTAAGTTGCCTACACCAACAAATCAAACAGACATCAAAAGTTTCCTTGGACATGCAGGTTATTACAAACAGTTCATAAAATATTTTAGTAAGATTGTTGCACCAATGTTCTCTCTACTGACAAAAGACTGTGTTTTTGAATGGACTCCTCAATGTCAACAAGCTTTTGAAGTTATAAAGGATAAATTGACCACTACCTAGTCTTGAGAGGACCCAATTGGGGCCAACCTTTTCATATTCACACTGATGCTTCCAACAATGCAATGGAGATGTTCTTAGCTTTTGAAGTTATGAAAGATAAATGACCACCACCCCATCTACGAGAGGATTGAATTGGGGCCAGCCTTTTCATATTCACAATTTCTAGATGCTTCCAAACCAATGCCAATGGGAGATGTTCTAGAGGGGCAAAGATGGGAAGAACAAATGTATGCCATCTATTTCAAAAGGCTAAAACTTTCAAGATTGACCCTTACAGGAGAGGAAACTATACCACTATGAACATATGGAATTTCTATCTTTTATTTACTCTCTAAACAATTTCTAGTTATTATAAGCATTTTGTGTATACAAACTATAAAAACCATAAGATACCTAATGAACAAACTTCGTAGTAGTGGGGCAAAATTATCAGGTGGTTACTTCTTTTATAAGAGTTTAACTTGACCATTATTGATAAGCCTAAAAAGGCTAATGTTGTTGCTAACTTTCTTTCAAGATTGAATGTTTCAGGAGAAGGTGAGGTAGTTCAAGATCACTTCCCAGATGAGCACTTGTTTGCAATATCAACATGTCCTCCATGGTTTGCTGACCTTGCCAATTATCTAACTACAGGGAAGTTTCTAGTTTATTTCACTAGTAAAGAAAGAAAAAGATTAGTCAAAAACAATGCTACATATAAGTGGTGCAATTTTGTTTAAATGTTGTCTTGACATAATTCTTCGCAGGTGTGTTCGAGAAGATGAAGTATATGCCATACTGTGAGCATTTCATGATGAACTTGGAGGAGGGCACTACTCAGTAAAAGAGGACAAGTCTAAAGGTCCTTAAAGTTGGGTATCATTGGCCCTTTCTCCACAAAGTTGTCAAGAAATATGTATGCAATGTGATGCATGTCAAAAAATGGGGAAGCTTACTCTGTCTTTATGAAATGCCCTCAATCCTCAACTGGTCTTAGGACTATTTGAGAAATGGGGGATTGATTTGTTGGACCTATAGACTCCCCCAATCTTTTGGAAAAGAGTACTGTTGGTTTGCATGCTGAGACTATGTCACCAAATGGGCCGAGGTTCAAGCGATATGTTGTGAATGAAGTTGTATATGACTTTTTGTACAACAAGATCATGTTAAGTATCGATCAAGGACCTCAATTCGTGTCCAACATGATTGAGGCCTTTTTGAAGATTTACCAAATCAAGCATAGGAAATCATCACCATACCACCCCCAATCCAATGGGCAGGTGGAAGTCACAAATAGAGAATTGGAAAACATCTTGACTAAAGTTGTAAATGCAAATAGAAATAATTGGGTGCCAAGATTTGAAAGCGATTCTGGGAATACAACACAACTTGGAAAACCACCACTGGTTTCTCCCCATATGAACTAGTATATGGAAAGAAGTCATTGCTCCCAGTGGAATTTGAATTGTAGACATGGAGAACAACACTGAAGATAGGAATTGACTTGGATGAAGCTCAGCAAGATAGGTGATGCAGCTGAATGAACTAGGATGAGATGCGGATGGAAGCACAACAACAAGTTGAGATCCTTCAACATCAAAGGAAGGTCGACATGATTCTCATATCAAGACCAAAAGGATCATGCTAGACCTTTATCATGTGACATAGTTGGATCACACCAATAGGTACTCTTTTCCATAAGATGGGGGTCTATAGGTCTAACGAAATCAATCCCCCATTTCTCAAATGGTCTAAGACCAGTTGAGGATTGAGGGCATTTCAAAAGACAGAGCATGCTTCCTCATTTTTGACATGCATCACATTTCCATACATATTTCTTGACAACTTTGTGGAGAGAGGGCCAGTAGTACCCAACTCTAAGGACCTTATGAATTGTCCTCTTTATTGAGTAGTGCCCTCCTCCAGGTTCATCATGACATGCTCTCAGTATGTCATATACTTCATCTTCTTGAACACACCTACGAAGAATCATGTCAGGACAACATTTAAACAAAATTTCATTGCACCACTTATGTAGCACTGTTTCTGACTAATCTTTTTCTTTCTTTACTAGTGAAATAAGCTAGAAATTTCCCGTAGTTAGATAATCTGCAAGGTCAGCAAACCATGAAGGATGTGCTGATATTGCAAACAAGTGCTCATTTGGGAAGTGATCTTGAACTGCCTCACCTTCTCCTGAAACATTCAATCTTGAAAGAAAGTCAACAACAACATTAGCCTTTCCAGGCTTATCAATAATGGTCAAGTTAAACTCTTGCAAAAGAAGCAACCACCTGATAATTCGCCCCTACTACTGGTTTGTTCATTAAGTATCTTATGGCTGAATGGTTTAATCTTATACACAAATCTAGCTAGAAATTGTTTAGAGAGTAAACAACAACTAGAAATTCCTTTTCTGTAGTGGTGTAGTTTCTCTTCGTAGGGGTTAGGTTTTTTTGATGAAATAGATGGCATACATTTGTTCTTCCTCATCTTTTTGTCCAAGAACATCTCCCATTGCATTATTGGAAGCATTAGTGTGAATATGAAAAGGCTGCCCCAATTGGGTCCTCTCAAGACTGGGGTAGTGGTCAATTTATCTTTTATAACTTCAAAAGCTTGTTGACATTGAGGATTACATTCAAAAACACAGTCTTTTGTCAACAAAGACAACATTGGTGCAACAATCTTACTAAAATCTTTTATGAACCGTCTATAATAACTTGCATGTACAAGGAAAATTTTGATGTTTGTTTGATTTGTTGGTGTAGGCAACTTAGTAATGACTTCTATCTTTTTAGGATCAACTTGGAAACCCTTAGTAGAGATATGATGACCCAAAACAACCCCTTGATCAACCATCATCAAACATTTTTCATGACTTAAGGAGAGTTGGTGTTGCTCATATTGTTAATGTTTTTCAAGATTTCTCAAAGACTCTTCAAAGGTAGACCCATGGATAGTGAAATCATCCATATAAACACTTAAACACATCATTGGTAAGGTCTGCAAAAATAGATAAAATTGCTCTCTGAAAGGTGGCAGGTGCATTACAAA
Source organism: Taxus wallichiana var. yunnanensis (assembly GCA_018340775.1). Classification (NCBI taxonomy): domain Eukaryota; kingdom Viridiplantae; phylum Streptophyta; class Pinopsida; order Cupressales; family Taxaceae; genus Taxus; species Taxus wallichiana. The sequence goes on along the minus strand of CM031240.1, from coordinate 893,586,080 downwards.
GTCCAAATGGTAGAAATTTGTATGCAAATGTACCCCAGGGACAAGTGAAAGTGGTCTTATCTTGATCGGCGGGTGCTATACTAGTTTAGTTGTAACCAATAAACCCATCAAGAAGGAAAATTATTTTTATTTGCAGATTGTCGAACCACGATCTATAAAGGGTAGGGGAAAGTAATCTTTCTTGGTGGCTTTATTAAGCACTCTGTAATCTATACAGATTCTCCATTTACTATTTTTCTTGGGAACTATAACAAGAGGTGATACCCACTGACTATCAGATATTGGATAGATAAATTCTACCCTCAACAATTTTTCTATTTCATCTTTGACAATGTCTCTTAGTGTTGGGTTAATCTTTGTTGTGGGTATCTCGATTGTCCGACATCCCTCGTATAATTATGATGAGTTTAGATGCTTGGATGAATCCCTTTTATGTGAGTATAATCCCAAGCAAAAACTTTCGAATGATTTCTTAGGATGTCTATGACCTTAAGTCTCTTAGTTGTCTTCTAAGTTACCAATAGTTATTTATTTTCCTATCTCAACAGTTATTTGTTTAGTGTCTTTCAAAATAGTTAGTTCTGTCTTCAAAGAACTTGAGAGAGTTTAAGGGACAAGCATGAGGTTGTAGCGTGTGAAAAATAGCCATGTTCTCATAATCTTTTCCCATAAAAGATACAATCTTGGCTAAAGGACAATGAAAATTAGTTGATGTTTGGCCTTCATGGTAATCATAGGTCTCTCCACAACATTATATAGAAATTTTACTCACTAAATTGATGTTGTTCTTTTTAAGTTCAAAATAGTCATTTCCATAGCCCTTGAGTTTGAGTTTTTCCGTATCTTCTTTATCTAACACTGGGTATGTCTTTGTAATTTCTTCCATATGATTTTTTTACCGCAATTTGGCATATATTGTTATTATCCGTAGTTGCGATATCTTCTTTATCTAACATCAGGTATGTCTCTTTAATTTTTACCATATGATTTTTTTCTGCAATGGTGGTTAGATAAATAGGACTCATATTGTTATTATCCGAAAAATCCACCATAAGACACGTTCATAAACATCCATATATGGCTAGGCACATGAGGATAAAGAGAAATATTTTTATCTTTTGCCCATTTGAAAGTCATTTTTCCTAACATGCGATCAATGTATGTAGTAATGTGATGTTAGCCAGTGGTCTTCCTAAGATAAGCTGGGTATCCATCTTTGAGTTTTAGGTTGTAAGACCATAAAATCTATTGGATACTCCCAAGATTCAACCGTAACCATTACAACCTCAATTATTCCATCGATACATCAATAGATTAATCTTCTAATATGAGGATAGTACTAGTTGGTTGTAATAACAAATTATATATGTTAGGCATGAGGATAAAGAGAAATATTTTTTTTGGACTTTTTGCCCATTTGAAATAGTCATAAATCTCCCTTTTCGTGACATTTGTCGATCTATCGTGGTTTTATGTAACAATGTATGTAACTAAGAAGATGTAAGTTACTGTTTAAGAAAGGATCTTCCTAAGATAGGAAATACAGAGAAGAAATGGAGAAGATGTATCCCATCTAATTTGAGTTTTAGGTTGTAAGACCATAAAATCTATTGGATACTCCCAAGATAAAATCTAAGAACCATTACGGCCTCAATTATTCCATCCGATACATCAATAGATTAATCTTCTAATATGAGGATAGTACTAGTTGTTTGTAATCCTATATATGGAAGCTTTAGGCATGAGGATAAAGAGAAATATTTTTTTCTTTTTGCCCATTTGAAATAGTCATTTTTTTCCCGAGTATGCAATCAAATGTATGTAATTGAATTGATCGCTAGTCGAAGGAAAGAAGAAGGAAGAGGGTCTTTTTAAGATAAGAGGTATCACATGTCCTTTTTTGAGTTTTAGGATGTCAGAAGACCATAAAATCTAGTTGGATACTCCGAAAAGATTCAACCGTAACCATTACGGCCTCAATTATTCCATCTGATACATCAATAGATTAATCTTCTAATATGAGGATAGTATTTTTAGTTGCAATTAAAAATGAAAGCTTTACTCACTCCGTGAATCCTATCAAAGATAACAAATTGAATGTATATGTTATGACATTGATAAGCAAGAGGATGAAACCAATATTCATCAAAATGCTAGATATTGATCCCGACCATTTACAAAAATAGTAATGATTGGACTGGGGTCCTCGTATTTGAGTGAAGTGAAAGAAGATTTTCTACCTAGAAGGTCACCTAGATTTCCTTCTAATTTGAAGTGACATGACTTTGGGTATTTATTCCTTCCTGGTGTCTTTTATGCAATGGTTCTAATGGTTTTGTTTAATTCGGGAATGTCCTTATTGCCTTAAGAGTGAGACCTCTAATATTCAATTTTTTCAGCTCTAAAACATTGATGTCTCTTCCCCATTTTGCATTTCTTTTAATCTCTCTAGGAAAGGAGCTACTGCACATTCTTGGCATTAACCTTGGTCATCCCTAGTTTCTTGTGTTTGTGGAACATGTTCAGTTCTCTCCCTTTCCTCATGTACCTCAGTAATAACTATTGGAGGATTGTTCAATTTATTTTTTGGAAGATCTCAATTGATTTACCTTTTGCTTTAAGTTATTAATGGCATTAACTTGCATTGTCTCACCCAAGGTGGTCCTACTTCGCTAATTGAAGTTTTTGTTGATTTTGGCGTTTGAGACTTAAGTGAGTCAATGGGAAGTTGAGTTTGTGATTTCACTTAAGTCCTTTTCGTCACATGGGTGATTTTAATAAATTTGTGGTGGTGGCATTAAAGTTTGTTGTGTAAACCTCCTTAGCTGATTATAGTTTTGTTGGGGTGACCATTGTTGGTTTGGCCATGGATGTGCATTGGCGATGGTGTCCAGCCTTGCTGATTATATGGAGGCATCCATGGTTGTGGATTTGGGTAGGCCATCCAGTTTGGTGGTGTCCAATCAGGTTATCCCCAAGTTGGTGGAGGGTCCTGATTGGGCTAGGGTTTTGCATAAGCGTATATGTCTAGGGGCATAAAGATAAAGATAAAGATAAATATATTAATGTCCGGGACAAATTACGAAAAATTGCCAAAAAGTAGGTCAATGGGACTTAAAATAAGTTAAAACCCAAACAATATACAAAGTGCGAGTGGGGACAACTCAAAACAAGTTCCCAAAAATAGAAAAGAAGAGAAAAGGCTAAAGATTAGAAAAGAAACCCGAAGCCAATGACCCCCACAGGGGCGGGCTAAATGGAGCAAGCGAGGGAGAAAAACGACGAAAGCAAAGAACTGTATTTTGGGAATGAAGGGGGGCAAACGAGGACCAAATGGTCTAATATAGAATGGTAGCCACATGTCCCTCCTAACATTAGAGGCCGATGAAAAGAAGCTCTGATGGATTGGAAACCCGAAGAGGGGGTGAAAACCTCCTTCCCTGGGGTTTGAGATTTGAGATCGACGCGACGACCGGCATTAAAGTTTGTTGTGTAAACCTTCTTGGACGAATAGATCATTGGGCCGATGGACTGCCCTCCGCATGTACGTGTGTGCAACACGATGTTGGGCGGCGGTGATCGAGGGAAGTGTGAAGGTCCATGATCGAGGACGAACCCGATCTATGACCGCGATCCGGGTCAACTCTATCAATGGTCTAATTAGGAATTAGTTCCTCTCCACCATTAGAGGTCTGATGAAAAGAAGGTGGGTAGAACCGAAAAGAAGGTCGTAATTCGCCTCGTGGGGACGATCTCGAGGGGGATGAAGAATCGGTCTCGTAAAAGTAAAGACTCACGGATGTAGAGGGCAAGACACCGCCTTGGGTCGATCGATATAAGCTGAAGAAGATCGGGAGAGTCTCGAATCCTCTCGAAGAGACAAGTGAAAATGTCCTCTCGATCTCATAGTATATGGGGCAGCGGAAGATGAAATGAGTCTCTGTCTCCACCTCATGAAGGCTATAAGCCTACAAAGTCCATCCACCTTATCAATGTGGTGATCAATCTCGCACTTAAGTCTCGTGGGAGCCGACTCAAAACTCACCCAAAGGTATAAAGAGACTGATTATTTGATCTTTGAACAAAGTTTACTTCTCCATTTGTTTGAGTCATAGTGTTTAATCTTTCTTTCAACTGAGGTAGGAAAGTACAATGGTTAGTGTCATGTTTAGGGACATCACAAATCAAGAACATTTCCATGATATCTAGAGGAAACTCTTTCAAAGAATGTCTTTTCTGCATCTGGGACAATATATGTCTAGAGGTTCTTTTTGCAGCATTGTCCTTAGCTTTCAGCCCATCCATGGTTGAAGTTAATTGTGTCAAAATGTTTGTTTTCATATTGGCCAGCTCCTCTAGAAGTTCTGAGGTACCAAAGGCATGTTTTGATGTTTTCTTTCTTCTAATGCCTCCCCTTATTCTAGAGTAGCTCCTACATAACTTAGCGATCTGTTCCAAGGTGAGTTTGTTTACATCACCTCCTCCCATGAGATGGAGGGATTCTTTGGCTTCATCATCAATTGTCTTGATTATTTCGCATTCAACTCATAACCACTTCTCCTATGGACAAAATGAAATTTGTCCAAGTAATCCTCATTTTCATCTTCCTTTTGTCTCATCTGAAAGAATTCTTCCCTCCTATCTCTTCCCCTGCAGTAGTCTTGGTACTTGTCCAAAAAATCATGATAATGTCAAGTGGGATTAGCCACTTGGGCACGCCCCAACATGATTACAATTTTTCTGATCAAACTTTAATGTGTGAAGTCTTTCACACTCAAAGAGTGAAGCGGCTTGACGATTCACCCACCCAATTTATTGGGTGATCCCTCTTGGGATTGTGTCTACAATGACTATGCATGATTGTATTAAAAAGATGCAAGAGCTGTATGTAGGATGGTTTGGTTAAGTGAATGATTTAGCTATTGAACAAACGTGAGACATAGCTTTGCAGAAGTGTGAAATAGCTAAGGAGCGAAGTGGAAGTGCTGGGTAAAATTGTATTAGATTCATAATAAAAGACAATGCTTTACTAGTGGAGTTTTTCCTTCGGGTTTCTCCACTTAAATATGGTGTTATCTATGTCTCTTTATCTTGTTTATTATTTACTTTCAGCTCTAGCTCATTTAGCTCTATTATTCGCTATCTATTTCAAGTTATTTCTTTGTCTAATCGATTGCATACCATAATCTATAATCTTTGGCATTAATGGTGGATCTGTGATCTGTGGATTACATTTCCCTGCTAAATCTAACATGGTATCAGAGTGTCGTGATTGTGTGTGTGCAGGATCGATCTAGAAGTTTTTGACTTGAAAGGGTGAAGAAACTTTAAGTTTATTGATGGATCTGTGAGACCCAAAAGTTTCCGTAGTCGTGTTCGAGCTAACCAGGTTTAAACTTCTAGTTCCCACCTAATATTGTTTAAAATATTGATTAAAATGGGCTAAATGGTTGCTTAGATCGTGTTTAAAGCTTTTGTTTGCTTAGATCTTTGCTTCTGCTTTCATTTCAGCTATTTACGACTTGAATCCGTCGTTTGTGAGCTATTTTTCTAGTTTTCCCACTTTAAATAGCCGTTATAGTTCATTTTTGAATGTGGATCCAAAATATTTAGTTAGATCTAGTTTATTCGGGACTTTTAAGTCCTGTTTAGTGTAAATTTTATTTTCCATTTTTTTCTTTACGAAGCTTAGACCAATCATTTGGTGCCATTTGGCTTCATATTTTTGGTCATTTTCGATTTTGTGAAGCTTGGACCAATAATATTGCTCCACATAGCTTCCCTGCTCTTTTTTTCATATTTGTGAAGCCGTACCCACTCTTAGAGTGCCAAATGGCTTCAATATGACATATTTCTATCTTTTCGAAGCTTGAGCCAATCTTCTAGTGCCATCTTGGTTTCGCCCTCACAAGGTTTTTTTGACTTACTTTGATGAATTTGAGCCAATCATATTGCTCCATCTAGCTTTGCATTTGTTAGTTTTTACGAAGCCTCGAGCCAATCAAAAGCTCCATCTTGCTTCAAGGTGTTAGAATATTGTTTATCTGATTGTTAGTTGAAATCCATGAGCCAATAAGGGCTTTACGCATGTCATTTTCTTTTTAGACTTAGATTAACTATTTATGACATTTGTGAAACTTGAGCCAATAATATTGCTCCAAGTGGCTCCGTTTTTTGCATTTTTTTAACTTTTTCTTCCTTTAACTTTTTTGACATTTGCGAAGGGCAGACCAATAAAATTGCTCCACATTTTGCCACCTTTGTCGCATTTGTCAGATTTGTGAAATGCGAGCCATTTAAAAGGCTCCACGTATCTTGTTTGACTTAGTCTTTTTGATTGCATTGCGAAGTGTGATCCAATAGTTTTGGACACGTATATATATCAGTTTTTGACAGAGTGTGAAGCTAATAGAAAAGCAACACGTGCCTCATAAATTTTGTGTGTATCACGGGTTTCAAATTCCTTTGTTTCGTGGGTTTATTAATTTTTCTTTGTATCGTGACTTCTAAAATTTTCTTCATTCCGGATTTTTTTAAGTTTGTGAACTACGTGAAGTCTAAGCTAATTAAAAATCGACACGTATCCTTTTTTCGCACTTGTCAGACTTTCAAAATGTGATCCAATTGTTTTTGACACATATTCTATTTGTGTCAGGGTGTCAGTCTTTGCTTTGGCTTTGCCATTTACATTGTGACATTTGTCTTATTCCTTTTCCGACCCGAACTTTATTTTAAGTTTGGTTTATAAATTGTTTAAAGCCATTAATTTTTTGACAAGTGGCTTGTTTGACTTTGACTTTTCTATCGCATTATGTCAGAATGTGAAATGTGATCCAATTAATTAAAGACACGTGTATACGGTTTTGTCTTTTAATTATTCGACTGTCTTATTAGCTGCATTTGTGAAATATGATCTAATTAAAAAGTGACACGTGTATTTGCTTTATCTTTTGAAGTTGCACGTATTGACGCACGTGTTTGTTTGTTTTTTTTGTCATGGTTTTTTTGAATCGGTTTCGGACCCGAAGGGACTTTAACTTTAATTTTTAAAGTGTCACATCCGCCCGAGGATCTATTTTAAAGCCGACACATGCCTTTCTTGGTATTGTTGATTTGTGCCATGTGTCGTCCCCCACCTTGGTTATTTATTAACTTATTTTATTTGTTAAAATAACTCATTTTTGTGAGCTTTTTTCACGAGTTGCTTTTTTTCTGTTTCGGGTTTTCTAATTTGTATTTGTCCCACGGATTCTTGCTTTTTAATTAAGCAGCTCATCCTTAGCTCACCGAGCCGAGTTGCTAAAGAACTCATCGAGCTCCTGTAACTCGACCTAACTCGACTGTTCTATAAATTTGATCTTAAATCGACCAATTTAAGCTATTTTTAAGACCAAATCTAGCTATTTTTTGAGATTTAACGAAATGATGTTATGATCTTAAGCTCATAATTAATTAATTTATTAGCTAATTTTTTTGTTAAAATAGTCTATAACTGAAACACGACCTAGCCTGTTAAATTGATCTAGAACTTGACCAATTCAAGCTAATTTTTGATTAAATTTGAGCTATTTGCATTGGTATAACAAATTAAAAGATCTGTAGCTAGTTCTTTGTCTTTATTTAGCTTCTTTGAGTCATTTTCTAGCTATATTTGTCTTCATTTACCGTTTGAGCATCTAAAATGGCTAGTTCTGTTGTTTTTTCAATGGATAAGTCTCAACTCTTGAATTCAACTAACTATAGCATCTGGAAAGTGTGTTTGAAATCTTGTTTTATGGCTAGAAAGCTTGGGATCTAGTGACTGGTATTGAAAACCATCCCATAGGAAGACAAGCTACCCCTGAAAATCTTAACTCCTTTTCTCAAAGATCTCAAGAAGCTTTATCCATTTTGTTGCAAAGCATTAGAGATGAGTTCTTGATGCATGTAGGCCATTTAGACTCACCTTCAACTGCATGGAAGCAATTAGAGATCATGCATGAAGGAAGTAGGTTGTCTAAGATCATTAAGCTTGTTCTAGAACTATTTACAACACCCATGAAAGGGGATGAGAAAATTGTAAACTATCTAGCTAAAATTAAAACATTAAAGCTCAACTAGATGGCTGCAACTGTGATTTGTTTCAAGACAAGCTTTTGTATTTCATAATTCAAATCAACATTCATGAAAAATACAGACATTACATCTCAATCTTAATTCTAAATATCAAAATGAGAATGATCTTCTTGATCTAGACACTTTGTCTTCTTTGTTGATTCAAGAAGAGAGAGTCATGGAGAACTTTGATTCAAAAGAGACTGCTTCTCAAGCTCTATTCTCTCAAAATCATAAGCCTTCTCATAATCCCTCTCATACTAGACATTTCAATCCAAATCAAAAATCTAGTATTAAATCAGATTTAAAACTAATCCTAAGACTAACTCTGTTAAAAGCAATCAACCATTCAAAGTCAAATTTAATGGAACTTGTAATAAATGTGGAAAATTTGGACATAAAGAGTCTGATTGTAGAGTCAAGATTAATAAATCAGTCAAGAATGCTAAGAACAACAAGCCTAATAATTTTAAGAAAAATCAGAAGCAAAAAAGAAAAAGCAAATGTGGTTGAGAACTTTTCAAATCTATGAATGGATTGATAGTGGTGCCTCTCTTCAATCCCTTCAAATGGCACATGACTTGCATTCCTAATATCCTTTCTAATATCCTTTTAGATATGGTCAAATGTGAAGAGAATATCTATCTAGGAGATAACTCTATCATTAGAGTGAAGGTTGTGGCAATGTTAAGCTATCAAATGGTGTAATTAGGAATGTCTTGTATGTCCCTAAACTAAAAAAGAATCTTTTTCTTGCTCTCACTAACTAAAGAAAACTATAAAGTTGTTTTGCTACAAGAAAAATGGTATGTCAAAGATCAGTTTAAAAATATCATTGCTTTGGGATCCAAAAGAATGGCTTGTATATCTTTGATGGTTTTGTCTCTCGAATCTTGTTTTTCTTCCTCTTCTAAGAATGATATTCAGCTATGGCATGAAAGACTTGGTCATGTAAATTTCAAGAGTTTGTATGATATGTCTAGACTAAATCTTGTTGTTGGTCTTCCTAAGATAAAATCAGAACATGAAACTTGTGAAAGTTGCCTACGTGGTAAGCAACATGCTCAACCATTTCACAAACATCATGATCCAAATTCCTCTCAGTTATTAGAACTGATCCATAGTGATGTAAGAGGTCCACTTGAGGTTCCTTCTCTCAGTGGTGCATTGTATGTTGTTTGCTTTATTGATGATTATTCTAGAATGACTTGGTCTTATTTTATTAAGAAGAAGTTTGATGTCCTATCTAAATTTTAGGAATTTAAAGCTCTAGTTGAGAATGCTTCAAATCTAAAAATTAAGAGAATTAGGACTGATAATGGAGGAGAATATGTCAAGCAAAAAGCCTTTGATGAGTTTTGTGTGTCATGTGGAATTCAAAGAGAATTGACCACTCCCTATTCCCCTCAACAAAATGGCATTGCTAAAAGAAAGAATAGATTGTCTTAGAAATGGCTAGGACTATGATTCATGCTTCCAATGTGCCTAAGTTTTTATGGGCTGAAGCTATGAACATTGTTGTCTATATTTTAAATAGACTACCTACAAAACCTCTTCATCAAGCTACTCCTCATGAAGTATGGACAAAGCAAAAACCAGATATCTCTCACCTAAGAATATTTGGTAGTCCTACTTCCATCTTCATTCCAAAAGCTAAAAGGAAGAAGCTTGATCCAACCTCCTTTTGCTTGTATTTTTGTTGGCTATGGTTGTAAAACTAAAGGTTTGAGAGTCTATGATCCATTCAAGCATGACATTGTTGAAAACAAAATGTTCAAGTCTTAGAAAGAACTTTCTCTGTTGATCCTAATGAACCCTCCTCTATTGCTCTAGAGATAGATCCTGATAATCCTCCTACTGACATTATGGAAATAGAAGTTCAAGAGGCTGATTATCTTGATCTAGATATGATGGAGATTGAGGGGAGTCATCCCAAAATGTCTTACAACCTAAGATTCCTAGTGGGCTAAAAATCTTGTTCAAAACTCTCAACCTGATAATCTTAGAAAACTAACTAGAAGTCAACATACTTATCATGCCTTGATGACCCTCTATGAGGTAGAACCACAATCCTTTGAAGAAGCATCTCAAGATGATAGATGGCTTCAAGCTATGAAGGATGAATACAATGCTCTAATAAAAAATGACACTTGGGAATTAGTCTCCTCCTAAAAGAAGCATTGTAGGATCTAGGTGGTTGTTCAAAATTAAATATAACTCTCTAGGAGAGATTAAAAATTCAAAGCAAGGCTAGTAGCTCGTGGTTTCACTCAGAAACTAGGTATTGACTATGTTGAGACTTTTTCTCCTGTTGCTAAGATGAGTACTGTAAGAGTTCTTCTTGCATTGGCCGCCCAATATGGTTGGGAGATTCATCAAATGGATGTCAAAAATGCTTTTTTAAATGGTGACTTAAAAGAAGAAATCTATATGAGTCATCCTAAAGGCTTTGAGGCTCTGGCAAGGAACTTTATGTCTGTAAGCTTAAAAAGTCTTTGTATGGTCTTAAACAAGCTCCTAGAGCTTGGTATGCTAAAATTAATTGTTTCTTTCAAGACCTTGGCTTTACTAATTGTTTTGATAATGATTTATTTGTCAAGTTTGATAACAATCATATTATCATTATTGTCTTGTATGTAGATGATATTTTGATTACTAGCAAGTGATAAAAGTCTAATTGTAAAATCAAACAAAGGTTAAAACAACGTTTTGAAATGACTGATTTAGGTTTATTAAATCATTTTCTTGGCATGATTATCATTCAAGATCATAACCTTATTGTTGCATCTCAATCTCAGTATGTTGTTAATCTACTTAAGAGATTTGACATGTTTGATTGTAGGCCTGTTTACCATTCCTATTGAAGTTGGTGTTAAGTTTGATCCTAAACTAGCTTGTGCTAAATTTGATCCTACTCTTTATAGGAAGCTAGTTGGTAGTTTGATCTATTTGACTATTACTAGACCTGATATTTCTTATGCAGTAGGAGTAGTGTCAAGATTTATGCAAGAACCTTATGAGGATCATTGGAAAATGGCAACAATTTTTTTGAAATATATCAAAGGCACAATCAATTTTGGTCTTGTTTATTCTTCTTCTAATGATGCACAATTATTTGGTTATTGTGATTCTGATCATGTTGGTGATGTTGCAGATAGAAAGTCTACTTCTGGATATCTTTTCAAGCTTGGTGCAAGTGCATCACTTGGAGTAGCAAAAAAACAACCAACAATGTCTATCTCTTCTATTGAGGCAGAGTATAGGAGTGTCATGGAAGCTGCTAAAGAAGCTATGTGGCTAAAAAGGTTGTTGGCTGAGTTGCACATGGATGTTAAAGGGAGTACTACTCTTCTATGTGATAGTCAGAGTTGCATTGCTCTTGCAAAGAATCTAGTTCAACATCAAAGGACAAAGCATATTGAAGTCCATATGCATTTCATCAGAGAAAAAGTCCTTAATGGTGATATTGATCTCCAGTTTGTCCAACTGAAGATCAAGTTAGAATATCTTCACAAAACCATTGTGTTCTATCAAGTTTTGCAAGTTTCGTGCCTTGTTGGGCCTGTCAGAGTTTCCCTTGAGGGGGAGTGCACATGACAATGCCACCTCTTAATGGCCTATTCAAACTTCCAATACTTCCTCCAATTGTAATAAGTAAATGTGTCACTATTTTGTGAAGTTACTTGTAAATCCCAGGAAACTTTAGTCATGGGTATGCCTTAGCTTATAAAAGGCTCCATGGTCTGATGTAAGTCTTCATATTGTAAAGCACTGGTCTTATGAATCTTTTTTTGGGAAGATCTACGGATTTCCCTCATTGGCATGCTAAGCCTGAATCATTGTTGTTGATTCATGGGTTTGAAACTTGGCATGTCTGATTGTCTTCTCCCACTTAACATTAAGGGGAGTGTTGGGGTGATAATGTCAAGTGGGATTAGCCACTTGGGCACGCCCCAACATGATTACAATTTGTCTGATCAAACTTTAATGTGTGAAGTCTTTCACACTCAAAGAGTGAAGTGGTTTGACCGATTCACCCACCCAATTTATTGGGTGATCCCTCTTGGGATTATGTCTACAATGGCTATGCAGATTGTATTAAAGACTCGAATGATGATGGTATGATGAGGACAAGTTCAAGTTAACGATTCGAATGATTTAGCTATTGAACAAACGTGAGACATAGCTTTGTAGATGTGAAATAGCTAAGGAGCGAAGTGGAAGTGTTGGGTAAAATTGTATTAGATTCATAATAAAAGATACAATGCTTTACCAGTGGAGTTTTTCCTTCGGGTTTCTCCACTTAAATATGGTGTTATATGTCTCTTTATCTTGTTTATTATTTACTTTCAGCTCTAGCTCATTTAGCTTTGTTATTCGCTATCCATTTCAAGTTATTTCTTTGTCTAATCGATTGCATGCCATAATCTATAATCTTCGCATTAATGGTGGATATGTGATCTGTGGATTACATTTCCCCTGCTAAATCTAACATGATCTTCTATGGACATTCCTCTAAAGATAGGCAGATGGATGGGGAAATTTTGTTCATAGGTGCTTTTTCTTCATCATTTAAGACACCCAAGTGTTTATCATCATCATTGTTCCCAATGTTTCCTCTATCTCAATAACACCCATAACATAAAATGTGAAAGGTCAGAATGGCGTGGTTTGTTTTATGGTTGTCTTCGGAAATGAACGTTGAAAATGATTTAGTGTCTTGGCTCGGTGCATCAATTCCAATCATTTAATCAATGATATTCAAGTGTTGATGTCATTATAGACTAAAATGTGGTTGGTTTTAAGGTTGTCCCAGAGAAATTGATATGTAAATTAATCATTTAATCAACTATGGTGTTCTCATTTAGGGGTTTCGTTTGAGTATCGATTCTCTTGTTCTATATTACTTAACTTTGGGGAAAGCTTGAGTAAATGTCTAAACTAACTCGAATATCAAAAGCTTCTAAACTATCGAATGGAAAACAAAGTATATAAAATGCATCTATTCTACTGAAACAAAGTTACTGAATGAAATGTTTGTTAAAGGAAATGCTTTGCTGAAATGAAATGCTTGTTTAAAGGAAATGACAAGTAAAGGAAATTTGCTGAAATAAAAGATATAAGATTGTATTCAGATAATCACCAAGTCAAGATATTAAAACTAGAACTTAGTAAATGTAAAGATTTTGCATGAAGTACTAGTCCTCCAATCTCCTTAGTCGAGTGGGCCCTTGCTCTACTTCGAGATTGAGACTCTTAACACAAACGTATCCTCAAAATATCATGTATTGTATTGATAAAAAATGAGTCTGTTACATACTTCAGAGAGCAACTGAAAATAACTTCTATCTATTATTTGTTGTAATATTGAAAAGAACTAACTAAGAAATAGTCATGAGAAGGTGTCTTATAGACACGTTGGTTACAACACATGCCAAAGCTATAGGCAACTGATTAGAAATTCATAAAAGTCCCATAACGCCCCATAACTCTATTGGAAATAGGGGTCCTAGTTTGTAGCTTGTTATGGTTCAGTCTTCAAAATGGCGTAGTGGTTGTAGACTCGGTCTCCTTTAACTGTAACTATTCAAAATGGAGAGAATGTGCCTCATCATCCTGCATATGTCACCAAATTACTCAACAAAGTAGTTAGTGGGAGTTTCATTGGTCATTAGTTCACTTAAGATCAGAATAAGGGGAAATGCATTACTTTCTACTTTAGATATAACTATTTAGAACATTCCCATGCATTGATTAGTGTTTTTGGAGTAAAGTTTATAGTTATATAGATGCTATGATGAGTCGGTTTATCGACTTATCATCTTAGGTGCTACTAAATATCATCCCTTTAGAGTAAGAGGAGTCTTGCAAAGGCAAAAGGGCAAAGTGTTGATTGATAGTGGGGCAACCCAAAATTTTATTGATGAGGGCTTAGTGATGAGGATGGGGTTGAAAGCGGAAGATTTCAAAGGCTTCAATGTGACTGTTGTTGATGGTTTCACCATCCCATGCACCAAGAGAATTCAGCAACTCAATCTCACCTTGGGAAGGCACAAAGTGATTACTTCTATGTTGGTATTAGGTGAAACTAATTTAGTGTTGGTTGTAAAATGGTTCCATTCTTTGGGGGCTTTCATCCATAATTATTAGATTATGGAGCTGAAATTTAAAGTGGATGGTAAAGAGGTTGTACTTCAAGGCATGGCCAATGGAGCTCCTTAAGTGGTGTAATGTTCCCTTTTCAATATTAAAATAATTGATAATATTATTTAAGTTGGGCCTCATCATTTCTAATATTTGGGCAACTTAATAATATTATTATTAAAATAAAAAGTATTTTTAAATATACTTAAAGTAAAATTAATGATTTAATGTAGTCGGCCAAATATAAATTGTTAGAAAATTACATGGTTAGTGCTCCATTAGTTTATATGTGTGAATAATAATTACATGTGTAATTATTATCAAATAAATGTAAGTAAGTTTGTGATTTGTTATTTGTTATATAAAACAACAATAACAACTCACGTAGGTGGAAGAGTTGTTATAGCCACCTCCTAAATCGTAGGAGGCTAATTCTATAAATGTGTATGTTTGTAATATGAAGTTTGATCGGAGCATATTGAATATTATTCATTATCATTTTGTTTCATCTCTCCATCTCTAATCTCTCTGCAAATCTATGTACCCGTCATTTGGTATCGAGCGTGCGGTTCCATCAAAGGGATTTCTTCATCTAGTTTCTTGTTGCCATTTTTATCTCGGTTTTGATTGAGTGCCCTACCTTGAGAAGAAAGGAGGACATGTGGTCTAGCAAAGCAAGAAAGAGACTACAACAAAGCTTTGTATTTAAGAACTAACCCCAAAACAGCCTCACAAGCATTCAGTTTGTCTCTCTATACGCATTCGAATCTTGTTTTGTTGATATGGCTCGGAATCCGCATTTGTATTTTTGATAGTGTTCATCAACGATTCGACAATCGCGAACGATTTTAATAATCGTCAACGATTCTGATTTCAATCGCCACGATTCTTTGGATCGGGATCCTCTCTCGATTGCCAACAATCACCTGTGGTAAACAAGAATGTGAGTTTTTATGGTGTTATACCCTTTGATTCATAGGTGATTTGTCTAAAGTCGGTATTGGTCAATACAATCTATAATATATGATCAAGGTGTTTAATAGTAGTTTATGGTAAATACCATTTATTTATAGTATTTTACAAAAATCATTGTGATGGATTTGTAATAGTCTTTGTGTCTCATCATTGTCAAGATTAGTCAAAATTTGTGTGTCTAGTCTTATAATGAGTCATCAAAAGAGTCAAGAAAATTGAGTCATGGTAAAAGTCCAAAAATTAAAAAAAATTTGTCTCATGGCCGCATTATCGCTGGAACACGACTTCATGTATATCAATTACCAAGATAAAAGAATTCGTGAAAATCTTGAAGTAGGATATGATGGAGATACTAAACCTGAAAAGATCGGCGAATAAAACATCGACGCTGACAACACATGAATATATAAAGAGCCTCAAAGCCAAATCAAAATGAGTTAGTAGTATGACACCGGAGGACGGAGGCAAATGGAGGTTGGAGGTCAATCAACGACCTCTCGTCAATCACCAACGACAGGGCCACATCAAGGTTTGGTGGCACATTTTGTTTCGGGCCATTGTGTGTTTGTTTTCAGATTATGCATGGTGTGTTCGGTCATAAAGTGTTCCCGCTTGAATAAGTAGAAATTTAAGAGGGGGAACATAATCCCAATGTTCCATTTCCATTATGTCAACTTTTTGTATGTGAATTCAACAAAATTTCCTACATGTTATTCAACACATGAATATATAAAGAGCCTCAAAGCCAAATCTTAAAAAATGAGTTAGTAGCAGTAAAACCCACCATTTTGGAGGACGGAGGAAAAATGGAGGTTGGAGGTAAAAATCAGCGAACCTCTCGTCAATCACCATGTTCGCAATGGGGACATGACCACATCAAGGTTTAGGTGGTACATTTTGTTTCAAGTAAATATGTGTGTTTGTTTTCAATTATACATGGTGTGTAAACACTAATGTAGGTGGAGAGTTGTTATAGTGTTCCTAAATTTGAATAAGTAGAAATTTTAGAGGGGGAACATAATAATTCCCAATGTTCTATTTCCATTATGTCAACTTTTTCGTGTATGAGCAATGTTTGAATTCAACAAAATTTCCTATGTTATTCCCCAAAATGAAAGATATTGATGAGAGTTGATAATAGTTTTGGCACATCATGATGTGGTTGATGTAAACCACTAAAACCTTCATTTTGGTTTGTGATACTCCACTTGTAAACCCACCATTTTCAGGGTTCGTGGTTAAACATTTGAAAAGCATACGTCCCTTTTGGTCATCATGAAATAAAAATCACCAAATCATGAAAGCGTGGTAAAGTACTAAAGGTTGGTTTTCCCCATGTTCGTGCAAGATAAGGGGGAATGTTAGGAAATTACATGGTTAGTGCTCCATTAATTTATATGCGTGAATAATAATTACATGTGTAATTATTATCAAGTAAATGTAAGTAAATTAGTAAGTTAGTGATTTGTTATTTGTTATATAAAACAACAATAACAATTATATATATTTGGAAAAGTCAACCCTTCATGGGATGATTATCAAGGTTGCCATTATGTGAGTTTAAACAACTCACGTAGGTGGAAGAGTTGTTATAGCCACCTCCTAAATTATAGGGGGTTATTTCCCATAAATGTGTATGTTTGTAAATTATGTAATATGAATTTTGATTGGAGCATATTGAATATTATTCATTATCATTTTGTTGCAAGTACAAAGACTAAAAAAGTTTTCCCATGTTCGCATAAAGTAATGGGGAATGTTAGGAAATTACATGGTTAGTGCTCCATTAATTTATATGCGTGAATAATAATTACATGTGTAATTATTATCAAGTAAATGTAAGTAAATTAGTAAGTTAGTGATTTGTTATCGGCCGTTGTTATATAAAACAACAATAACAATTATATATATTTGGTTATGTGAGTTTAAACAACTCACGTAGGTGGAAAAGATTGTTAATATGCCACCTCCTAAATTATGGGGGTTATTTCCCATAAATGTGTATGTTTGTAAATTATGTAATATGAAGTTTGATTGAGCATAGTTTAATATTATTCATTATCATTTTGTTTCTTCTTCTCGTATCTTTGATCTCTTTGTCAAATCATTGTATACCATTCATAACTTTATGTTATATTATAAGGCAACTTATGTTTTATTATTATAAATAAAATGAACTTTTAAATAATGTAAGTCGACCACCAAAATTGAAAGAAAGAGGAAAGAGAAGTTATAAAAGGAGGATGAAGGGGTTCATTTGGGGCATCTATCATCTTGATTTTATGAGTTCAAGCACATGTGTTTCTAAATTCAGCTATGGGGATAGAAACCCTCTAAGATCCATCGCTTGGTGGACGTTAAACCCTCTTAGCATCAATCACTTGTCCTCCAAAAACCTCAATCATTGGATCAAATTTCTTCTCCCAAAGTGGCTTCACTCTGTGGGTCACATTTGAGCGTTTCTGATCATCACATAACTATGCAAATTTGTACACCGCATCCATTTCTAGGGTTATCTACACCCTTTGGATTTCAAATTAATGTTTAGGGCATCGACATAAAGGAAATAATTGGTTGGTTTCATTTTCCACCCGAAAACATCTCCTTTTGGTCTCCTCTTGTCATGTGAGCATCTTTTGTGAGAAAATCCTTCCAATGTTGTAATCTTATGTAGGTTTTTTTGTTTTATGGTGTGAAAATAAATAAAATAAATTCAAAATTTCATTAGAAAAATTATTTTCATCATGCTTGTGCCAAGAGGGTTTCTAGATGCTTTGGGCCATTTGGGTATTGTTGTATTGTGATTCCATTTGATAAATAAAGGAAGATTTCAGATTTTTGTATTTTATGTCTTATGGTTCTTCGACATGCATAAAAATCAAATTGTTGTTATATTTTGTATAAGGGTTTCACACGTGCACATTCCATGCTTATGGAATTTATTATATCTTCTCCATAGTGATCCGTATGCGAGACATTACGGTGGTATCGAGCATGCGAATTGATTCTGTAAGTAAAAATACATTACAAGCAGCAATTTTACATTGTGATTTAAGGAGAAGATAAAATGGTCGACATAATACATTTTGATGATTCTAGGTTTGAGAGATACGCCCACAAGAGATATACAAGTATTCAACAATATGATGGCACGAATCGATCATACCATACATAAAATTTAACTAATCTAAATGGTGAAGGAAACTCTTCAAGGGCAAACAATAAAATACAAGCATTCGATTTTAATGCAGATTTGAGTGATTCTTCATCTAGGTTATTTGGAAAAACTTCAAAGAATTAAAAAAAAAAAAAAAAATTACCTCCAAATGACTCCAAATTCTTTCCTTCAAAATAAACAAAGAAACCATGGTTGTGAGTGATGGGAAAGTCAACCCTTCATAAAAGTGGATGACATTGTATGCAGTCGCGCTGGCGAGTATGAAGATGCGGGCTATTACATTGAATATAGTGCCCTTCCGAGTTGAGATTTGGGAAAGAGGTTTTTTTACCACAAAAACCGGAAGTTTTAACATCATGAGATCAAGAAAGATTGAGTTGGAATTGGACCAAGACCTAAACCACGAGCCACACAAGGAGACTTGGCAAAGATGTCTTCTAAGAAGGAAGAGGAAATGAATTTTCAAAAGGTAATGGTGGAGCAAGAAGAACAAGTAGAGTTGTTGGAGATCGATAAGGAATGAGTCATTGAGGAATCCACCATGCAAGTCAAGAGGAAGAGTCCTCCAAAGAAAAAGTATGGATTTGAATGAACAAAATGTCGGGGTTAAAGAGAAAAAGAATTAAGATTTCAATGCAGAGGATGTAATGAAGACCTAACAAAGGTGTGGTGAATGGCTAAGAAGAGCTAGGGAAGATAAGTTGATAAACTCTCAAGAAAAACAACACATACGGGAAATTAGGGAAAAGAATTCTCCCTTGACGATGATAGAAGAGAGAAATCATGGAGCATGAGCCAAAGAAAGAAGGAAAATCATATTTGCAAGATTGTGGAGATAATTTTTTTGTTAAAGCCCAATGACCGGATGATAATGTTGATGTTCAGCTTGTTGGGATTTTCAAACAACAATTAATAAGAAACAAGTTGATGTTATTCATGACTCCAACAAGAACCATGAAGATGCTCCATGCATGTGTCAACAAAATATCGATGAAGTCAAGGCGAAAAGGGCTTCACTTGTTGAATGTGAAAAGTCTAAGAGGAAGGAGAACGTGTAGACACCGCATTTTCACCCCTAGGTGATCCGACATTAAATCTAAGTACTTAAAATTGCCATCGTAAATCTAAATTATCACTATAACTCTTATATATCCTTCCCCAACCACCCAAAACCAATCTAACCCCTTAATCTTAATTACCCGAATCCCTAACCTCCCTTATATCCAACAACTTAACCTCTCGGATGACAATTGGTTTAAACCATTCGCCATCTTTTCCCCTTGGTTTATAACCTCTTCGAACAAATCGATGGTGATTTGTGATCGCCGCGATCGTATGCGGACATCGCCGATCCTACTTAGCCAAGCTCGCTCCTTTGCCCGGCTTAGTCGGGACTTGCGTTCAAGGACGGACTCACGCACCCGTGACAACATCAATACACTCAGACTATCAACACTTCGCTACCAAAGCCTTCAAGGACCCTTTAGATCATCAATCAATCTTTTTGGGAACTCTATCATCTATACAAACACATTAAGGATAGTATCTCCTTTTCTCGTTATTTTATCAACTTGTTTTACATTAGCTATAATCTACAATTTGTTGTCAATATCATCATGCACAACTTTCTTAAGCTTTGCTTCCACATTCAATCATTAGCCACCTTTTGAATATTTTGCAACATCCACAAAGATCGCAAGTTAATCCCGATTGAATCATTGTCGATATGTTCCCGACCTTTCCTTCTTCCATTAGCTTCCTAAACAATTCCAAATCTTTGTTTTTAATCCTATAGGTTTCTAGACTCTTTCTAGTTTATCCCAATGTTGTCAAATCCTTACCTCGTCATTCATCAAATGTCCGTTTTATCAAGCTTTTATCAAAGTAAGCAATTCCCTCCCCAATCGTCATCGACTCTAGATCGTTGTCAATCGGTATCCATAGTTCCTTGTTTTATCATTAGTCTTACGAACACATCCGAATATACATTTTCGAGTTTCATGAAATTTTAGATTCTTCATAGTTTTCCTTAACAACATCAATCCCCGCCTATGGACTTCATTATTATCTCATGCTTATCAAGTATTTCATCAAAACAAGCATTTTTTCTTTGAAATTCGATCCTCGTGTTTACTTATCATTTTTAGCATTATTATATTTACTTTAATTTGATTTTGGTCTAACAAGTTGTTTTGCAAGATGGATTCTCTATAAATGACTCTTCCAGTTTGTCACATCCCGATTACCAGGATCTATGATCTTCCAATCGCCCCAATAGTCGCTGGTGTGGGAACAATTTGATATTCTCCACGAACCTAGCACATGTCGCCATTGCATTCACGCCAAACATCAAAGATATCGAGGATTAGATTGAAATCATTCAAGAAGAGTGATAAGCTGCTGAACAATATTAGTACAACTACTTGAGGATTTCAAGTCACGCTCTCTACTTTAGGCCACTTACGAAGGTAAATAGGGTATCACTATCCCTCTTGAATTTTAAATCATTTGTTGTGATTATTTATCTAATCAATATCAAGACAACTTAATTGTATCAAATGAGTTAACATCCTTCAAGGAAGTCCCTTTGAATTCTTGGGATCGACATTTGCTAAGCAACTCTTAACATCTTTATCTAATATCTCTTTGTTTAGTTGTCGTTGCTACAAATCTTCTCATTTGGCGAAAGGAGGAGCTCTTCACATTGTTCATATTATATCATCCCGACATTGTGATTGTCGCATGCAGGTATGGTAAACCCTATTTGTTTGTGTTTTTGGTATTTTTGCATTCATAAAGACCTAACGGAAAAACACCTTAAATAGGATGCTGATCTAACTTAAAAATTCTGAGTCACAAGGATGGAGGTGTTGAAGATATCTCAATCATTCTTCATTCGGCAAAGGAAGGTCAGCATGTTGTGGACAACCAAAGGTATGGAAGTGTTGAATGTGAAGAGTCTAAGAGGAAGGAGAATGCTGATCCTAACTCAAAAATTCTGAGTCACAAAGATGGAGGTGTTGATATCTCAATCATTCTTCATCCGACAAAGGAAGGTGAGCAAGTTGTGGACAAGCAAAGGTATGAAGTGTTGAATGTGAAGAGTCTAAGAGGAAGGAGAATGTTGATCCTAACTCAAAAATTCTAAGTCACAAGGATGGAGGTGTTGAAGATATCTCAATCATTCTTCATTCGGAAAAGGAAGGTGAGCAAGTTGTGGACAACCAAAGGTATGAAAGTGTTGTGGATTTGTTGCTTCCTACTATGTCATTTCAGATGTGTTGTCATCATGGGTAACATGTTGAAAAAATGATCTTATGTCAAGTTTGATGCTTCATGGTATATCACGACAAATTTGTGGTCATTGTGGACAACATAGTGAAAATGGTGATAGAGTGAAGAACCCTTTTTGAGTAGATGCTTTCATACAAGTTCCAAATTGCTTGTACATGAAAGTCTGGAATACAGTGATCTTTGGAGATTTAAGAAGGGTGATACTTGGGTAAAATAGGATCTTTTGATTATGTGTTATCAACTTAACCTAGTGGGTATGGATATGGGAGTTGTCTCAAATTTTTGAACTGCTGTCCACCACATTTCCGATTTCTCCCATAAACATTTTGTTGAGATAGAAGAAGATTTTGTCACAAGAAAGATGCATATTCCACCTACAATCATTGAGGAGGTTTTCAGTAGCTATTACAAGATGGTTTCAGCCACCATAAGCCCAAGGTTGAGTAAGAAAGTACAATGCTATAGCCAGGGTATGATACTTTTTCTATTTTCAAGTGTTGGAATGATAGTACTTTCCTTGGACAAGTAGATTGGCAAGTTTGATGAAGTTCTCTTGGTCTAACATGATGTATGAAAGGGGTCACTTGATGAGATTAGTGAGTGCAAATATTCCAACACCCTTATGGTTGTCTTGAGAGGGAATTAAGAGCAAGGGTGGATGATCTACTACCTCCCAAGGAAAAGGAGAACATAATGGGGACAACCATGCCCCAAACTTTCATCTAAAATCATCACTACTTCTAGCTGTTACATTGCATCATTTGCAACCATACAAGTGCTTTCAATCATAAAATTGAATGATTGTCTGTTTGTTGCTACTAATGAAGCATTTCTTGTCATTGTTTGGTTGTTTCCAGCCCCTATGTTGCTAACATTACTGATTTTTGCAAAGTATTTTCAGTATTGCAGCTGCAACACTCTTTTCTATTTGTTGAGCCCCAAGGTTTCTAATTTTGGACTGATGCCATCTGTCACATACAGCCATAGTACAACTCCTTTGTCCTTGCAGAAGATTGAGGATATCCTCAAATGTCAAGAAGAAAATGCCATCTGCCAACAAATCAGGAAGGAGCATAATGATAGTTGGTGGCAGCCATTGTTTATTCCCCATCAAGATTGGAAGGGGGTGATCATGGACTTCATCACGAGCCTTCCCAAGGGTCAAAACAACAATGATACTATCATTCATGAGCTCATTTGGAATGGGGTAACTCCAAATATTTACACCAAGGATCGTCAATGGGATATGAAGCAAAGTGGTGATAGGATCCTACCATCAAAGGGTAGAGGGAACACACTTGGGACAACAATGAGTCTGATTTTTAGTATGGTTGTCATTACCATTATCAGCCACCACATTACCTCATTTTCCCTCATACAAGTGGGTTTACAGGTGCCTTCAATCAGGGAAGGAGTTCTTTTCAGTTTGTGACTGCTAATATGATATTTTCAGTCCTTACATGGCTGTTCTCAGCCACTACATTGCCCGCATTGTTGATTTTTGCAAAAAGGTTTCAATTTGGTACATGTTACCTTTTTCATGTTGCTGGTCATAAAAATAATAGGTATAGGACTGCTGTTATCATCTAAGGACAGCTGTGAGCTTGCACAAAATAAGGGAAAGTCTTTGATGGAAGAAGTTGGAGAAATGGTTCAACTGAAGATCTTCATGGCAGCCACCAGGGTACCTAGTTGGATGAAAATCCAAGTGATTTGTGGCTGTTATAATTCATCTCTAGCCTATCCACCATCTAATTTTAATGAGATATGGGGAGGAACAACTTGCCAAATCATGGGAGGAGCCATTGGGACCCAAGGATCTAGTATCCCAAAACCTTCTTTGCATAGGAGGAGCCAAGTAGGACAACAACAACACAATGACATGGGCATATGGCAACCTTAGTCTTGCGGGAGTATACGGATGTTTCCAAATATCTATAATTTTTTTAGGATCAACTTGAGGTAGAATGGCATTCATTATCCATTTGGGATATATCATACTATGTTCTTTGGTAGGAGCTATCCCATTTGACAGGTTTAGGGTGTAGACTCTATGAGTACTACAAGATGACTCATCACTTTGGCATAGCGATACTTAGAGCATATGAGCTAACATTTGCTTCGAGGGAAAGCAAAGTTAGACAAGGAAGACTGTACTATCCCCTTTTCTAGATTAAAATAATTAATAATATTATTTAAGTTGGGCCTGGTCATTTCTAATCTTTGGGCAACTTAATATATTATTATTAAAATAAAAATATTTTTAAATACTTAAATTAATGATTTAACTAAGTTGGCCAAATGTAATTTTATGTTATATTATAAGGCAACTTATGTTTTATTATTAAAAATAAAAGTGACTTTTAAATAAAGTTGGCCACCAAAATTGAAAGAAAGAGGAAAGAGAAGTTATAAAAGGAGAATGAAGGGGTTCATTTGGGGCATCTATCATCCATGTATCATCTTGATTTTATGAATTGAGCACTTGTGCTTCTATTTTTAGCTATTGAGGACGGAAACCCTCTTAGCATCCATCACTTGAGGACAAAAACCCTCAATATCTTCTTGGTGACTTCAATTAGGGGTCACATTTGAGTGTAATTCCGGATCATCATAGCTAGGGAACAATTTGCAACCATTTCTAGGGTTGTCTACATCCCTTTGGGTTTCAGATCAATGTTTAGGGCATCAACAACGAGTATAATTGGTTGGTTTCAGTTTGCAGAAACATCTTTTTTGGTCTCCTCTTGTCATTTTGTAAGAAAATTGGTGTAATAATATGTGGGAATTTTTCTTGTTTTGTAGTGTGAAAATAAATAAAAATAAATTCATACTTTGGTTGGAAAAAATATTTATCATCATTTACTTGCACCAAGAGAGTTTCTAGATGCTTTGGCCGTTTGGGTATTTTTGTATTGTAATTATTTGATAAATAAATGAAGGTTTTAGGTTGTTGTATTTTTGTCTTACAATTTTGCATAAAAATCAAATTGCTATTATATTTTGTATAAGGGTTTTAGGAAATTCTAAAATTTCTTAGATTTGTCTCGCATGTGACTTTACAAGTGGTCAAGGAAAGAGGAATGGAGAGAGGGATTTTAGTAGAGGGCAAGTCTCATGGGCAACACATTGTTTGGTAAGTACTACAACTCCATTTTCAAAACAATAGTCATATCATAAGGATATTCAGCCTATAATTGATAAGCATGCCAAAGTTTTCAATAGTATACCCCATGGGTTGCCACCAGATAGAGGATTTCAACACATTATTGAGTTGGAACCCGACACCAAACCAGTTATGACTACTCCATACCGCCCCGAGAGCATTCAAAGAGGAGATCGAAAAGGCAATCAAGGAGTTACTGGAGATGGGTCATATTAGGCCTAGTTCTAGTCCTTTTGCTTCTTTAGTTGTCCTAGTGAATAAGGATGAAATCATGAGGATGTGTATTGACTACTGGTTGTTGAACACGAAGACCATTAAAAATAGGTATCCCATACCTCATATTGATGAGTTAATTGATGAATTACATAAGAGTTACATTATTGAATTGGAACACGACACCAAACCGGTTATGATTACTACGTAGCGCCACCCAAGATCATTCAAAGAGGAGATCGAAAAAGGTAATCAAAGGGTTACTGGAGAAGGGTCATATTAGGTGTTTTCATGCAAAATGTGCAGCATGAAAAATTGAAACTTTTCAACATGACAACTAAGCCCATAATTGAAAATTATGTTTTTCGATCATTGTGCATCCTTCCTCTGGCCAACTTGCCTTCAGTCCCACCCTCACCTAGGCACAGAGGAAAATACTAGATTATTATTCAAAGTGTGTTTAAGTGTGCAGGGAATGGTGCCTAATGTGATTGATAAACTCATTCAGTTTTGATGAAAGACTACTTCCTCTAGAGGCCTAAAAAGGTCGTTTTGGCCATTCTGCAACCAAATAAACACCCTTTTGGAGCATTTAGGGAAAATCTAAACATCTCGAGGGTGACGTCGGAGAACATGAAGGTGTCCAAGGAAATTTAGGAAAGTTTAGGAAAGAAATTTTGATTCAAGAGCAATTTGTTCAACAACGGGTATTAAGGGTGTAGGGAATGAAAGCTCCAATGATGAATGTTGTCGTCTGGATGATTCTAGGTTCTGAAGGAGTTAAGAAACAAACAAATAGGCATCGTGAAAGCTATTAGAATCCTCTACAAGGTGGGAACACCAACTTTGTTCCAAGGCTCAAAGGTTTCGAGATGTTTCAAAATTCTGCGCCCCCCTCTCAATTCAAGATGGAAAAGACCCTAAATTTGGAGTTTCAGGTAGAATTGTCTCTTGATAATGGTTCCAATGATCTTAAAATGTGATTTGGAGTCAAAATCATATAAGATTTGACCCCAAAACATTTTTGCTGAGCTTGGAGGTGAAAACATCAATTTAGGTGTTCCAATTTGGACATCCAAGGCAAAAATATGCTTTCCCAAAATGGCAAAAGTTGCACTTTGGACACTCTTGTGCCCCCTCTATCCCCTAAGGGACAAGGGGACACAAAGTGCAACCTCACTCATTCTCCTAAGTCACATTTTGGACTCCCAGTGTCCCATTTGTCCCACAAGGGACAAGGGGACACCAAAGTGCGACCTCAATCTCTCCCCCAAGTCGCATTTTGGTGTCTCTAGTGTCCACTTTGTCCCCATTGCACCATGTGCAATTTCCATCATCCCTCTCTCACTCCATTTTCCCATGTGCACTCTCTCGTCTACTCCCACCATATAAATTCACTCACTCCCACTCACCACAACTCAAAATCATAAAACATGAACTTAGAAACATAAAATAACTCCTTAACCATTAAAGAGGTTTTTAACCTGGTTCACCCCTTTCAAACAACAAGTTTTCAGCCATAAATAACATTTTCTCAGATCTATGGAAACTCGGTGAGCCAAATTGCCTAAAAATTGGAGCAAAGCATCTCGGTGAAAAATGGAAACTTCTGCAACCAATTTCATTATGATCCGACACCAAGATCACGTTCTATTTTTAGTAAGTCTTTACCAAGTAGCCTACTAAAAATAGTAAGTCCGAGAAATAGTTGGTTTTCAAAGGCCCCAGTTCATTCCTCAAAGTGCAAAATGCTCAAAAAATGACAAATTGGAAAAATGGCTAAAAAGCCCACCCATGTATGACTTTCTAAAACTAACAAATGTTGGGAATGAGCCCAAAATTGTCATATATGTTCCTCCTCTTCATGCTTCATTGGTTATAATCTTCACGGAAATTAAATCTTCGGTTCATAAAGCAAATCCCTGCATGTCCGGATGTGGTAAGCACAAGGTGTCTTAAAGTGAACATGCCAAATTTGGAATTTGTGTAACTCTCCACCTATCACTATGTAGTGATCATCTCTAAGGAGCTTGCCTTGTAGGAGTAGTAAGGACAAACTCATGCTTGAAAAAGGTTGACAATTGAACTCGTGACTCAGGGAGGAAGGAAGAACCATCTTGGTTCCCAATTTTGGTCTCAGAGGACATTTCACTTCATCTCATATGGGATGTTTAA
This sequence comes from Taxus wallichiana var. yunnanensis, assembly GCA_018340775.1. NCBI lineage: Eukaryota > Viridiplantae > Streptophyta > Pinopsida > Cupressales > Taxaceae > Taxus > Taxus wallichiana. The sequence continues at coordinate 893,558,841 of CM031240.1, read as the reverse complement.
TCATAAGGTGAATGACGTTGAATTCAATATCTCTCTCCTTTCTCCACCTCTGTGTCAGAAGGATTTTGTCTTGTATCTCATTGGTCATCAATGTTCTTAAGGTGACAAAATCATGGACCATGGTTATGTGGGTAATTGTTTCAAGTTATCATCACGTACAAGAGTGCCAGGAAGACATGGCATCATTTCTAGGATCAAAAGGTTTGTTTAGGTGAGGGAAGACATATTTCATTGTTTCCAATGTGTTATTGATCGAGTGTGTCTCATCTCTCCTCTCGAAGCACCGGATGGGCTACAATGGTTGATCACTCAAGAGGAGGCTTCTCAAAATGCGGAGGGGTCAAAGCTCTTCACCAAGGAGTCGCCTATTTCCACGAGGAGCATGTGAGCAAGGTGTATGAGCATCCTAAAGATGATTCCATTCAAGGAAGATTTTGGAACCAAGAAGGGCAAAGGGACGATCTTCATTTTGGACTATCATGTTTCTAAGAATGAGAAACCATCTCAATTTCATATGTTGTAATTCTGGGGAGTGTGCTTAAACATTCATCCAACACCTTGTAGTGTGATCACACCTCAAAAGAGGAAGCATATGCAATCACCTCATCTCAGTTCAATGGATGGCCATAGAACAAGAATTCCATTCAGTGAGCAATCCTTCCATCTACATGGTGAAGACCTATTTCAGTAAGTGATAGACAAGCATGAAGAGGTTTGAGCATCTTGGAGTTGATTTTTGGTCACGAAGGTGAATTGTGAAGTCCTAGAGGAGTAAGGAAGTGATCTTCATACCTAAACTCCTACCTTGTGGATAGAAATGATCATCATGTTCCCATCACAATGCAGATCTCATAATAGTGTTTCTGAACACTTATTTGATGTTCTGGAATGTTTCCATATCTCACAAAAGAAGGAGATTGTGATCATAGTGCTTCAAGTCAATAAGTTTTCATTTGCAGAGGCTTCATCTTCATCAAAGTGATCATCTTTTCTCTCCTTCCTCCTTCCTTCTCTCTCTATGTTCTAATTCTTCATTAAGGAGGTACTTTTTCACTCTTTCATCTTATTCACTTAAGTGACTTAATGTTGCATTGTAAAAGTCCCTTTTCAAAAATAAGAAAAGGACTTAGTTTCATTCCTAGGGAATTTGAAAAGTCACATGGTGGTGAGATGAAAAGTCATGTGTGGGGGAGATGAAAGGACAATTGTAATGCTATAAATTGGAATGGCTTCTCCATTCCAAAGTGTTGGCAATTGTTGATTGTTGTATGTTGTTGAGATTTACCACTACTACATCAAGCAATAAAAGCTGCATTTCCTCAATCTCTTTGTCTATATTCCTCTACCCTCTTTACTTGACCTACTTTTGTGGTCATTCATTGGACATTAATATATTTATCTTATCTTATCTACTCTCTAACTTTGCAATCATGGTGATCTTGTATAACCAAGAAGGAACTTTGTGTCCTTGATTAATGAATCTATAGAACTGTGTCTCTAATTTGTTAGTCTTGTTGATTGTTTATATTGTTGTGTTCTTCTAATTGAATGTGGACCTACTCTGGTTGATGTATGTGAATTATGTAAGCCTACTCACAACATTAACCATCCTTTACTTCTATTTCTCCTACGATCTTTTACCTTCCTCATAGCAAATTCTTCCTTGTACATTGTACAAGCACTTTCCCACGAGTTTAGTGGAGTATTATTCCTTTGTGATCTCGGCCTAACGGCCACCTCACAGGTTAGGTAGATTACATTCAATAATGAGAGCCTCTCATACACAAGGAGGGTCTAAGCCCATGACCGTTGGTGAAAACCAATAATTTGCACTGCAACACATTATTTCACCAATATTAGCCTAGTTCTGTCCTTTTGCTTATTGATTGCACTAGTGAAGAAGAAGGATGGAACCATGAGGATGTGTATTGACTACTGGTTTTGAACAAGAAGACCATCAAAAATAGGTATCCCATACCTCGGATTGATGAGTTAATTGATGAATTACATGGAGCTATATTCTTTTCCAAGATTGATTTGAGAACCGGTTATCATCAAATATGGGTAAGAGATGAAGATGTTCAAAAGATGTCACTTTGGGCATTTTGAGTTTCTAGTCATGCCTTTTGGTTTAACTAATGCACCAACTACTTTCCAATCTTGTATGAATCATGTTTTTAGTAAGCATTTGAGGAAGTTTGTCTTGGTGTTCTTTGATGACATCTTGGTGTATAGTAAAACATGGGAAGAGCATTGAAACACTTGGATACAATGCTAGAAATTTTGGAACAACAAACTCTCTTTGCTAAGGAATCCAAGTGTGAGTTTGGCATGAGTGAAATTCTATATCTTGGCCATGTCATCAATGCCCAAGGAGTTCATGTTGACCAACAAAAGATCCAAGCCATATTGGATTGGCCTCCTACCACAATGACACAACTAAGAGGATTTTTGGGACTTTGCGGTTATTGAGAAGATTTGTAAAGGGATTTTCATAGTTGGCTGTCCCATTGACTGATTTAACAAAGAAGGGAGCTTTCATCTGGTCCGAATCAGCCCAAACAACCTTTGACAAACTCAAAAGGGTAAAATGAGCACATGTCCAATACTTATTATTCCATATTTTTCTATTCCTTTTGTGTTGGAATGTGATGCATCAAGTGAAGGTATTAGGGTTTTTTTGTTGCAAAGGGGCATCCGTAATTTTTGAGAGGCGAAAACTTAAAGATATTGAGCGGGGGTTCTCCATTTATGATAAGGAAATGTTTGCGATCATGCAAATTCAGCCAATACATGATTTGTGGCATATTTGTGGTCAACAGATCACAATAGTTTGAAGTTCTTCCTCAACTAGAGGGACTTGAATGAAAGGCAACAAAAATGGGTGAGTACACTTCAGGCCTATGACTTTGACATTGTATATATTAAGGGGAAAAACAACATTGTAGCTAATGGTTGGGGTTCTCCATTTATGATAAGGAAATGCTTGCCATCATGCGAACTCAACCAATACTTAATTTGTGGCATATATGTGGTCAAAACAGATCACAATAGTTTGAAGTTCTTCCTCAACCAAAGGGACTTGAATGATAGGCAACAAAAATGGGTGAGTAAACTTCAGGCCTATGACTTTGACATTGAATATATTAAGGGGAAAAACAACATTGTAGTTGATGCCTTGTCAAGGAAACCAATTCTTTGCTCCATGTCTGAAATCACAGTTGATTGGAAGGATTTTATAACAACTGAGTATGCAAAGAATGATTTTACTAATGTTGTCCTTGAAGGGAAAATAGAGGATGAAAGGTACAAGGTAGTGGATGATCTCATTCTCTACAAAAATAGAATCTATTTGGTCCCGGAATCAAAGATGAAGCATAAGATTTTGAGGGCAATACATGACACATGACACAAGACACACCCTTGGCTGGTCACCTAGGGTATTTTAAAACATACAAGCAAGCGAGAGAAAGGTTCTTTTGGAAAGGACTCAAGGGAGAAGTCTTTCAATACATTCGGGACTTGCCAACAAAACAAGGTGGAAAAATGTATTGTTAAAGTTTGCCCATCCTAACTCAAGAAAAAGAAGTATTTCAATGGATTTCATCACTGGACTCCCATGGTTCAAGGTAAGAGTTGTCTTTATGTGGTGGTTGATCGGCTCACTAAGTATGCTCACTTTTTCCTATTCCAACTAAGTTCAATGCACCACTAGTGGTTGATATATTCTTTAGATTAGTTTTACTTCATGGGTGGGCTACCTAAAAATATCATAATGACGAGGGAAAGCTGAGATTTTGGCAAGAACTCTTTTGTCTAAAAGGTACTAACACTAGATCATCCCCAGAAAGAGACAAACGAAAATAGAACAAAGGTAGTACGAGGAACTATGTGGAAGGATAACTATCGGTCAAATGGATGCTATATGGGAGCAAGTGCAACAATTCATATAATAGAGCATCAATCAACTCTTTCTTTTATCGACTTGGTCATTTGAGGAAAACAAGTTTTGGGGAGGATTTGGTCCAATGTCCCCGAGGGTTCTCAAGGAGAATCTTAATCATGCACAAGATTAGAAAAAAAAAGTATGCCAACATGGGATTGAGAGGACTTTTGAGGTAATGGTTTTCCGAGATTGCAGCCAGGTGTAGGGTAAGTGGAGGAAAATACGTTATTCTAAGTTAAGAGGAGAAAGGGACTTATAAGTTCTTTAGAGCATAGTTGGATAAATGTATTCCATGTTTCATGCCCACCTAGGACAAAACATTATTCCTCTATTGAAGTTACCCCTTTGGATGATGAGGGAAAGCTGATTTTAATCCTAGAAGCTATCATAGATGCCTAATGACAAATATGCTAAGAAAAGAGCATAAGGTAGTACTTAGTTTTTGGAAGGATCTATCGGTTGAGGATGCTATATGGGAAAGTGCAACAATTTTAGAGCATCCTAACTTACAATAGCTTGAGGGAAAACATTTTTGGGAGAGGATGTAATGTCCCCTTCTCGAAATTAATCCGTAAAAGTAACCTTTTTTTAATATTTAGGCTTTAAGGAAAATATGTTATTCTAATAAAGGGACTTAAGTTTAGGGAAAATTTTAAGACCCACCCACAAAACAATTCGTAGAAATTCGTTGGCGAAAATGTGAAAATTGACTTTCACATTAATGACAAATATGAAGAAAATGCAAATATGTTGTGGCGGTAAAAAGCCGATAACATATATTATGCTATTGCAAAGATATGATATGCCAAAAATATGTTTTTTTGAAAAATTTTTGATGTAAAAGCGATTAAAATGATCGACTCGATGAGAAATATGTTCTCCAAAATATGGCGTAAACAAAAAAAAAAAAAAAAAAATATTGAAAAAAATACATATTTCGCAAATTTTGTATGTGATTTTTTTTTTTGAATTTTTTTGATGTAGCAGATTAAAATGATCGTCTCAATGAGAAATATGTCCTCCCAAAATATGGCGCAAGAAAAAAAAATCCATACTCTGTAAGTAGTCTAACGACATCACTATAAAATATGCTTTACCGGTTGGTAGCATTTTTTTATGCTACCGACTGACAGTATATATTATCTTTGTCGTCGTGATATGGTAACATAAAAAATGCTACCAACCGACAACATTAAGGAGAATATTGCAAATTTCTATTTTGCGGGAATGGCGAATTGATCCCTAAAATTAACTTGTACCCAAAAATCTTGGCGACCGGTCCTAATTCTTACACTAAAAATTCGCCAATTTCAAATTTCAAAAATTGGAATATTTGTGAATTAACAAATATTCGCCACTAAAATTTTCCTTAAGTTGCAAAAGTAATTTCATATTATTTATTAGAATAAAAGTAACTTGTCAACAAAACAAAGTCAAATACCAAAATTGGACATGGGACGTCCCACTTGGAGACCTTTTCTCGAAAATTATGCCTTGAAAAGTCATAAAAGGGGTCGATGTGGGTTTTTTTGGGAATCTTTTGGCCACTAACTATTTTAACATTGAGGTTTTGAGTTGTTGCTCTAACTTCTCGATTTTGAGGACTAAAGCCCTCAATATTCGGGGTTACTCCATTCAGAGTTACATTTGTGCATCTAGACATTCCGATTTCACATCAGATTCATCACTAGGGCACATTATAAGTCATATTTTTAGAGTTTGATTAGGCCATCATCTTAAGGGTTGACATCACCATTAGGGGTGATTGGTGATTGTTGCGGTGCAGTGTGGTACGACCGAGAATATATTGTGGGGCTTGTAAATAGATGAATTATGTCCAAAACACCATCTTCAATCAGCTAGACCAGCATTTTGGCATTATTTTCCTATATACGGTCAACTATACTTTTATTAATTTCCAACCTGAAAATAAAATATAAAACAATTGTTTTGATGTATATTTGATCTTTGCACTCAAATCCAACCATTAACTATTTGTATTTTCAAGGCGTGTTGTAATAAATTGAAGGAAATCAGATTGTTTTTTTACTACGGTTTTGTTGGTGAAATAATTTGTCGTAGTGCAAATTATTGGTTTTCACCAATAATCACGGGCTAAGCCCCTCCTTCTTGGGTATGGGAGGCTCCCATTATTGAATGTAAACTAACTAAAATTGTGGGGTGGCCATTAGGCTGGGGATCACACAGGAATACTCCACTAAACCTGTGGAAAAGTGCTTGTACAATGTACAAGGGAGGAATTTTCTTTGAAGAAAGGTAAAAGGAGTAGGAGAAATATGGAGAGAAAGTTAATGTTGTGAGTAGACTTACAAAATTTACATACATTAGCTAGAGTAGGTCCACATTCAATTATAAGAATTTAACCATGCAATCAACAAGTAAGACTAACAAATTGGAGACACAAAGTTCTATGAATTCATTAATCAAAGACACAAAGTTCTTCCTTGGTTATACAAGATTACAATGCTTGCAAAGTTGGAAAGTAGAGAGAGAGAGTAGAAGAACATAGGCAAGGAAATAGAAGAAATGTAGTTTTATTGCTTGCAATAGTAGTGATACAAAGCCCAACAACTATCAACAATCAACAATCAACTTTTGGAATGGAGAATCATTTCAATTTATACATTAATGGAGAATGTCTTTTCATCTCCCCCCACGTGACTTTTCACCTTTCTCATCACTTGTGACCTTTCATATTCCTAGGGAATAAAAGTGAGCCTTTTCTTATTAATGAAAAAGGACTCTTACAATGTCAAATTAAAAGTCATTTAAATGAATAAGAAAAAATAGTGAAAAAGTGCATTCTTAATGAAGAATTAGAATATGGAGAGAGAAGAAAGAAGAGAGAGGCGATGGTTGATCAATTTGATGAAGATGAAGCCTCTTCCGATGAATAATTGGCCTTCGGATGGGCCATTGAGGGAAACTTCATGAATGGGATTCTTGACCTCTGACCACCTATTGAACTGAAACAATATGATTGCAAATGCTCCCTCCTGTGAGATGTGGGCGCATTCCAAGGCATTGAATGAGTGTTCAAAAACACTATGAAGTGAATTGCTCCAATAGAAGGATTGCTCTCTGAATGAAACTTTGTGCCTCTAACGCCCCGTTGGACATAAAGATTGTGGTTGCACACTCCAAGGCATTGAATGAGTGTTCATAAACACCGCAAGCAAGACATTGCATTGCATGGACCTGATGAGTTCTTCATGATGGTTACGGGTACCTCGGTAGCCTATGGTTCAAGTGACAATCCTTTACATACATTGGTTCATTTTGACCTGGTTTTTGCCATGGTGTGATTCACATGTTGCCTTTCCTTTTGGAAAGATAATTGAACACAAGGTCGGAGTTGCAATATGGTGATCATCACCTTCCTCCTCGTGACCTCCTCGAACTTCACATTTCACCTTTGTGACAAAGACTTCATCTTTTTGAATGGAAACAACCTCAAGATGCTTAAATACCTTCTTGCTCATCTATTACTTATTGGAAAAAGTTTTCTTCTACAAATGGGGAAAGAAGACACTCCGCATTCACCATTATACTCATTAGACACATTCCCATGCCAGATCCTGAGAAGGTGATTGAGAATTGGGGCTCACTTTCACAGACCCTGTTTGATATCACTTTCCTTTCATGATCCGCATCACTTTGAACATGACTCCTTTGAACCTCACAATTCACCTCCGTGATTGAAAAGAATGATTCAACCATGGTGATTCCTTTCTGATGATAATTAGGATGAGTTGAATCATCCAACTTCTTGCATCAAAGTGTGCCATATAGAATTCACCTCGAGACTGATGCTTTTGGAACTCATGAGGACTTTCTCTCCTATTTGGACCATGAAACAACTTCCTAACTTTGAAATTGTGGCAAAAAACAATGAGATAGGCGGAATGTGAGTTGATACAAGTGATTTGAGCCCGATTGCAAGACTTTCTATTTTTAGCAGGTCCTGACTAGGATGATTATTTTTAGTAAGTTTTCCCAATTTTCACTTTTGATGGTTTTTGCTTGTTTAGAGTAACAAGGATGCTGAGAGTTTACCATTTTTGGAAACTTACTATATTTGGACACATGAAGCCTTGCACACTTACTATTTTTAGACAGAGGTCTTCTGGGTGTTGGATTGCAATGAAATTGGTCTCAAAAGTTTAGGTTTTACTTCAGGACTTTCTGCTCCAATTTTGAGGTTTTTCATTTTCCGAACTCGTAGATCAAAAAAGGAAACTTCAAGTGGCTGTTGTAAATTGTACAGAGCATTCATGGTAGTGCTATTATAGTCATCTTGAAGGCATTTTTGGAAGGAGTGCATTAGCAAATTTTGGTGGAAATTGGGTGCACCGTTTTGGAGATATGAGCATTTTTCTGCGTTTTGGAGCATGGATGTCCTGGAACAAACCAACAATAGACTTGTGTAGTAATGGAGGTTTGGAGGGAAGAACACAACATTTTGAAATTTTGAAAATTACTAAGTGTTGAGGTGAGGAGAGTTATTCAATTTTCTTGCAAGTTTTAACTCACCCATTTGACCCGATAGCTTAACCAGTGGTTGGGATATGGTTGAAGTGGATTTGCACCTGTGTAAGAGGGACAAAAGGGACACAAAAGTGTGATTTGCACCAGATGGTGACAAATGGTAGCTTCTAGTTCCTTGTGGGTGAGATTCAGGGAGAAGAGGATTTTCACTTGACTAAAAGCTACATGGAAGGAAGGGGGTCACAGTTTTGTGTTCCCTTGTCCCCTTTGCACCTTAGGGACAATGGGGACAACATGAGTGAAAAAGTGTGACTGGGTTCAAACACATGAAAGGGGGACAAGGCAAAATGCAAGTTTGTGAAACCTAGGTGCAAAAGTGGTGAGGGGTGAGTTACGAGAGGTTTTCCATGATGAGTCACACTTTTGTGTCCCCCTTGTCCCCTTTGCACCTTGGGGACAAGCCAAGGGGAAAGAGAGGGTGAAAAAGTGCGACTGAGGGTTTAGCTATCATGAAAAGTGGGCCAGGCAACTTAATTCACTCATTTGCTCACTCTAACACCCTAAGTCATGCTCTTAAGTGACGAAACTTCAAAAATGAATGGGGGTCGCACTTTGGTGTCCCCCTTATCCCCTTTGCACCTCAAGGACACCAAGGGTGAAAAAGTGCGACAAAGAAGTTTTGAAATGCTGATGTCACCCGCCGAGTGCATTTGAGGACACCGGGAGTGCTTTTTTCTCGCCTCTGGGAGCATGGAAGAGTGTTTTGGGGTCAAACCTTATATGATTTTGACTCCAAATCACCTATTGAGATCATCCCAGCCATTATCAAGAGCCAATTCTGCCTACAATTTGATTTTTAGGGCCTATTCCATTCTTGACTCGAAGGGGCAGTTGCAATGTCCTGGATTATCATAGAAGATTTTTAGATCTTGGAGCAAAAATGATGTATCCATCATGTAGAGGGTTCCAAGATATTTCCGTTGATTATTTGTTTGCCTCCCAACTCCTTCCGGAACTCCCAAAATCATCCTGGACAAGTTGGCTTTCACCGTTGGAGCCTTCATTCCCGTGCCCAAAATTACCCGATCTTGCTCAAGTTGTTCTTGACATAAATTTCTTCCACCAATTTTCCCTAAACTGCCTTGGACAATTTCATTTCTCTCCAACACAATTCCCAGATGATTTGAATCTTCCACGTAATCTTTCGGAGGGTGTTCACCAGTGCAAAATGGCCAAAAATGCCCCTTCTAGTCCTTCGGGGCTGTTGTTCTTCATTGAATCTCAATGACTTCTTCAATCACCTTAGGCATACATCCCTGCACATTAAACACACTTGAAAATCTTGTTAGCACGTTCCTCTGAGCCATAATGAAGATGAAATTGAGGAAGGGTTCACAATGACAAGGAGCGTGACAACAGGTTTACTGAAAATCCAGATCATTTTTTTTTTGCCCTAAGGGGATATTACAAAATAAAACTGAAATGAAATTATATTGATGTTCATGAATGACCATAATAGGATAACCAAATCCCAAATAAATTCAATAATAATAACAGCAATGATGGAAGTTCATAGCATATTTCATGCCTAGCAAAAATAAATTATACGCAATATTTATTGTGTTGCAGTAGGGCAATCCTTGTCCCAGTCATAGAAGTTAGTTGAATCCCCATTTTTATAATAAACAATTGCCCAAAAACAGTGGGGCAGCCTCCAGATTAGCTAAACGCAGAGTGAAATCCATTGAGAAGTACTTATTTGCAGGCTAAGGGAAAATAAATGTTCATAAGGGCATTAATATAAAGTAGAGAATTTTACAACTGCATTTGGACCTGATCATTTATACATGTAATGTGGCACATTTTTGGGATTTTTGCAAACATTTTATTATACATCTTTGAAAAGTAAAAAAAACACCCTCTCCTATAGAGGCAAGTGGTAGAGATTATGCGTAACACCTTTATTACTTTCCACAGAAGATTCAATAGAGGGTACCAGCTCATTTAAATTGAAGACTGTATCATCCACTTTTAATTTCAAATCTGTTTTGAGACTTAACTTTTTAAGGAAGTAAAGTCTATTTAGAAACCTTTCAAACACCTGAATTATGTGACAAGACAGTAATTTCTAATATTACAATTGATTATTTACAAATCAACTCTTAAATGTAAACATGTTTCACACAAATTGGGCATAAATATTGACGGTTAGCCCCTGCTTTCACTGAAGCCGTGACTAAAACTCTAATAACTACCATGTTCAGATATTTAAATATAAAATAGTAATATTCAAATCAATCTCCCTCTGACTCACAATGTCTGAAAATATCATTTCCCCACAAATATCTCTACCTATTAGATATTCCCCCAAACAGAGTTGTATATGCTGAAGGCTAAGTATTACTTCATTTATTGGTCTCTCTAGGGACCAATAATCCCTTTAAAAACATTTAACCAATACAGACTGTCATATGGCTGGTTTGATGTTGACAAGAAACACTTAATATCATCAAATTTCAATTGATTATTTTGGAGATGGATTGCTATGTAAACATTTTTCTCATTCAATTTGTCTACAAATTTTGCATCTTTCATTCTGTCAAGGAGAGTACATTTCTCTTTTAGCTTAGATGTCTAAAAGGTGATAGTTATTACAGATATTTAATATACCTTATGTAACACACCTGTACTATCTATGCCACAATTTTTGCAGCAATGTATTCAATTTGCATCATCGATTTCTCCACCATAACATATTTTAGGTTGATTGTTCTTTTCTCATTCTTTTATGAAAAGGAAGATACTTCATTTAGCTGTATTTTACAACCACAAATTAACTGCATTATTAATTTACAGAGCTAGTATGCATGTTGGGTTTGAACCCAAGTGTGGCAATAAATGATTGAACTTACTATCACTAGATCACAACCTATTGGAGATGACAATCCATTTTTTCTCATTTGTCTTGTCTATTTTGCATCTTTGGTTGGCTGTATATGAAATATCATTTCTCTTTTCCCCTTAGATGTCTGGTTTGGATGTGTTATTACAGTTTTGGAGACCAATTGCGTGACACATTGTATTATTTTGAGTTCCTTTTGAAAATAATGGCATTTGCAACATCCATTCCAAGGACCTAAGGTTGATTGTTCTTTTTGTGTGTTTTAAAGACAAACTGACACAATATTATATTCATAGTTCTATGAGAATCTTTACAATTGCATTTACTATAAGAATGGGTCTTGTCAACATTTTTTATGAGACAAATTGACTAATATAAGGCATGATTTCAGATTTCAATGATAAAGAGATTGAAGAACTATTCCCATTGGTTTTGGGCCTTGACCACAACCTAACAGACAATCCAACAACATTTGTCATTATTGGCTGCTGTAATGCTTTGGACTGTATACGTCTGTCATCCTTTTAGAATCATGATGCTTATCATGTGTTTCAGTCTCATTGGAGACCAATTAGTTTACTTATTTGAGTTCTTCACTACAAAATAATGAAACTAATTCTTTTCCAAGACCAAAGATTGGTTTTCACTATAAAGATGCATACTTGACACAATATTATATTTTGCTTCTGTACATTGAGAATTTGTGAAATGAATTTATATAATTTGGGTCTTGTCAACATTTTTATGAAGACAAATGGACTAATATAAGGCATGATTTCAGATTTCATGATAAAGAGATTTCAGATTTCAGATTTCCTTTCAGTGATCAAAACAAGACAATTGAAGAACTATTCCCATTGGTCTTGGGCCTGTGACTGTAGAATCATGATGCTTAAAGGAAATCAGTCTCACTTCTTACAACAATTGCATTATTGGCTGCTGCAATGCTTAAGACATGTTTCACTAAAGATGCATATGAAATAATATTTTTGCTTCCTGTACATTGGTTTTGCGAAATGAAGTTTTATAATTTGGTCTTGTCAACATTTTTATGAAGACAAATGGACTAATATAATGCATGATTTCAGATTTCAGATTTCAGTGATAAAGAGGTTGAAGAACTATTCCCATTGGTCTTGGCCTCGTTGACTACAAGTCGAAACAACAACAATTGCATTATTGGCTGCTGCAATGCTTAAGACATGTTTCACTAAAAGATGCATATGAAATAATATTTTTGCTTCCTGTACATTGGTTTTGCGAAATGAAGTTTTATAATTTGGGTCTTGTCGACATTTTTATGAAGACAAATGGACTAATATAATGCATGATTTCAGATTTCAGATTTCAGTGATAAAGAGGTTGAAGAACTATTCCCATTGGTCTTGGGCCTCGTTGACTACAAATCGAAACAACAACAATTGCATTATTGGCTACTGCAATGCTTTGACTGACGTCCGTCATGTAGAATCATGATGCTTATCAAGAAATCAGTCTTACGTATTAGATTCCTTAAATATTTTCTTCACTACAAATGTAAAGAAACTTCATAATTCTTTTGCATAGACAAAGACATGTTTCATTAAAGATGCATATGAAATAACATTTTTGCTTCCCGTACCTTGGTGTAGCGAAATGAAGTTTTATAATGTGGGTTTGAAAATTTAAAATTAACTTGATTTATAGCTATATATTGCATATTTCAAATTACTCATGTATTTTGTAAATGTTCCACTTCTAAGGAATGATCCCTTCATTTAAGTAATGGTTTGTTCATTTCACATTGATTGTTTTTCATAAATCTGGACATTGATTTCACTTCATTTTATTTTTAAAAACCAATTTCATAGAATATTTTATACGCACAAGTTTTTAATCCAATTAAAATGAAACACAGATATTCCATCTACTCTAAGAAATTGTTTGCTTAATTAAGTCATTTATAATTGGAAGAAATTGGGCACTTGAATCACACTTCAACAAATGAACTAAGTCAAGACACTTGATCAAATCTCTATAAAAATCCTTTGAAGACAATGGAAATGGCTATGAATCAATTGATGGCAACATTGAAACACACAAAATGACCTAGCAGAGTAGAGATACAAAAAAATTGATTATTTTTTTGGAAAATTAGATTTTTTCAGCAGTCTTGTCTTGTTCTACAATAGCTAAGTTTTTGCATGACTCGATGAGTTCACAATTTTTTTAGTAAGTTTTGGTGAAAAATAAGCAATTTTCCAATCTTGACTAGGCATCGGAGTAGAGTGATGTTTTTTTAGGTTTTTTCGAGTTTTGGGGGACATGTTTTTGGGAGGATGAGTTTTAGAGTATAAGCAGATGAGCATTTATGTGTGGATTGTGCTTGTGAGACACGTGTTTGCATGTTTGCATGCGTGTTTGCTCTAAGTCACAAGGTTCGATTTTGAGTTCTTGTTGGACGAGGATAAAGTTTGGTTTAAGTTCACATATGGATTAAGTTCGAAAAAAGGAACATCTTTATGTTTGAACAAACAATTTTTATCTCATTTTAATTTTCTAAAAATGCATAAATATGATAGAGAAGTATATTATTTTAATAATATGTATATTTACACATTTATAAAATAGTGCAAAAACATGACAAAACCTTCACATGTAAAAATAATGCTAACTTATATGTGGGCACGTGCGTGTGTGTGTGACCAAGTGTTGGAGCTTTGAACATTAGACAACATATCTTCTAGACTTTGTAACATGCCATACATATTGTTTGCATTGTGTTTTTGTATGTTAAGGGCTTCCTTTGTGTTAGGAGTTTAGACAAGTTAGCTTGATAATGCATTGTTAGAAGAATATGGATGAAGTCATTTTGTTCCCCAATCTCAATTCTAGGTAGTTCAAGCCTACTTTCTAGCTTCTAGAACAAGGTCTTGATAGGTCTTGGCAATATCTAAAATATTGAGTTTTGCATGATGCATCGTGATCAGTGGATTTCTACATGTTGATTGAGGAAAGAGTGGGCGGTTGAGATTTGCGTTGGGGTTTTAGAGATATTGTAGGGAATAAAATCAGAATATAATTTCCTTTAGCTTTGGTGTTATGCCTAAGACTCGTGTTTGAATTTGAAATTCTCCTTGAAATATCATTAAAACATCCAATTGAGAAACAATTAGCAATTTGTGGATTGAAAACAAAATGATATTTTGGCTTTGTGCATAGTCATTTGTGTCCCCTAGTTTTTATATGAGGCATAAGACTCGCCCTTTGTGTGCATTGTCCACTTCCTTCATTTTCAGCAATATCCCCATCACTATAGATGATGTATTTACCTTTGATAGAGATGGATGCCATTTGGGAGGTGAAGCTCCTTTTCTCTCTTTCCAAAGAGCTCCAAGTGTTTGATTTGAAGTCACAATCCTAGTTGGAGTAATTATAGATTTTGACCACTCTATGACTTTTTTAATAATTTGTTTCTTTTTCCACTTCGTGCTTAGCACGTCATTCTTATAATCGCTAGTTTAATTTTCCCTAATGCATTTGAGCATTTTAATTTTGATTGGCCGCACAATGAACTTAATATTTTGAATGACCTTGATATGATTCTAAGGATTCGGTTGGGTCATTCTTAGAAATTTTGTCCTTTATTTGAAATTTTCAAGTGTGTTTGTAGGCCATGCCTTTAAGAAACATCCTTTTGAGGGTTTGTGGCATCCAAAGCAACACAAAAACTGTGCATGAGATTCTTTGTATGGTGTTGATAGTGCAAATGTTTTCATTATAGCTCCAAGTTGACTTGGCAATAAATAGTTCTTGGGGTTTTTGTTATGTGGGATAGAGAGTATTTCTTTGTGATATGCACACTGAAGGTAAGTGAAGTTGTGAATGGCTATAAAGTTGTGCATAATAATAGTGGCTAACACATGCATCATAACACTTTGGTTATTCACTTTTCCAAGATTTCTTTTATTACAATTTACGATGTAACGATGAGCACATAAAGCTTAAAAGTTGAGTAGATGGAGTTAAGACTATGACTCACAAGTGAATACAATAAAATAGAATTGAATAGTCGTGAATACTTGTAAAGTTGTGCACACAATTGGCCAACAAGGGCATCATGATGCTTGGGTCGTTCATGTTTTCAAGTTCTAGTCTTTTGTTGCAATTTATGATGTAACCATGAGCACATAGAGTTTAAAATTGGAGTTGGTGGGGTTAAGATTATGACTTGTGAGTGAATAAATGAAAATAGAATA
The DNA here is from genome assembly GCA_018340775.1 of Taxus wallichiana var. yunnanensis. Classification (NCBI taxonomy): domain Eukaryota; kingdom Viridiplantae; phylum Streptophyta; class Pinopsida; order Cupressales; family Taxaceae; genus Taxus; species Taxus wallichiana. The sequence goes on along the minus strand of CM031240.1, from coordinate 893,543,246 downwards.
GAATAGTGTGTATTCTAGAAGCTAATAGGGGCACATAGGGCCAAGGCAATAGACTAAGAGGGTAATATGAAGAAAGGAAAAAGAAATCAACACAAGAATGAGGCCCATACAAATAACATGGGGGTGGTTGTAGTGTACCAAATGGGACTAGTCATAAAGAGGATACTAGACAAGTGGTAAAAAGGATTAGTAGAATTATTGACTATGGTTAACAAGTACACATGGATAAAGGGATTAAAAAGTGGGAAGTGGCCATTAATGTTATCAATGATTGTGATGGTGAGTGGATTGCTATAAGTTAATCAAATACATTAATTGATTAGTAGGAGAGTAAAATTAGTTATATAATCTGCAACCTAACTTTGTTCACAAGGTCTTTCCCGAAGATGAACTTCATCCACCCTTTTATCTTTCAAATTTAGGATACATAATAAAATGAGCTATAACATTTTATAAAAATCACTTCAAATATATGAGAAACAATGTTTATTTCTTACCCCTTTGTGTAAATATGAGATATAACATTACTTTTTAACTCCTTAGTGTAAGACTTTCTCACTAAATATTCAACTACTAAAAGAAATATACCTTACATAAGGAAAACATGTGATATTGGCACATGAGCATATCTATCTATGCATATTTGCATCAAAATGCAATGATACTACAAGTAATAATAAGCCAAAATGTTTATCTACCAAGATAAAACCTTTAAGCTAGAGCCCCTTGTTACCGGTCAACCGCTTATGATGAAAAATGATTCTCATAAAATACCGGATTCATTTGCCCAAAATCTCCAACAAATATTATATAATAATTTTTATTAGGATTTGTGATCAAGTTATGAGAAACACACATAAGCACATGAATTAATATGGAAAACCACCCCAATTGTAAAGCAAAATCTCAAAAGGCACCATTTCATTTTTTCTTCACAAATATGATTGTTGGTCATGGTAATAAGAATAAATGATTTTTGATAAAGCAAGAATAATATTTTTCATGCCATGATAGAATGATCTATATTTTATAATTAAAATTTTAATTAATAAAACTTGAAGGAGAGTAACATACCAAAAGGGGCCACAAGATCAATAGAAAAACATAAGGGGTTGAGAAGGTCAAAAAACAAGGTTAGAACATAGAGTTGTCCGTCAATGGCTACAAATTATTGGTAGGGAAACAATGTTATTAAAAAGTAGAAAACTATATATCAAATAAGAGGAAGTTGGATCACTCTCCATCATTCTCCACACTCACCACAACCACCACAAATGAATATTTGCGAGTCACATTCATGTGATTGTTGTGACATGCTTGATAATGCACATGTTATATTATTTCGGTGGTATCGTTGGATATTAGTATTCAAACATTGAAGGTCATAGTAGCTTATATTGATTGCTTTGAGCAAGTCCTGGTTGTTTGATAAGCACTTTTCAACTTTCATTCTCTCTTATCATGATGAAACATATGGTTATTCGGACATTCCATAATTATACAATGTTGCGAGAGAGTGGTGTTTGTTCTCACAAAGCATTGGATCTCATTTCAGTGGTATCGTTAGATATTAGTATTCAAACATTTAAGTTCATAGTAGCTTATCTTGATTGCTCCGAGAAATTTTAGTTACTTGATAAGCAATTTTCAACTTTCATTCTCTTTATCATGATGAAAAATATGGTTATTCGGACATTCCACCATTATACAATGTTGTGAGAGAGTCGGTGTCCATTCTCACAAGCATTGGATCTCATTTCAATCAGCTATTGAGTTCACTCGTTAGCTTAAAGAATCTCATTAGTTGTGTTTAATATGCATTTCACAATAATAAGAATCAATGGTTTTCATTTATATGACTTTAAAATCTCCCCTCAAGTTGAGATCTCCCACTGAAACTTCTACATCTTCCAGGTTGACTTAGAGGCTCCACCCACCCAAAATCTACAAGTTTAAGAGTGATTGAAATGTAAGATAAGGTTGGTTAGCATGCATAGCCTCCCAAGTAGAGCGATGCATCATGTTAACCATGCCACCAAACTTATATATTGCATTCTAGATCTCATAGTATGCAAGAATGATATACATCATAGAAATCTCATCCCAAGCTTTCCTAGTTTTTACATACCATACCCACTTTGCAATATCCCACACAATGTTTCTCACCTACTCAAGACCCTACTAGAAATCACAAATGAAGGATTAACTGCTTAACACTTATAAGTCAACCTAGTGCACAAATCTCCTTTTCACTTCTTCACAATTACAACAATAATATTTACAAACCAAATTACATTAATAATCTTTACATAGCCAAATAATATTGAACCATTCAATTTCCAATAGGAGATCACCCTATGTAGGGGTGGGTGAATCAATTCCACCTTTTAGTTGAATTGTTTCACTCTTTAACACAATTAATTAATTTAATTGAACATAACTTCATTAAAGTTATTTATAACTTATAATATAAGTTATCTTTTAAGTTTATAGCTAAACTTAATTTGGAACCAAATTTGATGTGGTAATCACATGAATGTGTCCCCACAAATATTACTCCAACAATAACCCTACGCAAGTTATACTCACAATGTCTTTGTGGATGACCCCACCTTTGGTGTTGATTATGATGACCACTAGACTCCCTTTGCGGCAAGAATGGTGGTGCACAATTTAAGTGCTTCTATGAAAAAGGAGGTGACAACCCATTTGGTGTTGTAGAGTGCGGGAGGAGTCATCCTCATTGTGGTGACCTCTGCACATCATATGCAAGTGCCCGAGGTTGTAATTTTAGTTTTTCTTAAGATTGGAATGGGAATACGTTGCATAGAGCTCAAAAATTATTAAATCATGAGTACTAGACCAAAAAAATGTACATGACATGCTTTGAGGTCAATTCGCATAACTTATTTTAATAGATAAAATTTTCCAATAGGATGTACCCCTACATTATGGAATCTTTAGTCACATTCCTATACAAACTCTCGTAGGTTCTATTTTACTCCCTTCAAATCTTGGATGGTTAGACTCACACATTTATTTCTCTTCATCTCTAAAACCGTAATGTCTTTAACAACTAGATTGTAGATTTTTAGAGCTTGCAGAGATTTCATCATGTTAATGCTTGCAGAGGTTTTTATTGGGGCTAGAGTTTTTAGATGTTGAGACGATTACATGATAATGAGGGCTGACATGATTGTTGTTATGGACAACATTTGAAATATTTTCTAATGTGTGTGTACTCGGGTTATTTCATTTTTAGTAACAATAATAAGTTCTAGTTGAATGCAATGTTTGTAGGGTCCATAACATATGCATTGGCTTCATAGAGGATTCTTAGGCCCAAATTGGAGCTCATTAGAATTGATTTTCTTTTTCGTATTTTTGTGAATTTTTTTATAGTGTTCAAAATATCCTAGTGTTGTTTTGAGATAAGTTATTATGTAGTAACCCTCTTCGGCGGAGACTTTGAAAATATGCTAGAATTTTTTTGTCTACAAACAAATGTCTCAATGAAAAGAGTTACTAAATCAAAAAATCATTATTTTTAATGAAAATTTAATTTAGTTTGCTTGATACCAATTGATCGATGTTAATAACTTGTGTGTTTATCCCACCATTCTTTCGTTGTGGAGTCCTTTGCATATGCTCATAAGCTTAAGGTTCATTAAGATTTAACTCACATATTCTAGTTACATGAGCCCATGGTTTGCATTAAGGGATTTCTTCAAGTTGATAAAGATCGTGTACCTAACTTGATCTTCTCGAATCAACTTGCATCCGATTCATTATCTCTAGACCCTTTTTCCAATTAGCTTTACAAGGTTTAATTTAACTCTACTCCAATAGGTTATGATCAACTTATATCATTGAAAAGGTCAATTATGTTTGGAGGAAGTGTTCAAGGCATGAGTCTTTAGATGTCCCACTTACTATTACTTTTGGAAAGGTGTTTATTATTATTGAAAAGTACACTTTTTAATTTTTAGATCCACTTATGGTGAATAAATAATGATGATTGAAAGTTCTTATTGAATTATCATCCAAAAATTAGCCTCTTTATTGTCTAGATGAAGTAGCAATGATAACTTTACTCCTTTAAGAAAATATAGTCACACATAATAGATTAGTAACTTACATATCAACACAAATTTCAACATTCCTTCTATTTAGATAACTATTATTACTATTCAAGGAAAAATATTTGTATGAAAGAGTGACAAGTAAAAATCCAAGTCTCAAATTATAATCAGTAGTGCACTACCTTTCCCTTTTAAGGATTGATTGAATAACCATTACATGTATTTTAAGGCTTGTTTGCATGTATATCTTATTAAGGTTAGGCAAAACTAACATAAACTCAAGAACAATAATCACACAAAGAAACAAAGCTCTAAAATCATCGATTTGCATAACTGTCGAGTTGGACACAAGAATGTATCCAAATGATCAATGGAAGACACCCATAATTGTGTTTTATTTATCATTATGTAGTTCATCAAGAAGTTTATAGATATAATTCAGTTCTCTTATTAAACCTTATCCATGTCATTGCATCAAGCTTTTATGGATTAAAAAGAACCTTTTCATCTAAAAAATCACGGTGAAGGCTTCCAATGTTATCTCAAATTTAAAGTTTTGAGATTAAGTACGGTAGTCTACACATGGTCCAAATGTAGTTAGAATCATAATGGAGTTTCTCTTGAGATTCTAAAATCAAATGCTATCAAAATTTGGTACATCATCATGCATAAATTGAATCACTCCAATATCATGATCATTTAGTGGTCGAAAAAAAAAGACTTATTAACTCTTCTATCTCCATTCAAAATGTATCTAAAACATTTTTTATAACAAATGATAACTAGTCTAAACAAATTGCTTTTAAGTTTACTCAATTGTGAAGGTAAGAGATGAATATGGTGCATTGAGAAAATAATCATCAAAATAATAGCAAAACTATAACCAAAAGTGTAACTCCTATGTTATTAGTTCCTTCAAACTACATGTTTGTTGGTTCAAACTACATCTTATATAAAGAATCTTTGAGTTCTTAGTCATAAAGGTTATAAACACGTGTCAGCTCCAAAGATGACATGATTCCCCATGTAAATGTACATGTGACGATGATAATGAAATTGTTTACAAACAAAATCTTAATAATAACCCACGAGGGGGTCAAATATAAAATATATTTACTTTGGCAATCCCCCTCCCCTCCCATGGGGTTTATAATAAGTAATAATGTCATGTAGTTGAGAACACTCTTGGTGAATCTCATGCCACCAATAATGATCCAAAACTTTATTCTCAAGATGATAATAATTTTTATGAGGTTCATCAAGTAGGATCCATACAAGGACTGTCTTGAGTACCTCTAAGATATATTTTAATAATTCAACAAATAATAAAATAATATGCATGTATATCCGACACAAGTGCCAAGACCCCGTCATAGTTAATTTAGTAAAAAGCTATAAATTGGTAAGGTTATTTATAATCTAGTGGTGCAAGTAAAATTATCATCAAGCCAATATTACATAACGAGTCTTTGTGCAAAATGTGGTTGGGTTTTATGGTATCATACAAGCAATAAACTAAAGTAGAATAAAAAAAAAGTAAATATGAAATAAACTAGAACAAGAAAAAGAATACTAACATGGTGTTTATCCTAGAAAACTCCTTTCGGGTAAAAACTCTAGTAGAACTTCACTTATTGTATTAATGTGAAAAATCTTACAATTATGATAAACAACATCCAAAGTTTTAGGCTTTGATAATTACATCTTTCAATCATACTCTCACAATGAGAGAAATTACTTTTATAACCGAGCACATCATATAATTAGTTTAAAATAATACTTTAAAGAAAAGTTATTTCTTTTTACAACGAAATTAAGTTACATTTAGCTACATTATCTTTCACTAAATTTTGGTTACTTTTGCATTCACCCAACTAGCTCTAAAATATCCCCAATGTTTGTAAGATGGCACATGGAATACAATGACATCCAACAATCTCCCCTTATTTCCTAATCCATCTAAGAGATCACAAACTCATTCTTTAAAGACTACAAGCTATTAAGCCCATTTTTCTCCTACACCAAGTAAACTTCTCAAAGACTAACTTCCTTAGTCAAAAATTTGCAACATTAATTTTCATCTCCACTTTCTCCATCACCACCTTCTTCTCTTTCATTTCTCAAACAAAATGATATTCCATGTTAATGTTCTTTGTTCGAGCATGATACTCTGGATTCTTTGACAGAAAAATTTCACTCAGTGAATCAAAATATATTCCTACAACCTTTTGAATGAACCCAATTGAGGCACATTACATTTAAATACAAATTACTTCTTTGCACGCATGTGTAGCTTCCATATATTCAACCTCTGTGGTGGATATTACAACACTTGCTTAACATTTTCTCATCCAACTTACTGCTCCACCAAACAAGTTGAAAACATAACCATTGGTGGATATATACAAATCAAGATCACCACGTCATTCAAAATACAAAAATTCCTTCAAAATCACTTCCTTGGTTACACCAAGATTTTTACATAGTGATAAATCATCCTAATAGCAAATAACATGATTAGAAGTACCTTGTAGATATTGAAAAATTCATTTTACCATGATCTAATGTTCCATGCTTGGATGAGACATATATATACTAACAACTCCTGTTACATGGACAATATCATGTAATTTGCAAACCATTGCATACAATAGGCTCCCAAAAACACTATGATATGGAACATGTGTCATGTCCTCCAACACATCTTTGGTCTTTGGACATTGTTCAAACCTAAGAGTTTTTGACCAGCTAGAAAGGATTATCTTACATGACTTGTAGTCTTTCATCCTAAACCTTTCCAACACCATATTCACTATCTCTAATTGAGCCAATGTTTTTTTCTCATGAAATCCTTTTTGATCTTTATGCCCAAAATTAGCTTTGTATCACCAAGATCCTTCATGTCAAACTACTTAAAAAGTTGAGCTTTCACCTATTTTATCATTTCCATGTTGCCAACCAACAACATATCATCCACATAGAGCACTATGATGATAAAATTATCCCCTTCTTTTAAGTACACACAAGGATCCACCATTCTTCTTCCAATGTTGACTTTGCAAACAAACCCATGAAACATTTGATCCCATGTCCTTGGTGAATGTTTAAGGACATACAAGGACTTATTCAAGTGAAAGTCCATGTCCTCTTTACCCTTGAATCTCAAATTGTAAGGTTTCTTCATGTAGATTTCTTCCTCAAACTCGTCATGCAAAATTTTTGTTTTAACATCCATTTGATCTATCTCTAGATAGTATGCAACAACAATAGCTAAAATAAGTTTGATTGAAGTCAATTTTGCAACATAAGAGAATACTTCACCAAATTCAAACCCTTTGACTTGAGAGAACCCTTTGACAACTAAGTGAGGCTTGTATTTTTCCAAATTTCCTTGTATATTGAACTTCTTAAAATATCATTTATAACCCATTGGTTTTATTCTAGGAGGTATATTTACCAAGTCTCATGTATTCTTCTTTATACACTTCATTTCCTTTGTCATAGCCTTCATCCAATACTTTCTCTCATCTAAACTAATACCTTCCTTCACTATTGTTGGATCTTTATTATTTTTCACCAAAAATATAAACATTACATGGTAATTAGAATACCTATAATTTTAAGGTGTTGTTCAAACTCCTAATAGCCTTCTAAGTCCAAAAGTATCACTATCATCTAAATTAAATTCTATATTTTGACTTGGTGTGATTTCAAAATCAATTATCTCATGAAGACCTTCATCTGGAAAGTTCCCTTAACTCCCCAATATCACTTCATTACATATGAGTTTTATTTGCAAAGAAACTCTTGATCATTCCAATTATCACTTCTCATATCCTTTCCTAGATCCTGTAGTGATACTACCTCTAGAGATTCTAGTTTTGGTTTCATTACCTCATGATATTCTTTTCCAAATACTATCGTGAATTTCATGTCTTTCCATTCTAAAGAAAACATTCCAATTGTAAATATCCTTTTGGAGCCATAACTTGCAAACCTTTGACCCCACTCTCATAGTAACACTAACATCATTCATTTTTGTTCATCTCTTTTGGGATATGTATGTATGCTTCATAACCAAAGAATCTTATGTGTTCAGTAGATGGATTGTTTCCCATCCAATCTTCTTTTGAGTCTTATCCACCTATGTTGATGTAAGTGACCTATTTATCAACTAACATGAGTAGCCATTTCTTTATCCCAAAACTTCTTATCTAAGTCGAGACTACTTAGGATACTAGAGGCCTTATCCATCAACATTATATTCATGCACTCGCCACTCCATTTTTCTATGGAGTATAAAGAATTTTAGTTTTCTGATCATTCCACAATTTTCACAAAATTCATCAAATTCATTTGAACAATACTCTCCTCCATTGTGCATATGTAATTTCCTTATCTTTTTCTCATAATGCTTCTCAAAAATTTCCTTCAACTTCTTAATTTTTTTATGACTTTAGAATGTTTCTTGAGAAAATATATCCAGGTCTTCCTAGAATAATCATCTATGAAAGACACATAAAATACCGACTTTCCATGTGAGGGCACCTTCATTGGTCCAAATACATCGTTGTGAATAACATGTAAAATTCCATTTGAACAAGTAGTAGATGCGGTAAACCTTACTCTACCGTGTTTTCCATACACACAATGTTCAAAAATTCAAATTATGAGAGACAATAAAAAAATCCTTTTACCATGCCTTTTGATTACAAGACTTTATTTATCGTCAATATGGTCAAACCTTTCATACCAAAACCATTGCTTTTCTTCAGAAGAAATTATTTATTTTTCACAAAATCTCATTGTCATGATATTTCCCTTATGGTATTTGTTTCAACCACTAGAAATCGTTGTGGTGATATTTTTTATTTGGCTTTTCCTTTGACATATTTTTCCCCGCCGCCATGGGGGTGAGAAATCTTGCTCTCTATTTTTCCCGCCTCAAGATCTCGCTTAGGTGAAATATCATTTTCCTTCTACCCCTATATTTTATGAGATGTGTCTAAAGAGACATATTAACTTCCTATTTCCCAAACCCCATGAGATGTCTTTGGGGTGACATCTCAAATAACCTCCATAGACTCCATGAGATGTATTTTGGGTGACATGTAAACTAATTTCTTCCCATACCCTATGAGATGTTTTGGGACAACATCTCAACCGATCGCTTCCCCACATCTTCTTCAAATTTTCTATGGGGTGACATATTTGACTATGTATTTTGCCAACATTTCCAATATGTCTCTCTGGGATACATCTCATCAAGATATCTTAAATGAAATATCTCATCACGATGTCCGCAAGGTGAAATTTCATCAATATGTCTCTAAGGATTCATCTCATCCCATTTCACAATTTTTTTCTTTTGCGATTGTCCAAGTAGTGAGAATTTTACATCCAATTTTTCTTTGATCTAGTGTTGGGAACCTACTATAGAGTCTTTTATGATATAGTAGAGTTATTTCTTGCACTAATTATTATGCTCACATCAAGTTTGAATAAATTTTTTCAAGTGCACTCCTCTTCCTATAACCAAATATCCATGCACCATTTTACACTCAAATTTACTAAAGTTTACATGTACACTAACATCATTCATCTTTCTCATTTAAACAAGATTTCTATAAAGTTATAGTATGTGTATAATACTAGGGAGACTCATGGCCCTCCCATCTCTAAATTTCAACTTCACTCTTCCTCTCCCCATAATACTATAGGTTGAATCATCTCCTTAGAAAAACATGGCCGCCATCATGAATCTCATATTCTTAGAACCACTCCTTGTGAGGAGTCATGTGAAACAATGCATTTGAATTAATAATCCTTGCATCATTTCATGCTTGTGCACTAAAGGCTATAAGGTAATCATCATCGTTATCCATGTTTCCTCCTCCATCTTCGAACACACATTATTTTGGGGATTTTCGTCCTTCTTGTGCCTATGATTCTTTTTATAGTGTCTTATTTTACCATAGTTTCATCACTTTTTTGTCTTCAAATTGGAGTCTTGGATCCATTTTTACATAAAAATTTATCCCCTATTTTTCATTTTTCCTCTCTCTTTCTCTCCCCCACAAATAGACAAAACTTCCTTTGAGTGATAGTCATTAGCATATCTTCTCCTCATCTCTTTATATAAAAATTCCTCCATTATTTCCTAAAGCTTCAATTTTTACTGGTATTGGTAATAACCTTCACCAAAATTTCCCAAGAATCCATAAAGAATAGAGTAAGGTTATACAATTATCCTCTTCATCTATCTTCACATCAATGGACAATAATTGTCTTATGAAAGAATTAAAATGGTTTAAGTTCCTTTTAACTAAGTCAAAATCATTCATCCTTAAATAATATAGCTTATTGATGCAGGAGCATCAACTCTAGGATGTGTATAAGGATGGAAACATCCACATTTTGGCTTGAAGGTATGTTAGTAAGGTCTTAGAAGTCATTAATTTTTATTCGGGTGTGTAAGTTTGTTTTTGGCCTCTCAAAATTTAAACTATCCACTTTCCTCCAAAAGATCAATAAGAGTCTTGAACGGCTATTTTGGATAGATTATATATGTTTAGTATGTCGTAGTGTTGTATGATGACGGTGCTAAGACACCTCTTCATGTTTGTATACTAAAGTATTCAATAGGTGGTAGGAGCTTTAAGCTCAAGGTCATATATTATTATGTAAAAGTTAAAGCAAGGAAGAGTTACCTAAAAGGCTAAAATGAAGTCAAGAGTCTCAACTCGGGTAAAAACTACCTTGTAAGAGTATAAACATCATTTTGTAACTTAATTCAAGGTATTCCATTCAAATGTGAATCATTGTGAAGTATCAAGAAAGCGGTTGTGTGATATCTTGTGTGTACATACTCTGTGTGACTGTTTGATCAATTCTTGTGCACGGTGATAGTTGATTGTAGCTCTAAGAATGTAACATGAAAGGATATCATGACCAGTAATATATTTGATTTCATTTGTTTATATGGTTTTGAGAGGCTTACTTGTTGATAAAATGATATATGTGAGTTTGGATAAGATTTGTGTGAATCGTAACATGTGATCTGGAATACATGCATGTAAGGTTGTATGTTTTAGTGTGAGAGGCTTACCAAAAATTGTTGAATCATTGACTATGATGGAGATTTTGAACATCTACATGTTCATTGCATGCGTAGAAAGTAAGGTGATAATAGTTTTTGGGAAAATCGACACCAAGTTTAAAACCTTGGCTTAGGGATAGAGATTGGTGAATTGCTTTATTGTTATTGAGTTTTAAGAGCTAAGACCATTTAGATTTGAAAGAGAAGGTGATTACTTGTGTAGGAATTTGGGATAAGTTATTGGAAACTCTCAAAGGATTTTTTAAGCTCGAACAAAGTACCTAAGACATCATTTCTTGTCAAAAACGTGATTATCGAGAGAGTGTGAAGGATGTTTTAGGAATAACTTATTATTACAAAGCCTCTTTAAATAAGCTCAGGTCCTTGGAAGTTCAAATTTTTGAGTATGATTAAATCATAATTGAAAAAAAGCAAGTTCCGTCTTCTTGAGATTTCTCAATACTGAGAACCCTTAGGTTAGAGTTTCAAAGGAGAACTCTTGAATATCTCCATAACTAACCAAAAATAATAATTCAAATTTTTTATATACCTCTATCTTGAGGTTATTCAAGAGGTTAAGAAATATTTAGGCCAAATCAAATTATTTTAAGAGAATTATTTGTGACATTTCTTGAGATAGGTGTTTATAGTCCAAGACAATCTTAGAATTTGGGAGAAGAATCAACATTTGAAGATACTAAAGGGGGTATTAGGAGCTAAGATTGGTAACTAATGATCCTCACTCTATACTCTTGGTTTTGGTGGATTGAAGTTATAGCCAAGTTTCATTTTTGAACAATGCTTGATGATTAATCATGGCAAGGGTGACATAGTCAAGAAGGTTTGAATCGCACCTTGAGATATTTGGGTTAGAGAAAGCTTGTGAAAAGTAATTCCTTATGAAGATAAGATTAAAGGAAGCCCAAAAATACACATGAAGGAGGATTGAGGATTAGGAAACTCCTTTATTGGGTATAACAGGTGAGGTACAACTTGAGACATTCTAGCACAGTGAACACCGGGAAAAAAACTAGTAGTCTAGATAATAGGTGACTTTGGTACTCATTGGGAGATTTTTGGGAAAGATGGAATAAGGTATTTAAGAATGTTACAGAGATAAGCACCTCAAGGTCTACCTTGGAACATAAGACAACTCGATAGTAAACCCAATTTTGAGGACTAATTAGAGGATCCAAACAGTGGAATGGATGAGAACATTTTAAAATAAATCCTTCGAATATGAAGGAGTTTAATGGAAGTGTGAAAGAACTTGAGGAAGGATCTATTTTAAAGTAATAAGCAATATGGAAAATTTCTATATGGGCAAAGACACCAATCTAAGTTGTTAGAGGGAATGAGGGCAAAATTGACCAAAATAAGGTAAGAGTGAAGTCTTCTACTTTGTTTACACTTGTTTAGTGAATACACATTGGTTTATATGTACTATCAATATTAGTGGGATAAACTAGTTGAATTTTTGGGTTAAACATGTTTATTTCCTAGGCTAGACGTGTATTTGGGTATGCATGATCAAGAAATGATATGTTTGAGTAACCGAGTGAGTAGCGAGTTGAGGTAAATCAAAACTAATAATTGATTGGGTGCATGAAAATTGAATAAGATCTGCATCATGTGGTATCGAGCTTGAATATCAAGGTAGATTAGCTGAAAGGAGTGGAGAAAAGGTTGATACATTGAAAAGAAGAGAGGTAAAGACAGATAAAAATGATGGGTGAAATAAAGAGTGACCATGGTTACGAGAATGCCACATTGGATGAAGAAGTTAGTAGCGAGAGAGGGAGGGGATAGGTTAAAACAAGTGCAAGAGAGGATAATGGAACAAGAGCAACATAGAAGAATAGCCAAGATGATGGAAACAAGGAAAACATGCAGAGAAAGAGAGTTGAAGGTAATTAGGAATCATAAATCAAACTTGATAGATAGTGAATAGGAAGAGGAACCATCATCGAGATTATTCGAGGATTGATAGAGTTGATGAGGTAAAAGAAGAGAGAACAAGAAGAGAGAGAGGGAAAGGAAAGAAGAAAAGAGAGATGTGGTTTTAGTAGGAGATCACAAAGTTGAAGCAAGAAGTAGCACAACTGATGGTGCTCATAGAAAGAGAGAAAGAAGAACAAGGACAAGAAATAGGGATGGTGATGAAGAAGAGATTCAAGTGGCTAGTTAAGTTGTTTGTGGAAAATATACAAAGAAATCAGTTGATGACAAGGATAAGACAAGAAGAAATAAGACTGAAATATATGAACAAGAGAATGAGGAAGCAAAAAATGGAAAGTGATTAAAGATATGTCATTGATAGATGATAAGAGTGAAGAAGAAGAAGAGATAGAAACATTTTTGTATTCTCTTGAGATGGATGAGCATGATGAGGACAGTTGGTGTGCAGAGATAGAGGAAATAGAGTTCAAGAGAGAAAAAATGAAGAAATGACAAGAAGAGAAGAAGTTTTAGGGCAAAAAGGCCTCAAGTTTTTTAATCTAATGATGTGTGCAGTGTGTGTTTCAGTAGGTACAAAGAATGAGCTTGAGGTGGAATATGAAAGAAAGAATGATATAAACCAATAAAAAGAAGAGATGATTGAACAAGAGAGTGTATTTGTCTCATGAGAGATGGGATTATTTGCAAGTGAGATAGTATCTTTGGAGCATGTTATAAATACAATGAAATCATGTGGAAGAGAGTTGGAAATTAGTTCGAGGATGAAGAAAGAGAAATAGTTAGAGGCTCAAAGAAAGAATATGGAAGAATATATTGAAGAGATAGATAAGCAAGAAGGAAAAATCAAGAGTGCAATAATAGAGAAAGAAGTGTATGATGAAGAAGATGAAGTAAAAATGAATAAGTCAGAGATGAGAAGCAACAACACAAGTAAGAGGAAAATGTGATGAAGGAATAAGAAGAAACCTATGAAATACCGGACCTCACTTAAGAAGATTAAGATAACCATGAAGACCATACCAAGCATAGTATAAAAGCAATGAAAACATAGGTAGCTGAAGGTAAAGGTTAGATTAAAGCAAGGATGAAGATACAAAGGAATTGGAAAAAGAATAAGAAAAAAAATTTAGTAGGCTCAAAATTTTCCTACCCCTAGAGTATGATGCAGTCCAACATGAACTCTAGGATGTGTATAAGGATGGAAGCATCCACATTTTGGCTTGAAGGTATGTTAGTAAGGTCTTAGAAGTCATTAAGTGTTATTCAGGTGTGCAAGTTGGTTTCTTGGCCTCTCAAAATTCAAACTATTCACTTTCCCTCCAAAAGAGCAATCTGATTCTTGAAGGCCTATTTTGGATAGATTATATATGTTTAGTATGTCCTAGTGTTGTATGATGGTGCTAAGACACCTCTTCATGTTTTTATTAGTATTCTAAAGGATTCAATAGGTGGTAGGAGCTTTAAGCTCAAGGTCATATGTTATTTTGTAAAAGTTGAAGCAAGGAAGAGTTACCTAAGAGGCTAAAATGAAGTTGAAGAGTCACAACTTTGGTGGTAACTACCTTGTAAGGGTATAAACATCATTTTATAACTGAATTCAAGGTATTCCATTCGAATGTGAATCATTATGAAGTATTAAGTAAGAGATTGTGTGATATATTGTGTGTACATACTCTATGTGTCTATTTGATCAATTCTTATGTATGGTGATGGATGATTGTAGCTCTAAGCATGTAAAAAGAAAGGATATTATGACTGGTAAGAGATTCAATTTCATGTATTTATATGGTTTTGAGAGGATTAATTGTTGAGATAGTGGTATATGTGAGTTTGGATAAGACTGTGTGAACTGTGACAGAATATTTAGAATACATGCATGTAAGGTTGTATGTTTTAGTGTGAGAGGCTTACCAAAAAGGGTTGAAGAATTGATAGTGAGGGAGATATTGAACATCTACAGGTTCATTGCATGCTTAGAAAACAAGGTGAGAATATTTTTGGGACAATTGACACCAAGTTGAAAACCTGGCTTAGGGACAAAGATTGGTGACTTGTCATTGTTTTTGAGTTTTAAGAGCCAATACAATTTAGATTTGAAAGAGAAGGTGATTACTTGTGTAGGAATTTGGGATAAGTTATTGGAATCTCTCAAAGGATTTTATAGTATTTCTTAGGATCAAAACAAAGTACCTAAGACATTATTTCTGTTAAAAACGTGATTATCAAAGAGTCTCAAGGATGTTTCATGAATAATTTATTATTGCGAATCTTCTTTAGACAAGCTCAGTCCCTAGAAGTTCAAAGTTTTGAGTATGATTAAATCATAGTTGAGAAATAACAAGTTATGTCTTCTCGGGATTTCTCACTACTAAGAACCCTTATATTAGGGTTTGAAAGGAAAACTCTCGAGTATGTCCATAACTAGCCAACAAAAATACTTCAAATTTTTCATACACCTTTGTCTCGAGGTTCTTTCAGAGGTTTAGAAAGATTTAGACCAAATCAAATTATTTCAGGAGAATTATTTATGACAGTTCCTGAGATAGGTGTGTTCAATCTAAATGCAGTCTCATAATTTGGGAGAAGAATCACGATTAAAGATTTTAAAGGGGGTATTATGAGATAAGATTGGGAACTAATGATCCTCCCTCTATATACTCTTACTTTTTGGTGGATTGAAGTTATAGACAAGTTTTATTTTTGAACAATTCTTTATAGTTAAATGTGGCAAGGGTGACATAATACAAGAAGGTTTGAATTGCACCTTGAGAGATTTGGGTTAGAGAAATCTTATGAAAAGTAATTCCTTATGAAGACTAGAATAAGGGAAGCACAAAAATACAAATGAAGGAGAATTGAGGATTAGGAAACTCCTTTATTGGGTATAAATGTTGATGTACAACTTGAGACATTCTAAAGATGGGAACACTTGGGAGAACAAAACTAATGCAATCTAGATAATAGGATACATTTTTACTCGGTGGGATATTTGTGGGAACTATGAAATAAATGATTTAAAATGTTACAAAGTTGAGCACCTCAAGGTCTATCTTGGAACATAAGACAACTCAGATAGAAACCCCATTTTGAGGCCTAATTAAAGGATGAAACAATGGAATGAATGAGAACATTTTAAAATCAATCCTTGGCATATGAAGGAGTTTAATGGAAGTGTAAAAGAACCTAAGGAAGGATCTATTGTAAAATAATGAGCAATATGGACAAGTTCTTTATGGAAAAGACACCAATCTCAGTTTTAGAGGGAATGAGGGAAAAATTGACCAAAATAAGGTAAGAGTGAAGTCTTGTGCTTTGTTTACACTTGTTGAGTGAATACACATTGGTTTAGATGTACTATCAAGATTAGTGGGATACACTAGTTGAAATTTGGGGGTTAGACATGTTTATTTCCTAGGCTAAAAGTGTATTTGGGTGTGCATGATCAAGAAATGAGATGTTTGAGTAACTGAGTATCAAAGTTGAGGTATATCTAAACTAATAATTGATTGGGTGCATGAAAATTGAATAATCTCTGCAGCACTTATTTCTTATAAAAATCTTATTCACCAAATATTTTTCTTGATACAACGTTCCTAGATTATCCTACAACTCCTTTGCAATTATCTCACTTGAAACATTTAGTAACACAATCAAAAAAATTCATAACATGACAATACTATTTTCTTTCCTATTAACCTTGTCCCAATCTTCTTATTTCGAACTTATAGGAGCTTGTTGTGTCAAAATAATCCATAGATCCCTTTCTATCAAAATATGCTCCATCTTAAGTTTCCATAACTCATAGTTTTTCCCATAAAACTTGACAATCTCAATTCTTTCGCTACTAGATGTCCTATTTTTTTGGAAAGAGGGTAAAATGAGGGTTTTAGAAGGTCCCACAACCTTATACAAAGAGCCCAACGGCTAGATTAAACTATAAAGCTTACATAGAGAGAAAAACCTGAGAAAATTTCCAAAAAAAAAGAGGCAAAGAGAAAATCCCAAAGTAGAAAAAACAACATCGATGAGCTTCTTAAGCTCAATTACAATATTCTTGGCCTGGATAGACCGATTCATCAGCAAGCTGGTCCGCAAGCATTAACACTTGGTGCAATCTTTGGTAATGGCCTTCTTGGTGTTTTTAGTGAAGTTCTCCCAAGCTTTGAGAACCGAGAAGGAGCGTTTCAGCTTGGCCAAGATGGAAGTCACCACTCCACATGTTAGCCTTTCGGCTAGTTCTCGGTGTCAGCAAGCAGAATCAGTGTTGGCCTTCTCAATGTTTCCAGAAGCAGAGTCAATCCAGTTTGGGGCAACATCCATTTGAGCATCCTAGGGGTTGGTGTCATGATCCTCCATGATAGTTTTACCGACATCCAGCTGGAAGTTAAGACCCTCCTCCTTGAGCTCCACCTCAGGCCAACCGGGACAGAATCAAGGGAATCAGGATACAACTGAGCAAGCCCCAACATGGCGTTTGAGATGCAGAGCTTTGAGCTAGAGGTCAAAGAGGAAGCAACAAGCGCCACCGAAGCCACAAGAGCAATGAAACAAGCCGGACTCGGGAGGGCGAACGAATAGGGAGGTAGGGGGAACAAAACCCGCCAGGATTTCAACATCAGAGTCAGAGTTAGAGGAGATTTATCGAGTGGCAGTGATGGTTGGAGGAGGGGTGGGAAGCGGGGGATGGAATGGGGGAGGAGGTGGGCGTACAGGGTAGGGGCCAACTATGCTTGGGAGGAAAAAGACTCAATTCAACAGGGGAAGTAAAAATTTGAACAGGAGGTAGAGGAGGCCCTGATGCAGAATGGGCCCTTCACCCTCCCTAGCTAGGTTGATGGAATGCTCAAGCGATTGGAAAAGGAAAGTAGCCAGGTTGATCTTTTTCCCCCACCGTAAGTGTGAGAGGATGAAGAAATGGGGACCATAGACTAACCTATAACGGCCATCGATGGTGAAGTACCTCATGATCACCTCGGTGACTCTATCCCAGGGAGGAAGGAGGGATTCCCGTATATAGCCCGAGAGATACTTTGTTGGCTTCTCCCCTTTGGCGATGAAGTCTTGGAGCTCTGTCTATAGAGGCTTCTTGAAGTACACTACCCCCGAGGAAGGAAGGCTGGTGACAGAAGCGATGGCATTTGTGGAGATAGTGAAGCGGGTGTTTCCTAATCTGAACTCTGCCGCATGACTAGGTGGCCAGAGCACCATACGAAACCAATGCTGAGTAACCTGACATCCTTTCGAGGAACGTCGTGATGCCATTGTTGCTAAGGATGCTCCACACCTCCTGGTCCTCCTGCAACCCTGTGCATGAAGTGGGTTCAATGCGCTTGAGCTGCCCTCCCATTTTTAGAAAATCATGGATGTGGTTCGAGGTGACAATCTGCGACTCAGCTTTAATAAGCTCGCCATAACTGTGGGAGCCTTCCACGTCATCCATCCTTCTGAGATGGGAGTAATTATGATGTGGAATGGTGAATCCTGAGACTGGATCTCGCACGAGTGCAGTAATACTCATCACACATGCTTTGCTCCGTGGAGAAATACTTCAAATTAATATGGAAATCATTACCACCGTCAAAAGTGAGAATGGAGTGCCTTTTTCCAGGTTTGCTGACATAGGAATCAGACTCCCATCCCCACGCGTTAGCTAGACAGTGAGCAATCATTATGGGTAATTTGAAGGAGATTGGCAGGGAAATTCTCTAACCAAGTTTCTTTGAGAGTCAAGGAGGACACCAATGTTAGCCAAACAATCCACTGCCTTGTTTCCTTCCCTAAGAGTGTGTTGGAACTTGAGTTGCTGAAAGTTTCTTTGGAGGATCCGGATGTCAAGCAATAATGTTTTTAATAGTCCATTGACTGGTCATCCAAGTTGAGGAGAGTTATAATATTGAGAGAGTCACTTTCCACTATTAGGGGATCATTGCCAAGTTTAAGACTCATCTCCAGCCCTTTTAAGATTGCTAAGGCTTCAACACAGTGATTGGTACCCAGGTTAAAATTGGCTGCAATAGCAGCTTTAGGGGAACCATCTGAATTTGAAGGATTGCCCCCTTGAATTTCTAGGGTTACCCTTAAGCACCATCTGTATTAAGTTTCAACCAACCCAGAGGAGGAGGGAGCCACTTAACATCCGAACGAGCCTGGGAAGAGGATTTGGCTGTGGGAAGGATCATCATCTATGACACCAGTCCTTGTGATTGCATAGCTGAATTTTCTACTGATATTTTTTCCATAAGCAGCTATTGAGATTATCTCGGAAGAGAATAGCTATATGACTGGCCACCCTCTCTGGATCCCAACATTGATCTTTGAAGATTCTCCTATTCCTCTCTTTCCAGATACCCCAAAGGCCATGTGGGAGGATGAGTTTCCAAGCCAGGGAGAGGGCCGAGTGAGTGAAGGGGGAGTACCATTGTATGAGGGTGTCATGAATAGAACTTGGGAAGGTCCAGTGTCATATTAGAGATTATACTATAAACATATTTGTAAGTCAAAAAATGTTTATAGTAAATCTAACAAAACCTTAGCAAGTTTGTAACCTTTTCTCTTATACCGATGCTAGGTTTTAGGAAACATGTAAACAATAAAACAAACTAGAATAAGTAAAAATAAGTAGACTTGATATAAACTAGAATAAGAAAAATAATACTAACATAATGTTTATCTTGGGAAAACCATTTCGGGTAAAAAAACCAATAGAACTTTGTTTCTTGTAAATTAACTTGAAAAATATTTTAAATACAATAGCCAACATCCAAATTTCTAGCCTCCAAAAATTAAGTATTTTAATCATACATGTCACAATGAAAACATGCACTTTTATAATTAAAGAACATCATATAAATAATATTTCTTTGAAAGCAAGCTAAAGTCTTAGAATAATAATTTAAGTAGATCCACCGCTTTTAACAATGAACTCAAGTTACATAGCTAAATTAGCTTTCACTATTTTTGGTTTCTTTTACATTCACCCAATTGGCACCAAAAATAGCTCTAATGCATGCATAGAATATGACAACATCTAATAGTGGTTTTTATAAAGAAAATGTATGGTAATCCATGTGAGGAAAGGTCATACCACAACTATCCATAAGATGGAACAAACTAATAATCATATCACACATCTATTAAATCCACTAGCAAGGGTATTTCCATACTTTCAAATGTAGATGCCAATGAAAATGTCTATTAAGGAAAAGTGGCCATGTAATATATTGTATCTCAAGAGAGTGAATCATACTACAATGCGAGTCAACAAAACTAGTAGTTATATAAATTATGGCCAAATGAAGCATCTCGGTTCCATACTAGGAAATGTCTACAAATTACCCATAATATTGAAAATTAGAATTCTCTATTATTGTGGCAACTCCTAATCAAAAGTATCAATAGATATGGTCTTTAATATATCATCAAAATCACTCAAAGGTGATTTAACAAGATTCCATTATACTTAGAATTTAAGTCAAGTGTATTAGGTATTATAGATCGATGTCACTCTTGAGAGTGCTTGAGTCATCCTCATCTAGAACTTATGTTATCTCAATCACTCTCAAAGGTTGACAAAGTTATGTTGAAAGTCTCTTAGATATTAATTTTGGGGGAAATAAAGTTGGATGTGACACCTTTTCGTAGGATCTCTTCCGCAATGGTGTGGAGATGTGTTCTCACTACGGGGGTGGGGAATGTTTTCTATCTTTAAATAACAATTTCATACATTGAAATTTGAATCAACCTATTATTTATTTACATCCATACACCTTATAAAATTAGATGCCTCATAAAACTATCACTAAATTATTTAGGACGTAATCCTCTTCTTTGGATTCTTTTACTCAATTATACTTACCACAGATGTCTCTAAATATTTAATGTCCAATATAGGGTGCTCACATTTTTAACCCCAAGCTATTGCTACTCTACTCTTACCCACATGTGTTTTACGATGTCCTCTTGTGGGGCTCGATAATCCGCATATTTTGAATTGCCTAAATTCCCATTGAATCTCCCTTATTTTCATTTTATTCACAGCTTCGATTCTTTAAAGGCCTTATTAGGGTTTTGTCACAATAATTCATATCCCATTCATCTCCAACCCCATAGGATCTCATCCATATATTGGATAGTTGACTACTTTATGTCGAAGGAATTGACAAAAATACTATTTTGCCATCAACATCTATACCATCATTGGTAGTTTTTCAATGAAATTTCCATGGATTCACCTAATAAACAAGGATTATGCAGTTGTCAAAAGAAATGTACACATGAAAAAAATCAAATACATTCCTATTTATAGTAGATTGCATTCAATAGTCTAGAACTTAGTTATATTCATTGTTAATATTGTCAAAATTCTTTGATTTAGCTCAAGTTTATATAAACTATTCATTTTCCCTAGGTTGGAAATAATAGTGTTCTAGTTGATTTAATAAAAATGGAAATTAAATCTATATTTTAGAGTAACTTATGTAACTAATGATATACAATAATTTATAAATGCTAAGTACTCAAACAATATAGAACTCTAAGAAAATGAGAAGGATAGATGACTTATTTGGTTCCTGTGTGATCTAGAGACAGTCGAGACTATGTATATGTTGAATCGATTGAAAATGATGCTACAAAGTGGAAGAAAAAGAAATCTAGGACTCGGGATGTGATAGAAAGGAGCTCCCATGGGAGGACAAGAGTACTGGGCACTATTTTCCGATCTAGGCACCAATGTCTCTGTGCTTAGTATTTAAGATCAATTTTTTTTTGGCTTTGAGGGTCTTCACTCCAATGTCCGATTTGTCTCCCGAATTTGATGTTAGGTTTCAATGTCACTCGTAACTTGAAAAACACACCCTAGCTATTGTCATAAGCTCACAAACACATTAGATCTGAAATAAAAATGCAATATGTGAAGGCATAATGACCCCAAAAGTCACCCAAAGAGTGAACTTAGTAATCGAGAACTGCATTAAATTTCATACTCCTTGTAGTTTTGTGTGCCTGTGTGTGAAATAGTGTCCTTAGGTTGACCTTACACCAATGACACCTAGATAATGGCTATAACTAGCTTAGATGCAAATGTGTGATATGGAATTCAACACTTCCCCTTCCTATGCAGTGTATACATGACCCAAAAATGCAGTCCCTTGTGATAGTAGTGATAGTATGTAGATGAGATAGTCCCTTAGAATTTCCAGCCAGAATAATAGTGTGTATGTTGTGTATATATATGAATCTCTTGTTTGAATTTTTATACTAGTTACACAAAAGTCCGACTATAAACATGTTATACGGATAAGAAAAGTGAAAAGGTCAGCCAAAAATGTCAAAATGATTAAAAAGAACAAACAAGACATGAGCACCCATAATAGACACCGGCCGCTTGGGTGCTAGTGTCCAAAGTGGGCACTAGTGTCCTGGGATAAATGAAAAAAATGTGAAAAGATAGACAGACAAGGATCCCTATGACTGACCAAAAGTGGATACAAAAATGACAGATGTACAAGATGGTTATAATAAAAAACAATCAAAGACATAGATGGACAAGGGATAGTGTCACCAGTGAATAATTTTCTTACTTAAGATTCATACATATAACAACATACTGATGACATAAAAAAATAGTAATATGTGTGTGATTTTGTGTCTACATTTTCCCCCTTATGTTATTTGAATGAAATTCAAGTAGTGTAAAGGAATTAAGGAACACAATTGTGTAAATTCCAAAGAATCCATATTGCAGAGTGCTCGTAGAATAAAGAAGCTTGTAGTGTGGTGAGTCATGGGCTAGTGTTTTGAGCCCACGTGGTGTAAGAAGAAATAACAACTATTATAAGGAGAGACTTGGAGAAATAGGTGTAATGTCATTGGAGATGTTGAATTTCTTGCAAAAGGAGATAGAGAGGGGTAGGGAGTGATCAATTCCCAACCCAATTTGTAAATAATTGAAGGATTTGGGCATCGCTCCACTAGAGGAAGAGTGTTGGGGAGAGAGGTCTATTTTCTCTCCTTCCATGACTACATCCCCAAAAGGTCCAACCGTTGTAGACATGTAAAGACCAACTTTAGTTCCATTTTAGTTTCATTTAGTTCTGATTGAATAATGCATATAGGAGTAGTATAGGAAAGGAAAGGAAGTCTCATTTCCCCACCCCTACAATAACGAGTGTTCCTATTTTCATAGTGCTAGATGGATTCTAAGTTAGGTCATCTAGAAGCGATGGAAATGTAAAGTGACTCCCAAGTTAGGTCATTTGGGAGTGATAGTAATTGTGATTATTGTATAGGTTAAATGATTTGAGTTATGGTAGTTGATTGCATAAAATGTATTTAGAAAATTACCAACATAGAGGTTTTTATTTGCCTCCAGATTAGGTCATTTGGGAAGATAGATTTTAAATAATAGCAAGTATTGATTGTTCATATAGAATAATTGTAAGTGTGTTTGAATAAAATTAAGAGAAAGTTATGATAGTAATGCATTAGAAACGTTGATCGATCAAGTTGTATCCTTAGAGGGATTATAGGATGATCCTGATTGTATGCCCCCTTTTGGCAAAAGGGTGAAGGGTGGAGAAATGAACATTGAGCTGAAAGAAATGCTAGAAAAAGTTGTACTAGTAAAAGAGTGATATAATGAGAGATATTAGTATTGACAAATAATGTGTACTTATTTCCTAATATATGTTCGAGATGTGAATATGAAATGGTGAAAATTTTATAGTATGGTGCTAGAGGAAACCTTGATCTATATGGTGCAAACGAGGAGAAAAACATAGTAACAAGGCTCAAGATATGAGAGAAACCATGTGACGTTTATTAGTTTTAAGAATAACGGTAAGTAGTAACTATAGTATGTGATAAATTGGAATTACTATAAATAGTAATATGGAAAAGTGAATAGTAATTTTATTTATATCGAGAGTGTTTGAGATTTGAGATTTGAGTTGTGAAGATGCCAAGCATTAGAGGGACTAGTTTGACTAGATTCAAGAGAGTAGTGAAGATCATGGCTTCATAGATGATCGAGGAGCTAGTATGTTTGACTTATTTTGGATTTTTTTGTCAAAAATGCTTATTTTTATCATTTTTAGTAAAATTTGAATTTTTGTAGTTTTTGGCGTTCCTAACTAGGATAGAAGTGGACAACATGTTTCTTTCCTTCAAGACATTAGTGCCTAGTTCATGGTGCCGTGACCCGCTTCTCGGACGCTAGTTTCTAGGGACAGGATTTTAGTGTGAAATGACTGTCTTTTTGAATAATATACGTTTGTTATGATTGGTTTTGGAGCATGTATGACATGTTAATAGTGTGATTTTGTTTCTTTATTGTGTTGTGCAAATAAATATACACTTCAGGAGTTTTGGGAGGGCCGTCACTTGAGTACGTTACTTGGGTTGGGATTGTCGATGATCCGAGTGGTATGTATTAGACCATGTCGACTGTGAAACATCACCAGATTGGGGATATACCCCATAACATGCCCTTATTGACTACATTATGTGAGAGATGGTGCGCGGATACTTGTACACATTCAAGGTTGTTGGTGGTGAGATGAAAATGACATTAGAGGATGTATATAGGATATTGTGGTTGCCTATAATTAGAGACAAAGTAAAGATTATGGTTGTATTGGATTCCCTTAGTTAGATGAGGGTGGTATGACGGTCTTTCATATGGTATCGAATACAAGTCGAGCCACATCTTAGCTTGAATGTCATTGTGAGATCAGGGGTTCCACGATTGTGGAAATTTATTGCAGTGGTATTAGCTTCATCGTATAAAGTGGCCATAAAGGATAGAGGACTTGGGATTTTGTATGATCGGATGCATTATTATATTTTTTGTAGTATAGAGCAACATGGTACCATATTTTCATGGGTGTGTGTGTGTTATCTCATTTGTATAGGGACTTATATAGATTCACTCAGGAGGATCATGGAGGTGGATTAGGAGCTATGACATTGTTGTAAGTGTGGGCTTATAAGAACATAGTGATATGGAGGTCACTCAATGGGCCACATGTGCCAATTAGGCTCATCGGATATCTTTGCAGATGGATGGGTAGGTACATGTAGTATGAGGATGGGTATTATGACGTATAGGTCATTGCTAGATTAGATGGGCCCTAGGGCCATTATATGGAGACCGTATACGAGATCATGAAGGATAGGTGGATGACGGAGTGGAGCTGTAGTTCATTCGACGCACCATGTGTTTAGAGGATTGATTCCTAGGGACAACATAGTTTTTCTAGGGTGAGTGGGTGTATAGATAGTTTAACATGGTTCGGATGTTCCCAGAGCCATATGTATGGTGTTGATCTACTAGGCCATGAGAAAACCAAGGTTGATGTCAGGCCTAACATGACCACAACTAGCTCATCCAAGGCTAGATGAGGAAAATCGGCTATAGAGCCTATACAAGTTAATGATGTGGGTTACATGGAAACATATAATTAGTGATGGGTGACACACCGATATGTGTTGCTATTTCCGGTGGTGGAGGATTTTGCAGGTGAGATAGAAGTTAGAGGAGTGGAGGGCCATGCACATGCCCCTAAGATGGATGATATAGCGCAAATTGAGAAAAGTGTAAGTATGGTTCATTATTACTTGTTAGTGTTGGTTGATTTATACAAATGATGGATACAAAAATTCATAGTAGCTAATGGTTTTATGATTGTAGCCAATGTATTGGTCATCGATTGTAGATACCTCCATATGCACATTGACATGGATTGTGCCCCCATATGTACTTGTTGGAGGAGGGATACTAGAGAGAGTAGACGCAATTGCGGGTGAACATGCCCATTTATTTGAGCTAGTGGATATAGGAACAACCATGTATACAATTTTTTTGATCAATGCAATGAGGCACGATAAAGATAGAGCGAGCGAGAGATGTTGTAGGAGGAGGAAGATATGTGGAGTTGCGGGGCTGGTATATGCAGAGTAGATGACTGAAGTTAGCATATTATGGAGCCGAGTTGGAGAGATATAGAGGTCAAGACCAGCGACATAAATTTATCGATGAAGCCTCGAGTTTGAGAGCTCTCACGTTTGTAGAGAGTGATATCGAGGATGATAGATGATGCATCAGTATATGTTGTATTGATGCATGGGGCTTGCCCCAATGATTGTATGTTGTAACTATGGTTTTTACAAGATATATATACATGTTTTCATATTGGTTGTTAATGTGCATTGTATATGATGTGATGATTATTATTTGTACTTGGTAGTGATGGTATGGTGTGCTAGATTCGTACATAATGTTAGAATGGTTTATTTGATAGATATTGTTTGATTATTACAAAGTGCTTATGATGTGGAAAGGATTGCTAAATAATAGAGTGAATAAGATGTGCAAATGAAAAGGAGTGAATAGTATAGCATATGATGAATAACAACATAGATATGTGATGCAATGTTGTATGTAATGGTAACATGATATAAAATAAAATAATGAACTAATAATGCATGGATACTTGTATAATAAGAAGATGTAAAATAATATTCGCAATGGAATGTGATTTAAATGAAGGGGGGAGTAGAGGGATTTCTACCGGTGTGAGAATGAGGTTCATTTATAAATTCCCCCTCGTCAGTCAAGAATGAACCATAGAACAAGAGTGTGTCATTGTGAAATATGTTTGTCACATGCAAGTACATACTAGAAAGATGTATTGTGAAGCTCATAGCGTGAAGTGTGTAATGTGAAGTTCATTGATGAAGTGTTCCCTCAATAGTCAAGTGTGAACTGTAGCATGAGAGTGCGTCATAGGGTAATGAGGTGGAAATGGAGACCATCTACCAAAGGTGGAGAGGTCTGCTACACACAGTAGGATCATGTGGAATAGTAGTAGTGTGAGTATAGGTTCGAATTGGAAATAAGAGGAAATGTTTCCAATAATGGGGGTGTGGTGGTGGGAAGTGCAAAAATGGGTTTCTTAGGTAGCCAATGAGGTGTAGTATGGATGTTTGGAGGATGAGCTAATGTTGTTATAGGTGGTCCAATTGGAGGAGGTGGATGGATGATGACCTTAGGAGGTGGATGGATAATGACCTTAGGAGGAGGTGAATGAGACAAGTTAACTGTGGTGGAGGCTTGCCTATGTGGAATAGAGAGCAAGAGCACTCACAAGAGATAGAACAGAAAACAATGACACCTTTATCTTCTAATTTATATTCTATCATGGAGAGCATAACATTCATTTTCATGGTGGACATTGATGTGGTGGAAATTGTAGAAAGCGCATCATGATGGTGTTGAATCGAAGAGGGGGATGATGTTGAGTGGATGGTAAATGGATTAAACATTTATCAAATAAGGTACACATGATATCATGTGGTTTAACATTGGGTGAAAATTGTAATTGTTCATAAGTTGGAAATGTATATACCCTAATTTCACATCTGCTTCTAAATCAATTAATTCCCCTTCCTCATTTCTCACAAAAATACACTTCGAATTAATCAAATATAATTTGATTAATTATCCATTTCAAAATCTAAAAATAACCCAATTCTCACCACATGTCATTATTCTCCATGTTTTTCTACTATTGAATTAAAAATTCAAATTCAAATCCTCACCCACCCTTCATGGTCCCCACTCACCTAAAATCCTCCACTTATGAATTAAAAATCCAAAATAAAATCCTCACCCATTCTTCGTGGTCCCCACTCACCTAATCTTGCCCACATTTTCAAACCACGATTACTTAAATGACTCTAAGTTAATCACTCCCAGTGCTATAAATACAACCCTTACCCTCCCCTCTAAACACATAGAGAGTAAAATTGAATTCCCTATCTAAGTTCTTGCATCCTTTGAGAAAAGAACATCCTTCCGCCTCATCCTAATGCTCAAATAACCTCATAATCTTTTTCCCATCTGGTGCAAAGTAAGAGGATCATTGTTGCAGGAAGGCCTTGCTCCGTCTTGAAGAAAAACACCTACATATCACACAATCAAGGCTCAATCAAAGTTTCCTAGCCCATTCTGAAGTTTTCTATAGAATGTGAAAGAGGAGGTATGATTATTGGTATTTTACTTCTTTGTTAGTAGTGTATTTTTCCTAGCTTACATTCTAGCACACCTGGTTACTTTTGATCTGTTACCATTAATTTCCCAATTAGTGGTTTTATCCATTCTTTGTTTATTATTGTTCATTATTATTTCCTTTTCTATTCCTTATGGCCTTCTTTGGTTAACCTTCATGCTTTGGGTAGTGTTTTTGTTGTGCGGTGTCTTGTGGTGTATCTACAGGTTATAACAACAATGAAACTATGACGCTCATCTTGTCTTTGATCTCCTCGGTGCTTGGTGTTTAGTTCCCAGTTCTAATTTTTCTATTCACTGTAATCTATAGAAACACATGAACTAGTCATTAGTTTATCATCTTACTGTCATGGGACAACCAATCCGGAAAATGTATTTATTTATTTACTTTTGCTAAAATAACTGCTTTGTAGGAAGTTTATTATTATTATTATTTTCTTTCATTTTAGTTAATCATTTTGTGATCTAACTCTTTATTTCTATTTATTGTTCTTTTTTAACCTTGCTGTCAAAATTTTAGCTTCTTAGGTGAAGTACTGTAAGTCAAAAATTTTAAAAACTAGCTCCCGGGATGTTTTTCTCACGTTCAAAATTTTCATTTAGAGTGCTGCCGTAGCCCATCTTTTGGAAGCCATAAATTTTGCTCCCGAACTTGGAATGACTTCATTTTTTTAACAAGGAAAGGTATCGAAAAGATATATGCAATGGAAAAATAATTTTTGATTTAGACTTACAGAATTTTTTTGGTTTCATTTCTTCTAACACCTGTCTTTTTAACAAAAAACAACAAAATTATAGTTTTTTTTTAAATTTAAATTTTATTTTATTTAACGTAACAACCTCACATGTATGATCTTTCCTTGACTTTAAAAGTGATCTTGGAAATCAGCAACGTGAGGCCACCAGGCTCCGCAAATTTTTTTTTCTTACATTTCAATTTTCCACGACAACACTTCTAGGTAACATTTTCACACTCTTCTTTCGTCGTTTTTATTTTTTGTGAAAACAATCACTATGGCTATTTCACAATCATGATTAATTGTAATAATTATTAACATTTAAAAAAATCTATTCCAATTGTATCCGTGTATGCTCTTTTCTTGCGCCTTCGAGTGATCTGGAAAATCAGAAATGGTCACAATTTTTTAGTTTCTTGTTCTAACATCACAGGATACTCTAGCTTTGTTTTCCAAATTGTCATTTCAATCATTATTTTCCTTTTTCATATTATTAATATTTGTTTGGTCGTTGCTCGTGTATGCTCTTTTCTGCGTCTTTCAAGCAACTGAAAATAAAAATAGCCATGGTCACTTTTCTAACATTTCATTTGTAGGATAACTACTAATTTGATTTTCTGCAGGACCGTGTCACTGGAATATTGTCAAAAAAACACACAAAAACACAAAAACAACAACATTTCCGCAAAAATACCACCATTCAAAGAAAATTTTTGAAACCAAAAAAATAGTACGCTTAGGTACGTAATTATTTTCTACTAGTGATTTATTTCAAGTTGGAAAAAACCCCGCATTTAATCACTTTATCATTTTGTTTTTACATGTAGACGAGGTGGATTTCATCACCACCAAAGCTACACCGGTGACATGGGCTTGACTACTATGCACCAATAACATTTACATCTGCATTGCACTTTGATACCTAGTCTCATCACAACGTTTGGTATTTACCTCACCCTCGCTTCTTCACTTATAGGTAATGTTTCGTGTAATGCATGAGTCACGCCTAAATAGATGTAATAATGAAGCTTGGGAATCGTCCCTGTAAATATTTAGGGAGTTATAAGGACACCATACACATTCATCCCTCCATCACCTTCTACCTTTTCACAAAACCTATTCTGGACGTGGTGATTCACTTGAAACAGGTAAGTAAGAATTGGTGAGTCTCCTCCAAAGGTGCTCTAAGGGCTCCCGTACCAATTCTCAGCCGTCATAAAAAATTAGGTATATCGGGACTAGGGTATATCGGAGGACACATCTTTTTTTTGAGTAATAAGAGCTCGCATCCATCACCCACAACATACTTGTATAATTGCATGAAATAATGATCATTCCTGAAGAATTTACCTCATAAGCCAAAACAATTA
Organism: Taxus wallichiana var. yunnanensis; assembly: GCA_018340775.1. Classification (NCBI taxonomy): domain Eukaryota; kingdom Viridiplantae; phylum Streptophyta; class Pinopsida; order Cupressales; family Taxaceae; genus Taxus; species Taxus wallichiana. Next base: position 893,512,929 of record CM031240.1, on the reverse strand, counting down.
GATCCACATAATTTTTGCTATTTGAAAACAAAATAGTTTAGCATTGTTTTATCATAAAACTTGGTTGATATCAATGTGTTCATTATAAAGGTTCGTAACCTAGTTGTGTTCCACAAAAAAATCAGTTCTCGACCAATTCAATACCAAGCAAAAACATCCAAACAATCCAACAATGCAGACCAAAACATCATACCAATTTCATTAGCTTGCTTCATCCAACAATACATCTGTCATAGCTTGTTTTTGGCTATATCCAACTGATATTGAGTGACTAACATTCACTCCCCATATCGTCAATTGTCAAAACATCCTTCATAGCTTGTTTCCAACTATATCAAACTAATATTGAGTGACTTGTTTGAGTTCACTCATTATTTTGTCCACCATCGCATTTATCCAAATCACAACCAACACAAATCCTTTCATAACTCATTTTGAGTTATATCACAACCATATCGCGATTAACCTATTCAGGTTACTCTCCCCATCAATAGTCCAGAGCTTGTTTAATCCAAATCTACACAACGTGCAACAAATCCTCTAATAACTCATCTCGAGTTACATCATCATCATATTGAGATAACTTGTTTGAGTTATTCTCCTTATCAGTCATCACGAGCTTATTCGAGATAAATCCAAAGTAATCAAGTTCTCATTTCCTCACACCTGTTCAAAATTTCTACCCACTTTTCAACTTAATTAGACACATTTCATCATGGTATTCACTTGCAGTCACAATCATGAAAATGACGATGAAGAAGTTACACAACCAGAACTCACCAATGAAGAACAAGAATAAGTCAATAGGGTGATAGAACAAAACAAAAATGAATATCTATTACGCATCCTAGCCATGGGGGCAAAACTACCCCCTGACTTCGGGACGAAAAATTTAAACAAACTCATCGACAATGGTGAATCAAGTTATCACAACAAAATACCAAACAATCCAAATGGTTCTTCGGCAAAGATTTATTCACTAAAATCTAAGACTTAACAAAGAAACTTGAGGAAGCAACAACTAGAGCTGAAAGATTAAAAGACCTCAATCTAGATTCCAATACTCACAACATGTTTGATAAACCGTCCCCCACTTCTCCATTCGCACAAGAATGGAAACTTATGAAAGACACCATTCAGGGACTACAAAAACAATCAAAACAATTCAACTTTGAAGAATTGTGTCCTTATCCATTTGATACAGAGATATCACGATTACCATTTATGTCATCCTTCGAAATCCCTAAGTTTGATAAATACAAAAGTAAAGGTGACCCCCGTGAACATGTCAAGGAATTTTACTTGCAATTTTAAGAATTTTCCTATTGAGACACGTACCTTTACGATTATTCCCCAAAGTTTAGGAGGACGGGCTTTAGACTAGTTTTTCCATCTACCCAAAGGGTCGGTTACAAAATTTGCGAGACTTATCGGAGAAATATGTCAAATATTTTTCCTACAACTTAGACTAAAAATAACCATGCTTGATCTCTCGCAACACTAAGCAAAGGCCAAACGAAAACTTTGCCTCCTTTTACAACGATGGCGAGGAATCGCAAGTCGATTTCCTCGCTCGACTGCACGAGAGACAACTAGTTAGCATTTTTGTTCCTAATCTCAATGTTGAATTATCATTCCACATACAAATGCATTGTCTAAATGATTTCAAGAAGTCATAAAAAGGGCACACAAATCAAAAATCCCTCATTTCTAAGGGCTTACTAAAACACCCTTTAGGGACTAACCTTATCGAGACACGCCTTAACTTGGACAAATATAAATTCTTTAACCAGAATCAAAATATAAATCGGCACGGTGTTAATGATTCCCACCATGTCTCCAAACGTTCAAAACCATCCTATCAATACATTAAAATCCCAATAACCAATCATCATCCTTAGAAAGGAAGTTCCTTCTCAGACCGACGAAGACGCTTCTCCTCTCTGAGAAAGTCTATCTAGTGTCTTTCAACATTTGGAAAATTCCAATATGATTACATATCCCATCACAAACCCTTTGAAGAATGAAACCCAAACTAAATTTGTATAAGGATAATGAATATTGTTATTACCATCGCATAAAAGGGCACTCTACATATCGCTACATGTAACTTCGCCATTACATACAAGACCTGATTGAACGTGGAGACATAGAAGTTGAAAATACTTCTGAGACAAAAAAACCTAATGAAAAATTCACATGTTGAAAAATCCTTTCCCTAATCACGATAACAACTCCAAAGATAAGGGTCAATCATCAAGCAATGTCGAGTATGACTCAGTCATCTCGACCATAGACTATGACCAAGACTTAGTGGCAACTATAAAGATTAGAACTGACTATGTGATCACCACTAGATAGAAAAAAATGTGGGTCCCTACAACAAAAATATGCCACTTCATCTCCCGCATCACCTCCTAATCCACGATCTAATTCCACCACCAATTCCTCTCCACAACCTACGCCATCATTCAATATTGTCAAACAATTAGAGAAGACTGCAACACAAATTTCCATCATGGAACTACTTAATTCTTCTCCCGCACTACAACGCATCCTTATGCAAACATTGAATAATGCTCGTGTCCCTGAGGACATCAATTCACAACAATTACAGCTTTAATCATAGATCTTACAGTCCTAATCCTATTTTATCTTTTGGTCCTGACCTGCTTAATCCCAACATCGCTAATAATCATTCTTTATACATCGAGGGTTATGTAACTCATCGTAAGATCAAGCGCGTATTAATCGACAATGGATCCGCATTGAATATTTGTTCCATGAAACTTTTGCGTTGTCTAGGTTACACTGAAAATGATTTTCAAAACAATATCATAACTATTCATGGGTATGATAATAGTGAAAGAAAGTTTGAAGGCACAATCACGTTGCTCTCCAAGCTAGACCCATCGCCTTAGACACGTTTGTCATATGGCGGATGTAGAAGTTTCATATAACACTCTCGTTGGTCGACCATGGATTCATGCCATGAAAGCCGTTCCATCAACATTCCACCAATGTATTAATTTTCCTCATTTGGATAAGGAGTTTACATTATGTGCAGATCCCCAACCTTTTGAGTATCAGATATTCCTCGAAGGACGATATCGACATGATCACTATTGTCCATCAACAGATAAATATGCTCCACCTCACATAATCCCTAATGAAACACGCATTGATCCTGATACACTCCCTAACAATGATCTCAAAACCATCATCTCCTAACCAAAACACATTTTCCAATCCATTATCTTCTCGCTAATCAACCATATTCCAGTCCTCCTCCCACTAATCAATCATCTTCTTCCACTAATCAAGCTTCTTCTTCCAACAATAGTTATTCTTCCACCACACCATCTTCTTCCTCACCTAGCCAACCTTCTTCATCCAACCACACCTCTTCCATTAAGATACCTCCTCCTGTGAATAACCAAACTTCATCCTTCAATCCACCCCCTTCTTCTTATAACCCATTCTCTTCATCTTTTAAAACTACCAAATTGACTTCCCCACCACATGAGGTACCTATTGGTCCCCCATCCCACACATTTAAAATCATTGACACAAGATGCAAGAATATCAATTTCAAAAGATGGTAGACTCCTTTATATCAACAAATCCCCACGGAGCTACTGTAAAACCTAACGCTCCACATCTAAGAATCCATCCCACTTACCAAATGGGACAATCAGTTTAGAAAAAGTTTGGTTATCTTGACAACGAACATATTCCAAGTTCTTCAAGATCTTGGTTATATAATGACGACTTTGCTCCATGTTATGAGTCCCCTCAATTTACCAAAGCTCACCGAATAATGAAAAACATGCGATGGAAGGGTAAAGGACTCGGTCCAAATGAACAAGGTCATTTAGACCCAATAAATTACACACAACATCATGGTAAACATGGTATAGGTTTCAAGGTGTTTGATGTTGCTCCCATAATAATTTCAAGTGACAATGATGACACCAGCTTCTGATAATGACATCAGGTCTCCATGTAGTCTTTTTGAGGACCTCGTTGAAACACATCTTTACTTTGAACATTTATCTGTTAATGTCATCAATTTTGAGCCTACACATCTGAGTCTCATAGACCATGGCCAACCACATCATGCGGCCATGGACATGTTCAAAATGATGAAGCCATCAAATAATTCCTTGGAACTCGTTATCAAATCCCTACTTGACCATAGAAAAGGATTTGAAATCAATATAAATGAATCAACCTATTTTGGCGAAGAGATAAAATATTCAAATCCTCTACCCTCGGAAAATTTGGATCAGAAGCGTAAATAGAGGATTTCCCATAGTCAAAACCTCACCACCACCCTATCCAACAAACATGTCAACAAAAAGTCCCAACATTAGACACTAAAATATCATTGTACCAACTCACCTCAAACACCCGACACCGATGACGCATCAACCATTAGCATCATTTTCTAAAAAGGATACATCTAAAATACTTGTAGAAGAAACAAAAGACACAAACATTGGCACCACTGAACAACCAAAAATTTTACAACTTGGCATTAGTTTGTCTGACTAAGAATGCATGGAATTCACAACACTCATTATTGAATTCCAAGATATATTTTCATGGACATATAAGGACATGCCAGCCTAGACCCATCTCTTGTAGTACAAAGATCTTGTGGTACATCCGGTTGCAAAACTCAGTAAAGTAAAAACTACACAAAATGCATCCCCAAGTTACATTGCTTGTCAAAGTCAAACTCGAGAAACTCTTGGAAGCTGAATTTATCAAACCTATTAATTATTTGGCATGGATATCTAACATAGTTCCCTGCCGCAAGAAAACTCCGGCATCGAGAATATGCACAAAATTCTGCGACATTAACAAGGCTTGTCCCAAAGATGACTTTCCCTTGCCAAATATAGAAATGATTGTTGATTCTACGAAAGCCATGAAATTCTCTCCTTAATGGATGGATTCTCTAGTTATAATCAAATACGATTCTTTGAAGAGGGTCGATAAAATGGCATTTACTACACCATGGGGTACCTTCGTTATAAGGTCATGCCTTTTGATTGAAAAATGTTGGTGCCACCTATCAACGAGCAATGACTGTCATCTTCCATGAAATGTTACATGATATCATGGAAGATTATGCTAATGGTATATTAGCAAAATCCAAAACACGAATAGGGCATCCAAGTGTGTTGAGACACATTTTTGATAGATTACGCAAGTATAAGGTTCATCTTAACCCAAAGTGTGTGTTCGAAGTAATCTCTAGTAAATTATTAGGGTTTATTGTCTCACGAAGAGGTATAGAAGTGGATCTCCCAAAGTCAAAGCCATTATGAAAATGCCTCCTCCTCAAAACCTAAAACAATTACGCAGTCTTAAGGGAAAGATACAATCTATTCGGCATTTCATACCACGCTTGGTTGACAAATGCCATCACTTTAATCGCTTACTCAAGAAAGATGCCCACTTTCACTAGAACCACAATCGCAAGACTCTTTTGCTAAGTTAAAAGAATACCTCTCTAGTCCACCTGTTCTTATGTCACCAGTTGCTTTGATAAACCCATGTTGCTTTATACATCTACCACTGAACATGCCATAAGAGCTCTACTAGCACAACATAATGATAAAAAAAGAACAGCTGTACATTACCTTAGTCGAACACTTATTGAGCACGAATTACATTATTCCCAATTCGAAAAAGTATGCTTAGCGGTTGCTTTGCATTCCATAAGTTATGTCATTACTTGCTCAATCACACAACTAAGTTGATTGCCAAAATTGATCCTCTCAAGTATTTGTTTTCCGCACCCATTCTCACGAGAATAATGTCTAGCTGGGTTGTATTACTTAGTGAATTCGATGTTGAATTTGTTCCACGTAAAGTAATTAAAGGAAAAAACCTTGCAAACCAACTTGTCAAGGCACCCCTTCCTAAAGCACAAAACCACTTCAGTTCTCTTTTCCTGATGAAGATATTTTACACATAGACATCGTGCCAGCTTGGACTCTATTTTTTATGGATCTTGTAATCTCCATGGCTCAGGGGCTAGTATTTTTCTTATCACACCTAGCGGACATGTTATCCCCAAATCATTTCAGTTAGCATTCTCATGTACCAACAATATCACAGAATATGAAGCTCTCATCGTAGGATTAAAACTGGCTATATCTTGGAATCTTACAGAATTAACTATATTTGGTGATTCTTTACTTATCATCAAGCAAGTTACCGATGAATACTAGGTCAAGGATGAAAAAATTATCCCATATAAATGCATGGTGGATAGTATTCAAAGCTATTTTTGATTAATTAGCTTTGATCAAATTCCCAAAATTCATAATAAATCTACCGACGTTATGGCAACCATTGGATCCCTATTAGAAATCGCATCTAGTCAACCCCAAGCACATTTTCTTGTCGAACATCTCTTAATGCCTACCTATGATCTTCCTGAAAACACTATGGTATGTGAGATCATGGGTCTGAATAACCCTTGGTACCACGATCTTTATACCTTCATTCGTGATAAAACATTTCCTGCCGACATGAAACCAATGCATAAATGTGCTTCTCGTTACACCATTTAAGCGAAACTCTTTATAAAAGAGGATATGATGGTACCATACTCGATGTCTTAATCAGAAGAAGCCTTGAATGTCTTAATGAATTCCATTCGGTATTTGTGGAGCACACACGAATGGTATTGCTTAGCCAAGAAAATCCTATGAGTTGGATATTATTGGCCCACCATGGAAAGTGACGCATGTCATTTTGTCAAACGTTGTCAGCATGTCAAAAGCATGGAAATTTTATCCACGCACCTTCTCGGGCATTATAATCGATAACCACACCATGGCACTTCTCTTAATGGGGACTTGACCTCATTAGTAAAATCATACCAACATCGTCCCGATGGACATAAGTTCATCATTACCACTACCGATTACTTCACTAAATGGGTGGGACGTATGCCTCTCACCTATGTTGCATGGTAACCAAATATCGAAATTCATTTTTAATAATCTCATCTGTCGATTTGGTATTCCATCCACTTTCGTTGTCAGAGATAATGGTAAATCATTTAAAACCAGATGTAAAAGACCTAGCCAAACGTTTCGCATCAAACTTAAATGGTCCACTCCATACTACCCTCGAGTAACGGTCAAGTGGAAGAAACCAATAATACCATAAAATCCATCATGGAAAATATTGTCAATACCCATGGACATAATTGGCATACTCAAATTTACCCCACTCTTTGGGCTTACCGTACATCTTACCGCACACCTATCGGAGCCACCCCATTTTCCCTTGTTTATGGTTGTGAAGCCATTTTACCTATTGAGATAGAAATCCCATCCTTGAGGATATCCCTTAAAGATGTAATTAATGAGTATGAATACCGCATCATGGCTTCAAGAGTTTGAGCTTCTCGATGAAAAACGACTTAATGCTCTCAATCATCTTCAAGTCTATCAAAACCGACTGCAACATAGTTATCATAAAAGGTAAGACCCAAAGAATTTGAAATTGGTGACCTCGTTTTAAAAGAAAATCAAAAGAATACCACTAAAGAACGAGAAAAACAAGGAAATTTTGAGCCTAATTGGTTAGGACCCTATGTAATTACAACTAAATTTGGCTCTGGAGCCTATAAATTAGCCACTGAAGATGGTCAAGATCTTGATGAACCAATGAATGCAGTTCATTTAAAGAAATTTTATCCTTGAGATGTTCACTATTCTGGTAAACAATGTGTACATTGTTCCTTCTGTCTTGCTTATCTTTGAATAATTTAAATTTATTCATTTCCATTGATAGATATTTTCTTTATCAAAATCACATCTTCATATTTATCATCATGAGACATGTGATAATATAGATCCTATTAATTTTTGAGTATCATACTTCTTGTAATATCTCCCATTTTCAGTCGTGCTTTCACCTATGGTCATACCTATAAGCTTACCGATGGTAATATATTCCCTTTAAATACATTCTCTCTTTCATAACAAAGCTCTAAACTTCTTTACCCGATTCGCTTGGTCGTCCATCTCGCCTTCGATGTTGAACCTCATGTCCTACTAGGTGTGTGGGGTTGAGATCGGGGGCGATGCTCCTTCCCAAATACAAAGTGCTATCAAAAACCATCAATTCAATAACTTATGAATAATTCATCGTCACATCTTTCATCCTTCATAGTCTTTAGTATTGAGCCCACACTTCTTCCTGGTAGTGTGAGACTAGGAATGGAGGAAGGTGCCCTTACTCATCTACGTCTTGTCTTTGGTGATAAACCCTTGCCTCTTACAAGTGGCAAGGGGCAAAGCATAGAGGATCATTCTTATAAAAGCATAAAAATATTTCAAAACATTAAAAAAAAACAAAAAAAACAAAACAAAACAAAAAAATAGAAAAAAGGGAATTCACTCGCTTTATATTTTATTGTTGGTGATGAGCTCTTGCTTCTCACTAGTAGCAAGGGGCAAGGCATAGGGAGTCACTTCAAAAATACAAAACCTTAAAGTGCTTGAAAATTTTAGAATCCCTAAAGAAGTAATTTAAATGCCTAGGTGAAGAGAGAACTATCCCTTCACCTCATATCTTACCAATCAAAGAGGCCACATAACCTGCCTAAGCCTAACACGTGACTCATAAAGTGAAATCCATTTTAAACTCGGTTCAATACCGTTATGAAGAATGGAGTCACAATTTCCCAAAGGGATTGTTGTTAGCATTTGTCTCTATATTCATTATCTACCTCCTACGTCCTTCTTGATTCTCGGTGATGAGCCCACACATCTTACTAGTTGTGTGGAGTCAAGAATGGAGATGGACTTCTTTTCATCATATCATCACCACCATATCCTGCCAATGGAAAGAGAATTTGTGTTATTCTCGAGCATAAGTTACCACACGAGAACACGGTACATACGGATAATATCCTGGTTTATCACCTCTCAAAAATAAGTCTGCACTTTGGTCCATAAATTGCCAATAACAATGTAAAAATCATCAAAAATTCAAAAATAGTGTAAAAATCCAAAATCTAAAAACATCTTAAAATCATCAAAAACCCAAAACATTAGAAATAATCGTAATAAATAAATAAATAAATAAAAATACAAAATTAGATATCGACAAAAATAAAAAAATAGTGTAAAAATCCACAAATGTAAAAACATTTGAAAATCGTCAAAAACCCAAAACACTAGAAACAATCATCCAAAATCTAAAAAAATAACAAAAAAATTAGAACTCATCAAAAATCCAAAACCATTAGAAAGAATCGTCAAAAATCTAAACACATTTGCAAATTTTCAAAAAAATAAAAATAAATTTCATAAATCAAAATAAAAATAGAAACGATTATCAAAAATCAAAAAAACATTAGAATATATATATATATATATATATATATATATATATATATATATATATATATATATATTTTAAACAAAAAGTAAAAATGTTGTAAAATCGTAAAAATTCTAAAAATACCAACTCAATTCAACCTTTGAACTATTATCCCCAATGGATGATCCAATCACTTTATGACTACCGAATTCAAAACACTTCTCCTCGCATGAATCCTTGCTTGGGGAAAATCCGCTCTCATTGCTTCCTTGTTTAAGGACAATGACCCAATACTTTACTATGTCCTCGCATTACCCTCGCTGGGGGCACATCCGATCAATCCTCACCGTGGAACACATTAGGGACATGTTTATTGATTCTTATGTTGCATTATTAGTTATAAATTATTAATTGCTTTTTGTATCTTGATATATTACAGGGGCATCTTGATTTTATGTATCCTGGTGTTCTCTCTAATATTTTTATGTTATCGATTACATGTCGCATCTTTGGGGCATCATACTTTCGATGGCCTCTGCTTCATGCTCTCTTCCATTTGCATATCGCATTAGGGCATCAAACCTTTTTGATGGCCCTTGTTATGCTATCACACATATATTACGCCTAGTCATCCCGATCTTTTATATCACGATGTATCCTCGTTATGTGCTATATTAAAATTAAGATACTTTTCGTCACGTGAGTATCTTCCTACATGATCAACATCTTACTTTACACTCCATCCATTCACCCACACTAATACATTCCCAGGCCTTGGGAATCCTACTTGATCACCTTTGCAATTTGCGAATCCTACTGACGATCTTTCTCAAGTAGCATTCACTATCCAACAACTCCTTCTCCCCCACCATGATCACCATGTATTTGATCCATTCATCCTCGCTCCTCATTTTTACTCCTCCGCAACTTATCCCCATATTACCCTTCTCACCATTCCTATCCCCTCTCACCCATTTGTATTCTTTCCTTTCCCCCTTCTCGCTTCCCCGCTTGACAATCTTACTTAATAACCCCTTCTATATGGGATCCTCGATGGAGGTTTACTCTCTCCCTAAGATCTTCCCGCTGTAGAAGCTTCTTCACCACCTCCCCTCTCATCAAACAACAATCACCACCAAACACATCTTCCCATTCCACCTCTTCTGCTTCTCATTCTCGCATCATTACTCTCACCATGTGGGCATCCCAATTAAGGATTCCCCTCACACTCTCCGCCTCCACTACATATATTCCTTCATCCATTCATGTTACACTCCTTTATTTCCTTTCTTTCTTGTTATCACCTCATCTCATATCATATACCACTCAAGCATACCTCACTCACTCTTTTCTCATCCTTCCCCAAATCCGTCTTATGCCTAGTCATCCTACTTACACGCTCTCGTAGTATGGAAAATTCACTTGAGGGTTCCCCTTCAGTCCATTTTGTCATACCCTATTCCCACCAACTCTATCATCATCCTTCTTCTTCTTCAGCTTGGCAATCTTACTTAACCATTCCGACCGCATGACAATCTTACTTAAGACTTCCACTTAAGGTTGATCTACCCTATGGCCTTCCCCCATCCCATCATATTTCTCCCATATTATTTCTCCCACCTCTCGTTGTGATCATCATCTTCAACCTACCATTCCACCCCCGTCCCCAATATCATTTTTCTTTCTCTCTTGCATATCATCCTTGTCAGCCTAGGTGATCTTACGAAACCTCTCCGACAAGATGGCAATCTTACTTAAGAGATTATCTTAAGCATGACATGTCATCTTACACTCACCCATCACTCTATAATCTCACAATCCATCTTTTCTCTTCATTCCCCATCATCACATCTTTTACCACCACTATCACCCTCCTCTTCTCTCAAATCTTACTTAACCACTCACTCGGCATGGCGATCTCACTTAAGATTCCCTCTTAAGGATGATCTGTCTCATTTCCTTTCCCCATCACTACACACCCTTCACCCTTCACTTTTTCTCAAAGCATTCCCATTATCACATCCTTTCACCTCCTTTTCCATTCTTTCAAACACCACTTCTCGCTTGGCCACTTTTCATCTCCTGCCGCCGCTTGGCAATCTTACTTAACCACTTCCGTCACATGAAAATATTATGTCGTGGTCCTCCCTCCACTTAACTTGTCATTTCGAACTTCACCCCACCTAATTCTTTATTGATCGCTTCTTCCACCGGGTATCTCCTACTACCCACTTTTTCCTCCTACTATTATCCTTTCTCCACATATCCTCTTACAACATACATCTAATCTCTTCCACCTACAATCATGTTCTTTTCCCCCATTTTCCCCTTCTTGATCCATGATCCTTCATAATCTGCTTTCTTCCCATGCTTTTCATGTCTTGGTTCTTCATCCTCACCTCATTCATCCTCATCACCCGCATCCTCTCCTCACTTTCACCTAGTCCTAACTCATCCCTCCCATTTTATTTACTCTTTCCACTTCATCTTCTCAAATCCCCCACATTTCTACCCACACACGCATTCACCATTATTGTTAACATTCCTCTATCATTCTTTCATCATCATCTTCTATTCCGCGCTAATAATTGTAAGTGGGCTTTCCCTAAAAATCATCAATCCTCATTCCACACAACCTCATTCACTCCCTTGGACCTTCTAGAGTTTCCTTCATTCCTTCCCTCCTCTAAGCCCACCACTCATTGTAAGGGGCTTTCCCTAATGTCCCTTTGTTGGCGTTACCCTTTCCAATCCTCGTTAGCTTTCTCCTGTTATTCATTTTTTCTCTCGCCTTACCCACCACTCATCATTGTAAGGGGATTTCCTAACGTCCCCTCATTGGCATTGCCTATTCTATCCCCATTCTCTTTTCTCTCCTATTATTTTCCCTCAATCCCACCCTTTCTTGTTGCTTCTTACCCATCTCTCCATCTTCTCTTCACCCTTTTCAATATCTTTACCTGTCTTCATTGTACATCCTTTTTCTATTTTCTCGTCATCCTAGTATCCTCATTTCATGCATCTCCACATCTTTTCCAATCAATGTCATTCCTCCACTCTTTCTTTTCTCGAACATTCCTTATATTGTTTCCTTTCCACTTATTATCCCCTTTATGTATTCCTTCTTTCTACATCATTTTCTTTATTATCCTCTTCTCTCTCCCACCCCTCATCTTATTTCCCTTCCCCGTATCATCTTCTTCCCCTTTTTCCATCACGTTTCCTCCTTACTTCCCCATCGATAACCTGGCTCTTTAGCATTGTCATGTATTTTTTATCATACCACCCTCCACATGCATCTCCATACGGTCTGTTCCATATTATTTGCCTTGGTCTTCCTCACAATGACACGATTCCTTCAATCTTCTCCTTGTATTCGCTCTATCTTCCTTTCCTCTCCCCTAATTTTCACATTTCTTCTGACCACTTCTCCTTTTCTCTACCACCCCTACCTTTTCATTCATTCTGTATCTATTTCTCTTCTTTTCTCTACTCTTTTTCACACTTTCCTCACCCCTCATAGTTTCTTTTTTTCTCCGTTCTACTTCTTCTTTCGTCCTCTTTCCATTTTCATCCATTTCACCCCCTACTCCCACCTCGTTTTCTCCTTCTTATTTATCCTTTCATGTTTCCTACTTTTCTCAACTCTATCATTTCTTTCACTTTCACGCATCCCTCTTTACTATCTCTGTTGCTTCCTTCATTTTTCACATCTCTCTATTTCATCCCTTCACCATCTACTCTGTCATTTTCCTTTTTTGCCTTGTTTGTCCTTCATTATTCCTTCTTCCCCTATCATCCCTTTATCTTATTTCTACCTCTTTCATTCCTTTTCCCCTCCCCTATCTCCCTTACTCTTCTCGTAATCAACCCCCAATCCTATCCATTCCATTTTCTTTCCCACACACCTTCACACCTAGCATTCAAGGCCGATTTAATCCTTTCTCCATTTGCATCATGCGCAGTCATTCCAATCTCTTCCACTCCATTATCCTCCTCTTCTATGCATAATTCATTTCTCTTCTTTTTGATATTTTCATATATTCCATTCTCGCGGTCCTCTCGAGGGGCATCATCACATCTATCCATGATCACATCTTCTCATGAAAATTTTGTCTTGAGGATACTATGACATCCGTCACTTACCACTTTCTATTCTCCCCAAAAACATTTTCTCTACCTTTTTCTTTACAAAAGTAGATTGAATTCTTCCCCATCTCTCGTTCTGCTTTTTTGAAAGGACACTACTTTCATAGTACCCTTCCAAAGAGGGGCAAATGTAGACACCCTAATTTCACATTTGTCCTAAATCAATTAATTCCCCTTCCTCATTTCCCACAAAAATACACTTCGAATTAATCAAATATAATTTGATTAATTATCCATTTCAAAATCTAAAAAATAACCCAATCCTCACCACATGTCATTATTCTCCATGTTTTTCTACTATTGAATTAAAAATTCAAATTCAAATCCTCACCCACTCTTCGTGGTCCCCACTCACCTAAAATTTTCCACTTATGAATTAAAAATCCAAAATCAAATCATCAAGCATTCTTCATGGTCCCCACTCACCTAATCTTGCCCACATTTTCAAACCATGATTACTTAAATTAATCTAAGTTAATCACTCTCGTGCTATAAATACAACCTTACCCTCCCCTCTAAACACATGGAGAATAAGATTGAATGCCCTATCTAAGTTCTTGCATCCTTTGAGATAAGAACATCCTTCTACCTCGTCCTAATGCCCAAATAGCCTCATAATCCTTTTTCCCATCTGGTGCAAAGTAAGAGGATCATTGTTACAGGGAAGGCCTTGCTCCGTCTTACAGAAAAACACCTACATATCACATAATTAGTGGGCTCAATCTAAGTTTTCTAGCCCATTCCGAGGTTTGCTACTTAACGCGAAAGAGGATGTATGATTATTGGTATTTTACTTCTTTGTTAGTAGTGTATTTTTCCTAGCTTACAGAAATGAATAAGACTTTGGTGAATACCAACGCGGTGGTGGGGGAGGAAGGCACTTGTGTGGAGGAGAATATAGTGATCATATAAGAGGGTCAATATATGGGAGAAGAGAAGACGTAGTAGGCAAGGGAGGAATACAAGAAGTAGAATGTGGTGTTATAACATGATCCACAATTAAATTCTTTTATGAATCAATAACCTTATAGCAAAAAGAGTAAATGATTTACAAGTATCATATAATATTTTTTCTTTTAATGGAGCAATCAAGCCAAAAAAAAGATGAATTGCATTTCTAGATCAATAGGCTAGAATAGTAATTAATGTATCAAAGAATTAAAGCGTAAAATTTAATCTACAATTGGCTCTTTCTTTCCTTGATGCAAAGAAGGAAATAATTCATATGCGAATTTAAGACCATTGTTAGAAATAAGATGCCTAAGAAAATAATCCTCCATATCATAATAAGTACTAATAGATCCATAAGGAAAATGAGTATACCATTGGAGAGCATGATCAAATAGACTATAGAAAAAGACTTTAAGTAACAATCGATCATTAGAATAAAAAGCCATGGCTAAATGGTAATGTTTTAGATACAAATAAGGATTGCTTATGTCATCAAAACATGAAAAAGTAGGCATGGTGAAATCGTTGGGAAAGAGAAATTGTGAATCTTCTTAGGAATAGGATTTCCATGAAGGGAATTATTGTCAATGGAGGCATAATAGGCTCTACTCTCAAGGGTAAGGGTATGAACTTGGGTTTGCAAAGAACCAACAACATGCATGAGAGAGAGGATATATTGTGAGGGGATGGTCTAGAGAAGTGAGAGGCACATTGAGGGGTTGAATCTTGCCATTGTGAGTGATCATAAGAACTTGAGAAGGGGGAGTGGATGTCAAAGGAGGGGATGGAGGTGCGATAGGAAGAGATGATTATGGAGGCTCTACAGAGATGTTAGGTGTAGAATCATGAGACATAATGAGAGGTGTATTAGGAGTAGGATTGGTGTCAACATGGCCATCATTGGAAGGAGCTTCAGAAGTAGAAGGAAGAGGAGGTGTAGATTCACATTCAACAATTTTAACTGAAGAAACATCATTATTAACATGTGTAGTATCATTATCAGAATCAAAGTCACTATCAGTCATATTTTCACAAGCAAATATTTCATCAAGATTATCATCAACATACAAAGAAGTGGTAGGAGTGCTAGTATTAGATCTATCATTGCAATCATTAGAAACATTTTCAGAAGTAAGAATGGCAGGAGAAATAGATTCACATACAACTTGACTAATAGCAGGAACATCATTATCCATATTTACAATTGCAATATCACAAGTAGAGTCATTAACATCCATGTTTTTACAAGAAATAACCTCATCATGCATAGAATCTATATTAATGTTATCATTTTCAATAGTACAAGGAGGGGAGGATGGAGGGTTATGCATGGCTATGGGAAATGAGGGATAACATTGGGTAAAATTTTGGTCAAGGGAAACTATGCAAATATCAGAGTTTTAGAAACCAACAAGAAGGGAGTTTTGGTGGTCAAGGAGTAGTTGGAGGGTTTTTGTGTCATATTGGGGATTGTAGATGACATTACAAAATTCAACTTCTTCAGAGGCATTGGTAAATACTGGTTGCATATGCATATAGGTCATATCATGATTTGGAGATGGGTACCTCTTTGGAGCCATGAGGGTTTGGGATCTAAGGGAAAAGGGTTTGAATAGGAGTGGGGTTCACCAAATTATTTAATCAAATGGAAATTAAATCTATATTTTGTAGTAACTTCAGTAAATTAAATATATATAGGCCATATCATGATTTGGAGATGGGTGGCTCTTTGGAGCCATGAGGGTTTGGGATCTAAGGGAAAAGGGTTCGAATAGGAGTGGGGTTCACCAAATTATTTAATCAAATGGAAATTAAATCTATATTTTGTAGTAACTCTCAGTAAATAATGACACACAAGTGATGATATACAACAATTTATAAATGTTAAATAATTAAACAATATATAACTCCAAGAAAATGAGAAGGATAGATGAATTAGTTGGTTCCTTTGTGATCCGGAGACATCTCGAGACTATGTATATGCTGAATTTGGCTTAAAATGATGTTACAATGGCTGATAGAGAATCGGTACTTTGGGCTATGCTTTGGATAGGAGCGCCCACTAGAGGACAAGAGCGCTTGGGCACTAGTGTCTTGATCAGGCCCTAGCCTCGGCTTGCTAGTATTCAAGATCTTCCTTTTTATGGGTCTAAGGCTCTTCTATCTAATGTTTGATTTGTTGCTCCAAATTTTCTATTAGGGTTTCAATGTCACATGTAACCTACAAAACAAACCCTAACTATCTGCACAAGCTCACAAACACATAATATCTAAAATAAAATGTAATATGTGAAGTCGAGTGACCCCAAGGGTCACCGGAAGAGTGAACTTAGTACCAAACACTGCATGGTACATTTAATCCATGTAGTTCGTGTGCTTGTGTGTGAAATAACGAATTTAGGTTTCCCTCGTGCCAATGACACCAAGATAGCGGGATATAGCTAGCTTAGATACAAATGTGTAATATGGGATTCAACACTTCCCCTTCTTATACAAAGATTGTATGCCACCCAAAAATTTAGTCCCTTGTGATAGTAGTGATTGTAAATTACGTAGTCCCTTAGAATTACCATCCATAATAATAGTGTGTATATTGTGTATATATATGAGTCTCTTGTTTGAATTTTGACACTATTGAGACAAAAGGTGACTATGAATATGGGATAAGGATAGTTCTATATTTTCCTCTACCCATTTATACATGTATTTTTATTCTAACAACCGTATCAACATTTTAAGGTACCAACACTAGAAACATTTTTAGAATCATCCATGATTTTCCTTGTCAAGACATGCTACTTTGTTGTAATCTAACTCGTTTATCTTTTTTAATAGGGTTTACCTAAAAACACATTCTTGTGTAGGACCCTAAGTGGGAAAAAAATTTAACTACGTGAATTATAGAGACAATTGTAACATTATTTGTAGTATAAAGAAATTAATAGATGTAAAATAATCATATGGTTTCTCTCAAAATAAAATGTGTATTAGTTATTAGATAATTACCTTCATACCCAAACAATGAAGCATATTGTCCGAGGATTAGACATATTCTTTTATATTTAGAATAAACTATACAATTAACAACCAACAAACTTATGTTCATGTTCCTTTACATATTTTGTAGATTCCTTCATGAGTGTTCACTTCAACTTCCTTTATTTGTTTAGGAGTGTTACAAATTATATGATGATTTACTTTCATACATACACATGTGCACGTGTGCATGCACACACACACACACACACACACCACATGATTTTATGATATTATATAGGCATATTAAATATATTTAAGGCTTAGGTCCTAATGTACCTCAACATCATGCTACACAAAAAATAAAAAAATATAGAAGTTAAAATGACATATCATGTACAACCTCCTCCAACTTCATATGCTTCTAAAGTCGACATCAATAATCATTTTTACCATCTCAAATTTGACATACTAATGTATGCAATTGAATAATGACCTATTATTGCACTCTATTCATACCATGAGATCCCCAAAATGATTCTATTGATGAGCCTTTATTGGTACATTTTTGCATTGATTCACATCGACATAGAACATTATAGTAGAAAATTTATCAAACATTTACATTATTGCATTGCTTACTAATCTTGGGTACACTTATACTTGATTGGTATGATGGAAACCAAAAATATTTTTTTGGAGCAATATTAAATACATTTCTATATTCAATTTTATTTTGCAAGCAAGAATTGGGGATTTTTAAAGGGATTTCAATAAATTATCTTTGGTTCTTTATGTAACATAACACCTTTTCTAATTACAACCAGAAATTTAAACAATTTAGGTGGAAATTTTGAGATCAAACATGACAATTAAATGCATTCATACAAGTCACATATAAGCACACTTAAGAATATATATTATTTTATAAATTACCATAGGGGTTGGAGTCGCAAAGAAAATAAAATTACAACATAAGGTAGGGTGGTGAAGAAAATCAAGTACACATAACTTTATGGGAAGGGAATGGACTATCAACTTAGGCACTCCTTCCCAACCCTAACTATGACCTTGACCCATAGCAATCATATATCTAGAGGGTATTGATGAGATTGCACGAGAGGTGGCCTTATATGTCTATAGGGATGTTGAGGGTACAAAGATCCATATCTATATATGGGGCCTTCCCCATCTAGATAGAATTTCGGGAATGGAAGACTTGATAGAATATTTTAGTGGATTAAGATACTTCACAAATATTGATTTTAAAACTGGTTATCATTGGATCAAAATTTAGGAAGGAGATGAATGAAATATCTCATTCAAGAAAAAAATAAGGTTAAAACAAGTAGTTGGGTATGCAATTTGGCTTGGAAAATATATAATAGTAATGTGAAGGGTTAGTATCACTGTGTATTTAATCATCATAGGGTTTTAGTGAGTTCGTAAATATTTGTCATATGCGCCATTATACTCATGTCATTTCACCTTGGGTGAATAATTACATAAAGGAGTTGCATTTCAACATAAATAAATAATAATTTCATCCAATTCCCATGCTTAAAATGTCAAAATTTAAACAACGTAAATATTGAGTTAATTTTTCATTAGAATAAAATTCTAAATGGCCAAAATAACAAGCCTCCTTAAAGAACCTGAATTTCCTCACAATTACACCACATGGAGAAATTTTTGGGTAAAAACAAGACACAAGGTTACAACTCTTTTCTAGGAACAACATAACAATAGCACAAACATGATATTTTGTGAATTTGATTTAACTTTCACATATTACATGAAGATTGTTTGTGATTTGTAATTTTATTATTTAATATTTGATATGAACGACATGGGTAGGTTATATTTAAGTTGATATGTGTAGACACCCTAAGATTATATACCTATTTTTAATTATCCCTATCATTACATAATATGCTAAATGAGATCTATAATGCATTCTAGATTATTATCCTTTCATATTCCATTAGAAGTCACCCACATACCTTTATAATTACTTTAATTAATTCTATCATGCTTAAACCATACCTTATATCCTTGGCTAAAGTAATTAGCTATTTAAATAAATAAATAGCCAATTATACACTCACCCTACACTTATCTCCACTTCGCCATCCAACTCTCTCAAGTTGAACTATCCCACTCCACTCAAGTTCTAGAACCCTACAAAGATGGAAGCAACAATATTCATGTACAACCACCTTCTCAAATAAAATTAAAAGCCAACCAAATATTCATTTCCCCTTAAATGAATATTCAAACCATCCAACTACACAGACCAAATCAAATTGTTAATTTAGGAAAATGCATTCATGATCCTACAACCCATTCAAACCTTGATCTAAAATCCACGGCCTTTCCTTTTATATATATATATATATATATATATATATTTATGAGGCTCAATCCTTTGAAATTCATCCTTGGAAGCTTTAAGCGTTTGTCTCATTTACCATTCGAATTTCCATACCGAAGGGTTGTCTATGTAATCACTCATTTACTCATAACATTCCTCTTACATTTGGAGACAAGATTGGAGCATCCAAAATCAAACTATCCCAAGATATCCAACAAGTGTAGTAACACTTCATCTATCTCATCTTGAGGTTGCAAGAAGACTCAAATGAAGGTTTGCATTCGATATGACCGATGGGACCCCACGTAATTATTTATCTTTTTATCTCATTTCTTGTTAAACTAACTTTATTTGTGTGTTACTTGTTTTGTTTTATACCCTACTGTCAAAATTTCAAAGTGTTTGGTGGAGAGAATTGAGAGAAACCCTAAAAACATAGTCAATTTTTTTGTATTTTTTTATGAAATTTTGAGCACCTATAGGATCCATGTACTATATCGTATCATTGCATGTGTTAACATCACTCGTGAAGTGCACTAGTGTATAATTATATGCGCTAGCATTCAGCCACTTTTTTATGTCTCGTGTGTAGATAGCTCTACATGTACTAGGAGTCAACTCCTTGCACGGAGCTAGCATATCACTATACATCTTAGTGTTAAACTATTTTTTACGCTTTGTAAATCCTATAAATCTTTGTCACAAAATGCATTTAATTACACACACTAGCATAGCTGTCATCACGCTTGCGCACCTTATTGCACACTCTAGCATTCTCATCGTGTATTTTACTATTTCCTTCATTTTTCCAATGTGTTAAATCATTTTTTCTTTGTTTTAGCACTATTTTCTAACCCTTTTTCGCAATTTTTCATAAATAATCGTTAAATTGTATAATTTACCTTTAATTTTCATTTAATCTAAACTATTCAAATCAATTGTGTATGCTCTTTTCTCATACCCTCTTAAGTGATCTTGAAAATCATAAATGAATAAGTTTGCATTATTTATTTTATATCACGATTCAATTGTAGGAAAACTAATAACTTGTTAATTGCAGGACCACATCTTACGAATATTACCTTGAAAATTCAACCAAACTACTAACCACAATTGCCTTGATCTGAAAACCAAACAAAATTTATTTTATCAAACTTTATAAACTTTATTTATAGGTTCGGATAAGTTTTTATTCCCATTTTCTTTAAGCTGTGAGAAGTACATATACGGGGGTCTAGAAACTCGTTGTGAGTTATACCACAAAAACCCAAAGTACTTGGTATGTTGAGGGAAATAGCCAACAAAATGAGAACCCCGCCTACTTGACAAGTACACTGTGAGAATTAGAATCGATGTTATCCATTGTGACAACCCCGTTTTGATTAATCGAGTGGAGTAAAATCCGACTTTGTTAATCAAGAGGTAAAGTAAATCCAACGACTAGACATATTCTAGTGTAATGAACTCATTCAGATAAGAACTTGGTATTTAGAGAGAGATCCATATCTAGGAATCTTGACCAACCGAGCCAAGTTACTTGAAAATCCTCCCTATCACCGTTATTCTCATCCAAATTTCTCAAGTCAAATTAATTTGTATTTCACTTTCTTCTCTGAAATCACATCTTATTCCATTTTCATCAAAATCAAATCTCTTCTCAAACTTTACAAATTCTTTTCTTTTTGGATACCCATTCCAAATTAAATTTATCACATCTAAGTCTTACTCTTTGGATTCACTTTCTAAAGTTTAAGCACATCATTCAATTCAAATCAAATTCTAAGTCTTAAATTTTGGATACCCATATCCTAATTTAAGAAATCCATTTCAATCCAAGTCTTGTCCTTTGGTATTCACTTTATCAAGGTCAAGCACAATCACAATTCAATCACAAAGTATTTTCTTTAGATACAACTTTATCAAGCTAAGAAAATATGCAAACCCTTTTATTTTCTAAGTCTTCTATTTTAACATTCACTTTGTTAAAATTTAAGCACTCTCTTTCATTCTCTAAGTCTTCTATTTTAACATTCACTTTGTTAAAATTTAAGCACTCCCTTTCATCTTTAAGTCTTATATTTTAACATTCACTTTGTTAAAATTTAAGTAATCCCTTTCATCTCTAAGTCTTATATTTTAACATTCACTTTGTTAAAATTTAAGCAACCTCTTTCATATCTAAGTCTTCTATTTTGACATTCACTTTGTCAAAATTTAAGCAATTCATTTCATCACTATATCTTATATTCGACATTCACTTTTGTCAAAGTGTAAGTGAAATCATTCTTTTTCTCCACATCTCATATTTTGACATTCAATTTGTCGATGTTTAATCAATTCATTACCAACGTCTACGTCTTCTAATTTGACATTCACTTTTTAAAGTTTAAGCACAATATTTATCCATCTCCAAGTCTTAATACTTTGATATTCACTTTATAAAATTTTAAGCATAATCATTAGTAACACAAACGCGTCTTTTATTTTAACATTCACTTTTTCAAAGTTTAAGGTGCATGATCTTTCTCAACCCTTAAGTATTATATTTTGATATCCATATAATCAAATTTAAGCAAATGATTTCAATAAAATCCTTCATACGCTGAGTATTCAATTTTTTCATGTATTTAATCACATCCAATCAAACCTAATCAAGTGTCATATATATTGAATATTCACTTTATTCAATTATAGGAAAATCATATGCAATCGATTCAAGAGTCCTATCCAAGTCTTATACGTTGAATATTCACGTTATTCACATATTAATAAAATCAATCCAACATCTATACTTTGTACATTGAACATTCATTTTGTTCACGTATCATGTCAATCTAATCTAATTTAATCAAAAACTTTTCAATCTCAAACTTATGTTTTGATTATCTCCCACAAAGTTGAAAACAATCATTCTTGTTCATCTTTTTAATTCAAACTTTGTCATAACTTCTACAAAATTCCAAACACACTATTCATTTAGTTATTTACCTATAACACGATGGTTTTACACGTAGTAAAATTACCCATGTCATTGATGATTCCAAAAGATTCAATCCTTTTGGTTGTGGTCCTTTTGAAGATGGATAAATTACATAACAACCTCAACTATCAACAAGTGAGAAGGACTCTATTTATCATGTCATCATACAAGATAAAAATCATACTTAATATTTTTGAAATGGGGAAGAACTATCTTGTAAATTCGAGACACAAACATTTAAACGATGTAATCGACAAACCCGAGTCTACTATGAAAAACACTAACTCAAGCACCACATCTCATTCATCAAAATAAGAGTTGGATAAAATTGAAGAATTACATCTATAGATTAAAAACAACGCAAATACTAAAATAGGGGAAGAGAAAAAATCAATACATGAAATTGATGTCACCATGGACATATGATGCATGAACATCTCATCCAAAACTGAAATTTTGTCTTTTATTTACAATTACGGCTTGATAGTTGTTCTAGTTTGTCTAGGAGTCATTAGGGAGTCCATAGTTTTATTTTGGTGTTGTGTCTAGCCTCTATAAAATTTGAATTATAGGAATTTGTTTCAAATACAATAATTTTGTTAGTCATAGATCCTTTGAGTGTCAAGAGAACCCTCGAAAAAGTAGTAGCGAGTAAATGAAGCTAGAAATCAGATTGCACATGTTGATGAAGAAGAAAGTGTGGCATCACCATCACTCATAGAATAACCAGAGACAAGAGAGTCATTGATGATGAGAAGGGTGTTGATTAATGCAAGAAAGGAATATGATGAATTAGCCCACTGAAGAACACTATTCTGGACCATGTGTAAATCTAGAGGTAAGTGTTGTAAACTTATTGTTGACAATGGTAGCACAAATAATCTAGTGTCTTCTGAAATGGTTGAAAATATAAAATTGAGAAAATTGAAGCATCCTAAGCCATATAAGGTATATTGGATCTAAAGTGATCATCGGGTGTTGGTTAGTGAGCAGTTTTGGTTAATTTTCAGATTGGTAGATATAGAGATGAAGTTCTTTGTGATGTAATGCCTATGGATGCTTTTCATCTCTTATTAGGAAGGCCATGACAGTTTGATAGGAGATATATTCATGATGGATGGGCTAACACTTATACTCTCATGAAGGATGGAGTTAAACACACATTGAATCCTCTCAAGGACAACCAAACATGGAGTGAAAACTATCCTAGAGTTATGCTAATGGGCATGAAAACTTACTTTCAACAAAATAAGGAATATATTCATGAAAATAAAGAGTTACAACTTATGGTCAAGATGGTGTGAAGGAAAATAAAGTAGGTACAGTGAATAAACTCACTGAATTTGTTAAGTGGAGAAGAGGAGTATAAAGGTAACTTGCAAAGAAGAGTGAGTAAATAAGGTGAAGTACAAGGATCTGTAGATATCAAGGGAGAAAAATATAAACAAGAGCTCTTATGAGAACAAAATTCAAGAAATGATGAGAAAAAATCAAAGAATGATGAAAATAGAGAGAAATCGGACCTTGCACAAGGTGAAAACATTCATGAAAGATAGAGAAAAATAGTCTAAGAGGACAAGAAAATACAAGTGCTAGAATAAATTCAAGAAGAACACGTTGAAGGAAGCAAGCAAGAAGTGGAAGAGATGGTCAAGAAGGTGTTGAGGATCATTTATATCCTTCCAATTTCTCTTTTAATGTTGTGTATGTAGGTTTGGCAATTTGAGATGGAGATAATGCAATCAAATGGAGATGATCATTTCAAGTAAAATACTCTAAATTTAGACCTCAAAGACATAATGAAGAAATAAGGACAAAAGGAAAGTGGAAAAGGTGGAGAAACAGTCATAAACAATAAATATGTACATCTCATGTGAAGCTAGATCATGTGTATCTTTCGAGGATAAAGGTGAAGAAGCTCATAAACATTGCTAAAATGACTTTCTTGTTCAAAAACATGATCATTCAAGAGACTAAGAAGATTGTAAAATACATAGTACACTTAATGAAGGCATGCAAGGCATGGTATCCATTCAAGGACCACTTCAACGAGACCATCTTCAACTAGAAACAAAGAAATAAGAAAACAAGCTTGACAAGCAAGTTGATGGGGTGGCTTTCTTTTTCCCTTGGGGTTATAATGCAGGAGAATCTCCTTCAAAAGTGGAATTTTGTCTTTTCTTTAAAATTTTGGCTTGATAGTTGTTGTAGTTAGTCTAGGATTCATTAGGAGTCCATAGTTTTCATTTGGTGTTGTTAGTTTTTGTCTAGCCTCCATAAATTTTGAATTCTTAATTTTCCCTCAAAAAACAAATTTGAATATTTGAGAGACATTTTGGCTTGTAAAAGGTGTATTAGTGTGTTGTAAGGTGAAAATAAGCTCTAGAGATCATGTGAGAGGTCCTTCAAGAATTATAGAAGGATGAAGTTCATGTTTGGTCTAAACCACCTTGGAGTTCTATAAAAAAATAGTCTTAATGGTGTAATTAGCACAAAACATGCATTTTATTAAGTACTTACAAGACTCCAAATGCGGTTGGAGGATCAAAGATGTATAAAATAATGATTTGTAATTATATTATTCATATTCCATTCGAATGAGAAGTGAGAAAGAGCTTGATAAGGTTCGTAAAAGAGAAACAAGGAAGTAAGTTGTGCTTTCTTATTGGAAAAGGGTAGAGTTTGTGAGATAATATAGTCTAGAGGAAGGATTTTTACATGAATTTTTATGAAATTTTGATTAGGAATCAAATAAAATGGTGATTGTAGGGAAATTTGAGTTTGTTTTGAGTTTTGAAGGTGATATTAAGCTAAAATTATATACTTGCTGGTTTGTGAAAACCCTTCCTAGGGTAGAGAAGAAATTTTGGTATAACTTTAATTTTATTTAATGAAAACTTCAAAAAGTTTGTGAGAATGATTAAAAAAGTGGGATAGAGATGTGGTTAAACTTTAAATATGATTGGACTTAATTAAGGTGGTTAAAATCTAAAAAACGACAGGTTAACTTGTGTGGAGATACAAGTGTTGAAGGTATAGAGTCATAAAAAAACACTAACTTTTCCATACGAAGGAGTTTAGGGCTAAAATTTCCATATATCATCTGAGATACCCATGCATTGATATTTAAAAATTTTGAGACCTAAATCACTCCCAAAATCCTTGTGGGTAAGTGCACCAAGTTGGGGGGCCAAAAGGGGAAAAAATCCAATTTTTGTCATTTTGGCCATAACAACTCACGTTATGGCTCGATCGCACTATAATGCGAAAGGTGAAAATTGAGGTTGCACTATAATGCAAGTAAGTTATGGATCATATTTATCAAGCCATAACGTGCTTGCATTTTTCTTGTCATAAAACACGGTTGAAACCCGAGAAGCGAGTTTGTCGGTGGAACACTTTGAGAGGGGGTGAATCGAGTTCAATTCAACTTTAAATCAAACCAACCAGATTAATCACTTAATCAAAAATAAAAATCAAAATAAAAATAGCCAACACACACACACACATACACAAGAGACAAGAATTTTTAAGTGGGAAACCCAATTTGGGAGAAAACCCATAGAATTACAACACTATAGGCTAAAAGTTTACAAAATATGTTGAGCTACAACTCAACTGCAAAAGCTACACCTTTGAGTCAAGAAAAAACTTGATAATATGCAAGCCACAAATTTCCGTAAAGTAACCACTTCTGATTAGGTGATCTTAAACTTATTAAAAACATAAAGATCTGACCACACTTAAAATTTGATCTTTGAGAACACTTGATAGTGATCTAGATTAGCAACCTATCTTTTGTAATTCACCGTAGTCTATGTTTTTGCAATTTACATTATCCCATTTCAGTTACAAATTTCTCAAGATTTGTCAAGAACTTAGATTTTCACTTTGTTTTCAAACCTTCTACATCAGCGATTTTGAGTCTTGATGTCTTTGTATTAGCACTTGCTTCTATACCTTTACCCTCCATTAACCACTCACCAATATTTTCACACACTCCTTACAATCCACCTTCTTGAATGTCAATTCATTGTATGTTAGATCAATCCACCGTGTTGTATTTCAAATCATTATTCTGAGACTTCTTGTTCATTTTCTTACATTTACTGTAATGTTTCAAAAGCGATACAAATTTCTAGACATTTCCTTACACCGATTGCATTATTTAGGAATTTGTCTTTGTATTGCTTTTATGAACACACTTCTTTTCACACCTCACTATATCAAATAGTATATTTATTGAATATTTCACACTCTACAAGTATCTCTGTTTTCACACTTTTTAAAAAAATGTTAATGAATTTCACTTGTAATACTCATTCACTCTAGCTCCAACCTCTTCAACTTCTTCTTTTCACATTCGAGCACCTTATTCAACCTTTTTCTGTTTGTTTCAACTTTGAAAGCTTAAGAGACACTTTACATTTCACCTTTGTAAGTTCAAAAGTCAAGGATTCATATCGGGACAAAAGAGTGTCTTTTCCTCTTCTTCTTTGAGAAGAGAGGATATTGAATGCATTTGAGCCAAATAATGACTCGTTAGATACTCCAAAAGATGCACCAATTCAAACTTAAGGAATTTGAAACAAGATTTGCCTTCATACACTATGAAATCACTTTGTAACTTAGCTATTTCATTGATTTTTCGAGACTAAGCAAATCCAATTTTGCATTCAAACATGACCTTCAACTGTATTGGATGCCTCCTTGATCATCACGAGAGATCAATTTTACTTCAAAATATTGACCCACTATTAAAACATTGTCTTCAACTTCAATTTTTACATAGGTATCACTGACACAGGATTCTGTAAGTGAATTTCTTGAACTCGAATGAAACAAATATTATTCAAACAACAAGATTGACCTCCAACATTCATTCATCCCTTTATAAATTTGATTCAACATGAAGCTGGTCTCTGTTTGCAAGAACTTACATGTAAAATGGTAAAATGCTGATTTGATAGTCAAAAACAAGCTGTGTGGAGCAGCGGTAACAAATTCTCATTCGACACTCCACGAGAACACTTGAAACCTTTTAAAACATGGTTTTAATGGTTATATAGATATTTTTCCAAAAACAATAAAATTTTGGTTGGTTGAAAGTGAATTTATGATCGAAACCCTCCTTGAACCCTAGAATCAGGGTATGGTGAACATTGGGGGCACTGAGGCAATAAAAAACAATTTCTTGTTCAATTCTAGATGAAATCTTAAAATTTCAAATTCTTTACACTAGTAAGTCCATTTCCCATCTTGTCCAACCAAGTTTCAAGCTTTAAATACTCCCAATCATTCCCAACAACATGTTTGGTATTAGATTCTTCTTAGTCTCACTTACACAAAAAAATTGATCTTCAAGCTTTGGCACATTTTGAGGTTGATAACCAAAGGAGCCTTGTATCTTTTCAAAATACATTGATACTACCTTGTTAACACTTTTTATTGTTTGAGAAAATATCTCATCATGAGTTCTTGTCACTCTTTTTATGGCATCAACACATCATGGCACCTCAAAGAGACGATGGCGGCGAGCTCAGAAGGTCGGTTATTGTTGATTTTAGGTTTATTTTCTTTATTAATCTTATTTTTTGGATAGTTGTTGATTTTTATTTATTTTCATTTTCAGATGTTTCTATATCTTCAATTCAAACCCCTCATTCACCTGTAGACCAAGATGAAGAATAAAACATCCTTGAAATACCCCATTTAATAGCAAGACATCCTCCTAACACCCAACAACACATTTTGGGGGAGATTGAAAACAAAAAAGTTCAAATTGAGGGTTTAATAGAAACCTTAAGAAACCCTAATGCCATAAATCCACATCATCAAAACCTAGCTACATCATTAGGATTATTATTATCTAATATCGATAATGTGATTCAAAAAATAAACACATTGGAAAGTTTGAAAAGCGAACAAGCGTAATTTTTATGCTTTGAAAAGTTGTCTTATGATGTAGTGAAGGAAAAAATCACAAAAGAAAAATTGTGTGCGTTACTTAATGATCCTAAAATAAATACTTTATTCTGATTGGGTTTTGCAAAATATTCCCCATCCAATGGTGTAATCATGAGGGGATAAAAAATAATTTTTGGGATAGGTGGTGGATGGTTTTTGACCAACCACCTTGTAACAATTTTGAGGTGCCATAATATTTCTTGAGGAAACTCTATTGTGAGTTCGTCCTCAATGAAATACCTAACTATTTTGACATTTGATATTTTCAAGACAGAGGAAAAGGCTCTGCACATGATAGAGTGGGGGCACAACATCTGCGAGAATTGACTAGCTAGACTGGATTGCTCACCCACCTATTCATCATGTTTCAGTACCTTCTATTGTGAAGGAGACAGTGAAGGTTTAGAACCTTGATTTTATAATGTCATTAACACATTCATTGCTTAACATGACACTCGTCTCTCGCAGGGTGATGAGGTTGGTCCTTCAAGAAGCATATATCATATACCATAGATCTTCATACTTGTGGGAGTATAGGCACTTATGTTGTTGGCATGGAAGATCCAAAACCTAGCGAGACAACTTCAAAGTCGGCGAGGCTGCTCCACATCCTAGTCGGGATGCTCTACTGAGATAAGTAGGGTGTTCGATTGGAGGATGCACATCATGATTCTATGTTGGAGACTATCATCATCAAAGATGATCTACCTGGATACAAAATTTGGTATTGACCACCATGTAATTTTACAAGAAATTAGTTACAATTATATATACATACATACATATATATATATATATATATATATATATATATATATATATATATATTACAAAATCTTATAATTAACAATGTTAATCAATTTTGAATGAAAATTACTCATGTGTTTTAATAAAATTATAGGGTCAAGCTATACATCGATTATCACATTCCCCTTCTTCTGAGTTGTTTGCGGGCACATCATCCCCTTGGGTATAAATTGGTAATAAATTAGTAAATATATTGTGTTATATTATTTTCCGTATATATATATATATGTATATACATATATATATATATATATATGTATATACATATATATATATATATGTATATACATATATATATATATATGTATATACATATATATATATATATGTATATACATATATATATATATACATATATACATATATATATATATATATATATATATATATATATATATATGTATGTACATATATATATATGTATATACATATATATATGTATATACATATATATATATATATACATATATATACATATATATGTATATATATATATATATATACATATATATATATATATATGTACATACATACATATATATATATATATATATATGTACATACATATATATATATATATATGTATATACATATATATGTATATATATGTATATACATATATATGTATATATATATATGTATATATATATATGTATATCTATGTATATATATACATATATATATATGTATATACATATATATATATGTATATACATATATATATGTATATACATATATATATATATATATATATATATTATCCTAAAATTACAATTTTATGTTAAACAAGTGAATGTCGATGCGAGTTCGCATGTTGGAAAATTTACTAATGTGAGTTTTTGTAATGCCCCATTCATCGTTGCTCTTTTATTCTGTGACGACCGTGCTTCTAAGGGTTGAACGCTGTTGCGTTCCGTTGAAACATTAGTGTCTTCGCCCTGTCAAGCTTTCCTGTTGGTCGCTGGTAATATGATTAATAATTTTATTTATTTTTATATAAAAATCATAAAAATAACATTGTAATTTATTTTGTCGATTGACGATTATTTGGGTTAGTGTCAATTTATTTTATTAATATTGTTAGTAATTACCGCAAATTATTTTTACTTTATTATTAATGATCGTTCTTGCGCTCGAGCTCTCGAGTAAGTGACTTTTGTTTTGGCACTTTTGATTAGTTCGTAAAGACTTTTTTTTCGAACCCCGTTTTGGTGTTAGAACGTTTTAAAGCATAATAAAAATAGTTAATAAATGAATCCGTATCAGTGGTATTTTATTTTTGTAAATAAATTATAAAATTTTATGTTGAATTAATAAAGCCTTGTCAGGCCACATTCCTCATCCATAGACTTGTGAATTTGTTTGGTCATTTTTCTCTCCTGCTTGGCGTGGAGATATGAGTATCTATTATATTTTTAATAGACATATGGATCTGCTTAATAAATTGCTTTATTTGAAATTACTAAGCCTTTTCAGGCATCCACGCATACTTTATATTTCATGTTAATGGAAGTGTGAATTCTCCCAACCACCGACTTGCAAACCATTATGGTCATTAATGTTTTCGGTCTTTGCGTAAGGGAGTTGGGGGTGGGTGGAATCCTGCCTATCCTTCACCGTGGTTTCCTTTATTCCTTTTTTCAATGCGCATTGGCAGTCCTCTGGCACGTTTTTCTTGGTGGGAGGATTTTGGGGGAAGAAACCACTGTTTCCTTCTTGTTGGTTGTGCACTAGACCGACCCTGCCCTGCCATTCTTGCAACTGCTCTCCCTTTTTGTTGTTGGCCGTGTGGGATACACTGGAGGAAGCAACTTGGAGTCTTGCCAGAAAGGATGAGACAAAACACTTTGGTCCGCGTGGACTGCATGGAAGAGGATGTCTTCCTACGCGTGGCTGTGGGAAGAGGCATGGAAAAATCAGGCAAGGAACATCCTTTATCCCTTTTACCCTTTTAATTCATCAGAGGTTATAATAAATACATACTGGCAATTTTGGTTTGAGCGAAGAACAAAATGAGTGCATGACAGTTAGGGGTTGCTGTTTTATACTCTTTTTTTTTTTTACAAATAAAAGTAGTAAATAGTATGACTGAAGAATCTGGGTATCTGATTTTTTTATCTTCTTGGTCAAATCGTGTTTACCTAGTGTGACTATAAATGAGCAATTTTCTATATACTCTTTGTCAAGGAGGTCGACCTAGATAATAATGGGTTTCTATGCAAATATTAAAATATTGTGCAAAAAAAAATGATTTTGAGTTCTTGGGTTCTCTTTATGAAACCAAAAATCTTGATGTATGGATCTGGAAAATAAAATGATTCCAGCTCTCGTGTTTTATTCCTTTCACGATTGGTCTATGTGTATCTTTTGTAAAGAGAAACTGAGTTGTATTGAGCATACACCGAGGACGATTTGGTGATTATATCTGATACTTAGGTTATTACTGGTTTCTTTTTTTTGTTCCATCGATTTCTGATAAAGGAAAAGGCCTTTCGCTGAGATTTGGGATTTTCTATTTCACCCAACTTAGCAATTTCTTTTAAGAGGTCTGCAAGAAAACATCTTCTTGTCGCTCCCTCTTCGCAGTAATTCTGGGTGTAAATCTCTCTGTTATGGCTCAGTCTGAACTATGTCCTTTTGAGCTGGTAACACTTCGTGTCAACCTTGGCTGGTATATTGGACCTTATAGCTCTTGGAGAAATTATGGGGTGGTAGCAGGGATTACCTCTAGTTTCTTTGCCTTCCGCAGTAACTGTGGACGAGTTGTAGAATAAATTTAATTCTGTCACTTTTCAGCCTTGGATAGGTTGTAAAGCTCATCATGAGTATCTTTTTTTTTCATATGGAAACCACCTTTGGTTGATGTAATATAATACGATTTTGTAAATCCTTCAAATCAATTCAATTTTTAAGGATTATAATTATCACTATCTCCTCAAAGTAGTTGTATAAGCCATTTTGAATTGATATTAGAGAACAACAAATAAATTTGGGAATTGGGCTTGAAGAGCTGAGCCTAAATTATTTTATACCGAATTTAGTAAATTAATTCTTCTTCCTTCTGAAGTCCATTCATTTAGATGTTACATGTTTTTATGAACAGTCTCATTATTGAGGAAAGCTCGATGGGAGCTTGAACCTTGATGGATAATGATTAAGTGTTGATTGTTTTATGTTCCCTTGAAAGAACTAAGAAGTTTTAGTTGAAATCAAGGGGGCCTTGGTTGGTTGACATTTTGATTACGTTCGATAAGTTTTTGCTGCTCTATATATATAAGATGCAGCAATGGGAGGGAAATTAGTTGTTCCCATTCTTAAAATCAATCCTTACCGCAGATTTTAATATTACTATTATGAGAAGTTGTTATAATTGATTTTAATCTCTATAGGATGATTACATCAGGTGTATTAAATCACCATGATTGAGGAATAATATGTGCTAACTTTGGGGCGAATTTAGGGAGTATAGACCCCATACGTAAGCACAAATAAACCTCAGAATGGTTGTGTTTCCAGATTTATATTACAGCTGAGTTTAGTAAGATATAACTCGGGGTGATGTGTTTTATTAAAGGAGGTACGATACGGGTTAAATAGGCAGCAAACTCTATATTGTTTTAATTCCTTTAAGTTACTACGACATGTAACTTGAGATGTATAGATATCATTCTCTTAGGATATAATGAATAATGCAGGATATTTTGGTTATGTAGTTATGGCGTATAAACGTCTTGTTTATTAATTGGATCTATTGTTGGATATGTTGGTATTGCTGAAACTGGGTGGTTTCATTCCCATAGCTTGGATTACCTTGAGTGTCCAAGGTTAATACTTGTTTGAAGTGCTTGAGCAATGTCATTAGTTGCAGCAATTTCTGGTCATTACTGGGATGATATAGAGTCGTACCATGTTTGATAAGAGTCTAATTATTCTATCTAACTTCTATGTGATTTGATCGTATTTTAAAATCATGTGTTATTGACTAGTGGATGGTCATTATTGGGTATGAATATATTTATCCCGTTTTTCTTTCATGTATTTATGTGAAGTGGTAACAAGACCTTGTCATTGAAGAATACAAAAAAGAAGGGGTAAAATGATTGCAAAGCAAGTTACTAAAGTATGATGTTGTGGCATTACCTGATTAACTAGTAAGAATGAGTTTATTATTGCAGTATATATTTTCATTCTAACATTTGATGACATAAATGGATAAACGGGTTAAAGGACTTTTCTTGCTCAGTTCAGTTGAACTGACCTTGCCTAACCATTGCAGGAAATTGAACGAAGGTAACTGGAGTGAAGTAAAGAAATGTCTTGGTTATCTAATTGTACCACATGCTTTCTCTAAAGGAAAAAGTTGCAGCCAATTGTTGAATTGAGATATTTTATTTATGTTGAAGAAGTTAATTATTGACCTCGAGTAAAGGTTTTCTTGTGAAAATATATACCGTGTTCATTTACGATCTAATATAACATGGCAATGATTCCATATTTTTGTTCTTTAAATACGCGCTTCATATTGTCGAAGAATGTTGATGCCTCTTTGCAATTTCTGTAATGTATTCCACTATGTTGTAAGTGTTGGTATAAGAATGGCTTTATACTTATGTTATTTTGTGAAAAATTGGATCATTGGATGATTATAATGGAGGGTTGTTTTAACTCTCTCTGTTTTAGAATATATTAACCTTTCTTTGGTCTAGGTGAGCCTAGTAAGTTCATTGGGCGAGTTGTGAAGTTATATATCAGTAACATAATGGATAGGTTAATGGATTACACTACGGAGTAGTGTTGTTGAATTCCTTAATCTAGTTTGATTAACTTATGGATTAATTGCTCCGAGATTGCTCCGCGATTGCATTCCGCGGCTACCATGGTTTCTACGCGGGCTTCATCTAAAAAAAGGGTTCGAGGAGGCACGAGCATTGCCAGAGGTTCGCCCCTCTCAGTTCGAAATGAGGTCCCTATTAATGGCGGCGAGAAACCAGTGGTATCTGTGGGAGGCGGATGCAAAAATGTAGAGGAAAATAAAGCACCAATCTCATGGATTGGTATGGCTTACAATACTAACCAAGACCCCCATATCAAAGCAGGGTGTTCACTCATGGGACGAGTAAAGATGGCTCGGTCAAAGATTCATTATCTCCTTTAAAACTCAATACCAGTAGCTGCGCAGTCAGCAAGAGACTAAGAGTGGATCGGTGATGGAGGAAGAGGTACGGGGGTAAGCGGAACCGGGACAATCTAAGCAAAGCAACAATAGGTCCGGATCTTATGCTTGGCCCGGTCTCCAAACAGAAGGAGAATGTCAGAAATGAGCTCTTGAAACCCTCCCAGGAGGTCCCGACGCTGAAAATCGAAGAGGATTTACTTCTAAAGGTTCTTAAGGAGGAGGAAAATCTCTCCCAGCTGGGTCTCATATGCAGATTTCACAAATTTTGGCCTAAGCTTTCTCAAACTTCATGGCCTGGATAGCCCAGAGATGGAGAGAAAAAATACAAGGTAAGATTGAGCTTTATCCTTGTGCTAAAGCTTACTTCATTGTTGTCTTTGAAACCCCTGAAGATAGGGATTTAATTTTTAGTCAACATTGGGTTTGGGGGGAACATGGGCTTATGTCCAAACCATGGTATCCATCTTTCGACCCATTAAAGGAGTCTTTTGATACCTACCCGATTTGGGTTCGTTTACCAGGACTCCCATTGCAGCTTTGGAACAGATCTTGTCTCATTGCTATAGGGGATACTTTAGGCTCATGTGTGGCAATTGATGATAAGACCTCCATTCAAACCCATACTACTTATGCTCGAATCCTGGTTGATCTCGATACCTCCAAATGTTTACCGGCCAGTAAATCAATCTTGATTGGAGCCAGAGCTCACAGGTGCAGAGGATAGACTATGAGAGACTTGCCTTGAGATGTAGGCGTTGCTAGCGCTAAACTGGTCATGTTACGGATGCCTGTGAACACTCAAACGTAAGACCAAAAAGCGACTGGTGGAGGGATTCTCTACAACATCTTACAATCGACTCAAATCCGGCTAAGGATTGAGTGCCCCCCTGCAAGCTAACTCACCCATCATGGTTGATTCACAGACCAATACAGAGAAGCCTCCAGATTATTCTTTACAGGCTGCTGATTCAGTGATTAAAGATATTCCGACCTCCCATTTGGGTCACTCCCCCATCAAACCTATTGCAGTTTTTCCGATTGTAGTGGATGTGGAAAATCAGGAATGGACAGTGGTGGATCGGAAAAAGAAGGGTAATGCCAAATCTAAATCCCCCACCATATCGGACAAGATTTGATTCTTGTCTTTTTGGGCGCTATCATTGCTACATTTTGGCTTATGGCTACGCTTTTCTGCGATTCTTCAAGTGTTGTGTTGTTGTTTTATTCTTTGTTTTGTTGCAGCTGGTTTGCTTTTGTTGGTTCCTTCCTTGTCAGTTTTTGTTGGGCTCTTTTGTGATGATCGTCTGGTTGTTTTCTCCGTTAGTGGTCGGCCGGAGTACATTGTTATCATTTTTGTGGCCGGACCACTGCGTGTTTCTTTGTTTGATCACTTTGTCATGCGGTGTTTATTTGTTGTTGTGTTGCTGTTGATTGTTTCTTTGCAGACTGCGTTCTGCACTTGGTCCTTATTGTTATATCAGGATGTTGATCCTTTTTTTCGAGCTTTATTTTCCTATTCAGCTTCCGAGCTTCTTGCATCTGAGGTATAGTCCCTTTCAAAAAACTATTTGCCAATAATAAAAAAACTTATGGATGAAATGTTAAAGTTCAACATATAAGGGTTAAGTTGCAAAAAAAAAAAAAAAACTGATGTTCCTTTTGGGCAGCACTTAAACCTTTAAGGAAATTAAGTTGAAGTAATTGGTAAAACCAATCCAACTCTCGTAAAATGATGGAGAGTCCAACTTAATACCTCAAGGTGAAATAATAAATGATAATAGAACATACCTTGTTGCTTAAGCGAATTGTATACCCATAAATTGGGAAGCAAGTATAAGAACTATCATTGTTTGAATTATATGTTGTGATGAGAATAATGGGATAAAGTTGGAAAAGAACCTTATGGGAGGCTAAACTCCAGAACACCAAACTCATATGAAACCTTGGGTATGATACTTAATGCAAATAATGAAATTCTTTGTTGAAATGTACAGATTGTGTTCACCTTGAATACTTACTTTTAGATCCATGGTGAAATTTTGATATTTGTGTTCCAAAACTTAATGGGTTGGAAATCAACCAAAATAAAGATATGATGGTGTAGTAATAAAAGAAAGATTTAAGTATATATATATATAACCTTCAATCATTTCTCACTTGTGGCTTGCCCTAACTGTAAGAGTGTTATGTGGTGGTTTCCTATGTTGTCTTGTCATAAAGAAAAGTGAATTATCCTTGATGGGTGTGAACGTTTTCATATTACCTTTGTGGTCATCCTTGTAGCAGTTGTTCACAGAGTTAGTTGTAACCTTGGTAACGACATGTTGTGTCGTGTTATGTGTCA
This sequence comes from Taxus wallichiana var. yunnanensis, assembly GCA_018340775.1. Taxonomy (NCBI): domain Eukaryota; kingdom Viridiplantae; phylum Streptophyta; class Pinopsida; order Cupressales; family Taxaceae; genus Taxus; species Taxus wallichiana. The sequence goes on along the minus strand of CM031240.1, from coordinate 893,475,842 downwards.
AGCTAGTCAAAAAAAAAAATTCATCCACTGTGTTTTCCTAAGTATTCTTGTGTGCCCGATATGTGGGCATGACAATTTTATAATTATTTTATTCATAATATACATGAAGAGAATAAACTATAGTTAACGTATGAATTTACTAATGTGTGTTTTATTATTATTTTATTTGATGACATCATTACAATATCCTGTGGAGATTCGACGATCATTAGATATTGGAGTTTTTATGGGCATAGCTTTTGTTGTGCCTCTTACACAAGTATGTGCTAGTAAAGTAATTTTCATAATGAATTGATTGTATTAAATAACATCATGTAGTATAATTAAATGACATTCATGCGTATTCTAATTTTTGTCATCATGTTTTCCATAGGAGTCGAATACTCTAGTTCGTGTACCTCATCCACTTGATGTTATTGATGATCTTGAGAGGCAGAGGATGTTTCTATTGATCATCAAATGCGCAAAGTAAGTATTTATTTTTAAGTAGTGTCATTTTATATGTCACTAATTGTATATTAATGGGTATTTTGTTTATTTGTATTAATAAATGGAGCTACAAGCATCCTTTGAGCGTAGGAGATCCGAATGGAATAAGGGACATTCCATTGATGTGCCCGAGTCATCTTCCTGGTGGTCAAGAGAACTAGATTATTTGATGATATCTCATATTTTAGATGTATACATATTTTGTTGTCTTCCTTCGTGGCATATTGGCATAGATTTATATTTTGTCGATGTATATCATTGTATATGCCTACATGGCTTTGTTAAGACATTGATTTTGATCAAATTTTGTATGCTATCAAGGATTTTTGAATCAATATAATATATGAGAAAAAATTGTTTTAAAACTTGTATAGTGGATGAAACATGCTTTATACATGTATCTAATGGATTAATATGATATCATATGTATGTCATGTTAATATGAATTGTTAATATTAATTTTTATATATATTTTAAACATGGGAATTAATATATATATATATATATATATATATATGTAGCTAATTTACAATTTTTCCTTTTTATTATAATCATTCAATGCCATCAATTATAATAATATAATGTTGATGTCAAAGACATCCACTTCCTAGAATTTCAATAATTCAAATGAAACATATATAACGTGAGACAACACAATATTACATTACTTCTAATAATTAAATTATAACTACGAGAGACAAAGAGAAAGAGGAAATGTAAGAGGGATATACATAGAAAGAGAGACGTGGTGTGATACAAAAAGAGAGAGAATGTGAGAGCGAGAGATAGAGAAAGAGAGAGTGAGAATGCGAGAGAAATAGAGTGAGAGTGAGTGTGAGTGTGAGAGTGAGAGTGAGAGTGTGTGATAGAGAGATAGACAAAGAGAGACAAAGAAAATGTGAGAGAGAGGTCATGAGAGAGTATGAAAATAAGAGAAAGAAAAGAGAGAGAAAGGGTGTGTGTGTGTGTGAGAGAGAAAAGAGAGACAGAGCTATGTTTTTAGGATACTTAAGATTTTAAGATTTTACATTCAATGTTCAAAACATTCAATATACTTAAGATTTTATAGTACGATCAATGTTCAAAACATTCAATATACTTAATATTTTACATTACATCTATGATATATAAATATTATATTCTTTGTGTTTCATCCATTTCCTTTGAGATTAATTTTTTGTTGTTATGGTGGTCATAAAAGATATATATAGGGAACTTGAAGGACCTATTTAATTAGACTAACTCTAACATGCCAATGATAACTAAAGATTTCAGTCTAATGGTTGGTTATTGTGCATTCATATTATCCAAAATCAACTTCTAATCCTCCTTAAGGATGCAGGAAGGAGTCAATGTTATGCCTTAATAGTTTATAGGATAGGGTGCTCTTTAAAATTTTAAGCTATGCAATTTGCAATTCCAACTTTTTATATTAGTATTGAATATCACCACGACATTTGATCTCGTAAATAACTTGTGCAGAGGCTCGAGATATATGTCCAAATTTAATTGAATAGATTCTTTCCTTGGTCAATTGCGATGATCCCAAATAATTACCTCAAACGTTCTTGTAATAATTTTAATATTTTCTCTTCAATAAACTAGATGTATTTTAAACAATATCTAGGTTTTCTTGTGGTTTCCATGCCCTCCTAGTTAATCCATCAATAAAAATGAAATTTGTTTGAGTAAAAATAAAGAAAGAGTTAGTGAGGCGTAAGTGCACCAAGTTGGGGGGCTAAAAATTGGACAAAAACCTAAAAATGAATGAAACGCGGTCGTGTTATGTTTTCTTAGGCTCGGGAATTCATGATCCTAAACCGCATATGCATTATACCATGATCGGGCTAGACACGTACGGGTTTCTAGTGCTATGAAACACGTACATGCGTTTTTGGATATATGAAGTTTAGGAGGGCCTAAAGGAGCCATATTTACTAAAATAAATGTTAAGTATAATATTTCTTTTATTATTTCTTTATACTTTTATTATTATAAAAGTATAAAGAAATAATAAAAGAAATCTTATAATTTAAATTTATTTTAGTAAATATAAGAAGTTAGGGTCACTCTGCACCTGATGGAAGTGGTCTCGTAGCTCGATAGTTAGACTCTATAAGATAGTGTTAGTGTAAAATCACAGCACCCCGAATAGCCAAAGATGTGAAGTGGTTAAAATGGGGCATTGAGTGTGATTGCATAACATTGGATCATCTCTCAAGCTGTGTGACTTGCAAACCCGAGATGATCCTCTAGAGAAAGTTGGTTCTTGTTCCTAAACTAAGCGCCACGAGCTACTCTAATGCAAGGAAAAACTAAACTATCCTAATCTAACCTTTCCAAGGAACCAGAAAGAAAGAGAGGGTGAAAGAAAATCCTACACCAAATCGGTGATACACCAAATAAGGAAAGGGGTGAGATGCTTTGTTGAGGAAGGTTGAAACATGGGAGAAAGGAAGATGGGAAGGTCGGGCGAAGTGACACAAACCCGGATCCTAATCCATGATCGAAACTCCATGAAACATAATGCCCTACACCTGCAAATGTGAAATACATGCACAAAAACATATTTGAAAGGGAGAGGCACAAAGAGACAACAAAACAATGCAAAAGGTTGAAGAAACACCACAAAAACATGTTTTATTACTCTATATGGGTGCCTGAGACCATTACATTTCGTTTAGAGGCACAAAAATGCTTGCCAGTGTAGGATAAGGTTTTCAACTCAAAATGGAGTTAGGAAACAAATTTGACAGAGTTTCCTATGCCCATAATAATCTCCCTTCTTAAGTGAGAAGTGTTACAACATATAGAAAGAATAAGAGAGAGAAGAGGGAAAATTTGAATCTGTTTCAACTACCACAGGATATACATTGAATCCTACCTTGAAAACTCAACTGCTATCAATCCATGCCCCTTTCAAATCTTCCTAAATCTATTGATTATGATTCCCTCATGCATTCGTCATATTGAAGAAGAATGGCGGATCGAATCGAATCGGATCTGGTAGTTGGAGAAATCGGGCTCTGTATTAATGGTCTGGAAGATGTTTTCCCATTTTCACCCAAAAACGCTTGTAAAAAATGATATTTTATGTTTATAAGGCATAGAGGGCATCGAGACATTTCCAAAAAATCTTCTCTCGCCCAAATTTGAGTTCTCAGTCAAAAGATATGGCCATTTGAATTTTTGAGTCATGGGCACATAATATTTAAATGAGTCTGTCTCGTGCACTAGGGTCCATGTGAGATCTACACTTGTTTGATATTTACCTCCTTACTTCACTCTTGGAATAGCACCCATGTGACACGTGGTGGCATCCGTAGGTTTCCCTATTTCCTTTGTATTCTTCCTGAGTCTTTTCCGGGTGGAGGCACTGTATCTGACCCAAGACATGTGGAGGCTTTGTGCATGTTTAGAAATTACCCTCAGACTTTACCTTTGGAGTAGCATGGATACAAAACGTGGAGACCTCCACGGGCCTTTGGAATTTTCAACAGTCTCCCTCACCTTTTTGGGCTTTGTGACACGTGGAAGCCCCATGCTCATTTGACAACCCTGTGGTCCCGCTTTTGAATGTGTGATGTTTGGACACTTGACACCTTCCACCTACATTCATTACTTAGCCATTTTGGGCCCGTTCTCCTTTTGACCTATGTTGACCATTTTCTATGTGGAGGGCTGGTGCAAGTTTGAGTCTCCGCCTTGGGCTCCCATTTTGGAATTGTGTTGAGCCGACACTGGCCCCTTACGCCGAGTCGAAGAATTTTCAATGGCCAAGTGCAATGTTTATAGCTCGGACATGTGGAGGCTTGGTGCTTGTTTGAGCTTACCCCTTTGGTTTTAACTTTTGGAGGTGCGCCATTTGGACACTTGGTAGCTTCCATTGTCTCCTCCATACTTAGTCAATTTTGGGGTCCGTCCTGAACTATTTTAGAGCCCGAAGACTTTGAATCTTTGTTGTTTCTTTTCCTTTGAGTCTCTGGTTCCTTTGACACCACTTGGCCTCCTTCCTTGACCCTATTATTCCATTTTTGAGCCTTCACTGTAATTTTTTTGTTGGATTTGAGGCACGGATTCACTCGATAGAGCCGTTTCTTGAATTTCTTCTTGCATGGGGTTATTTGATCTTTCGCAGGACCCACCACTCCATTTTAAAGTTCCTCTGCAACCTTGTTTTTCATCCTAGAATGTGAGCTCGTGGGTATGAGTCGAGTCATTTCCTTCATAATTTCCTTATGTGCAGGACTTGTCTTGACCAAATTTTCTAGGGGGTGAATTTGGGATAATAATTTGGCGACTCATGGGGACATCTACCTGCTAGATGAAGATACCAGTAGCCTTGAAGTGTCCATTGGGCATGGAGTCACAATTAATGGCCTGGTATTGACCCTTCCTTCAAAATGGACTCCCCGACTGCCTACACTTTCTATGTTATGCCTGTCCCTGAGCCTGCCCATGCGTCTGCACTCTCAATTTTCATAAGAAAATCTTGAAATGGAGTTTCTGAGAGTAGAAAATTGTATTGACCGGGGCTTTCATTTTCCTTGAATGGTGACTTGAAAAATGTCCTTTGGTTTCTCTACATTTGTTTCATTTTTGGAACTAGCAACTGCTACAGACAACTATGGATCTTTCTGCCATGAATACTGAAGAGCTTGGCCTTGGTCCTGTCTCCAGAGAATGGATCACATTACAATGTTTACACTGGGACATTGAACTTCGTAATGACATAACCTTAGAGCAAAAAAACAAAACAACAATGCTATGTACAAAGAATCAAATCATACATGCCTCAAATGAGACATGCAGAGTGTGCACAAGCACTTCTTCTGCTGAAAACAAAATCTACTCCTACTCCTATACTAACCAGAAAGAAAGAAAAGCTTAAACAAATCCCACTATAGGCGGGAGAAATAGCTTCCCTTTCTCAAAAGGGGTAGCCATGCAAATGATTTGACACTGAATATGGCTTCTGGATGAATAAAAAATTGACTTTAAGCATGTCCTCCACCCAAATCATCAAGGTATCTACATTAACCAAAAATACCTCCTCAAGCTGATTGACATTAGACTCCTAGAGGTGTTGATGATGACCCTTGGTACTTTGATGCTCATCCTCATGCCCTGAAGTAGGCATGACTAGTTTTGGCTTCTCCCTTGGCTCTAATGAATCCAAATATCTGATTGGGCAAGGTATGGTCCTTTAAATCTGCCCATGGTTCTAAACTCTAACTCCAAAAATGGAGTCTTTTTGTGGACCTTCTTAGATGTATGGTGAGAGAGATATGATGACATCTCCTTACTTTTTCTCTTGTGAAGAACATGGAAGACCATGATCTTCCAACCCTAGTTCCAGAGGGATGTTGTGAGACACATGTTGTTGTCTTTGAGTTCCCTCCTTTATGGCAGCAGGCTCATGTGCTTGGAAGATGGATGATGGAAGAGAAAATGATGTGATCTCCATGGGATTTTCTCCATCAAATAAATCCTCCAAGTCAGACAAATAATATGCCTCGTTGTTGTCTTGTTGCATGTGCTCAACCTCCTCCATGGTGTCCTCTTGATATGCAACTTGATCACTATGTCTCCCTTCATCCTTAAACATAAAGTTTGCAAGATCAAACTCTTCTTCAACATCGATATTGAAGGGGATGAAGTGGAAGGAAGAATTGAAGGTTCTCCTGTAGCTTTCGGTCCACACTTGAAACCTCTGAAACTATATGGTCCTCCTCCATCATATGTTTATCAATCAAATCAGGCCCTTGAAATGAAAGTAAAAAATCTTCAACGATGCCTTCTTCATTGAGTGGCCTCAACTCTGATTTGATATCTCCCAGCTTCTCCTCTTCAACGGGACTTGGAGTTGGTTGTTCTTCCTCTTCAATTGGTTGTGCAACTTGGATCAGCTCAAGCATCCTCTTCAGACAAAGTGCAATCATGGAAACTACATCCGGAGCAGCCAAAATGTTGATCTTCTTCTTCTTGTTTTTGTTCCTTCTCTTACATAAACTCTCGGTCTCAACAACCACTTTGGATCTTCAACTTTGACCTCCTCTATTGACTTGACCATCAAGGGATATTTATAAACCCAAATTTGGCAGCCCAACTCTTGATTATCTCTCATTTCTTCTCTGTTGGGCTCCCCTTCTTATTGTTTTCCTTGATGGATTCTTGAGTCTCCAACATGGACTTGGGAAAGCAAGAGGAGTGACAGGTTGGGGTTCAACCAGCTTTGCAATTTTTGTTGTGGGGAGGGAGGTGGAACTTCTTATTTGTTTGGAGGGGATGATTGTTTGGAAGGGAAAGGGGAGAGGAACTGAAATGGGGTGGATGACAAGGAATGGAGAAATGGAATCAACACTTGGGGAAACAAATGGGAAGCTTGGAAATTGGAGCTTGGGTTGAGATGGTGTTGCTTGAGAAAGAGAAAAAGAAAAGATATGAGATGGTGGACTTACCCATTGACAAGGTTGTCTTGAATCCAACTCATAAGCCTCGATCTCCTCAGTCCATTACACAAGTTGTGGCAGCATTTCAACCACAAAGTGTAGCTTTTCCGAGGGTTGTAATGTCTTGGAAAAGGGCCTTGCCATGGACAAGGTGCCCTAAAACCAATCTTGAATTCCTTCATTTTTGCTATGCCCCTTGACTGAACCATGTTAGCCTCCATTTTTTAAATTTTCTCCAATAAACTAGCATTCTCCACATAGTTATCACCATTGTATGTATCCCCTTGTTCTTGATAAGCTCCATGGCCAAATTGACTTTGACCCTGCTCATATGGGTAAGCATAATGGTCTTGGATCTGATTATAATGTTGATTTGGAGGAGTTGGGAAATGCATTGGAGGTGGATTACACTGTTGTAGGTGTGAATTCCATGAAGGGAATGAAGTCATGATTGCACAACCTCATGGAATGGGAGAAAATGAAAGAGAAGGAAGAATAAAATGGATGAAAATGAGTGGAAATGGATGGAAAAGGTCTACAACTCAAAGAATGGGTTTTGGACCAGATGGAGTCACCATATGTTCTTGTATGTGCCTCAAAAGGCTGAATCCCACCAAGAACACATCAACTTGATGAAATAAAGTGAATACCTCTTATCCCACCGGGCATGCCAAAATTGTTAGTGTAAAATCATAGCACCCCCAAATGGCCAAAGATGTGAAGTGGTTAAAATGGGGCATTCGGTGTGATTGCATAACATTGGATCATCTCTCAAGCTGTGGGACTTGCAAACCTGAGATGATCCTCCAGAGAAAGTTGGTTCTTGTTCCTAAACTACCTGCCACGAGCTACTCTAATGCAAGAAAAAACTAAACTATCCTAATCTAACCATTCCAAGGAACCAGAGAGAAAGATGGTGAAAGAAAATCCTACACTAAAGTGGTGATACACTAGAGAAGGAAAGGGGTGAGATGCTCTGTTGAGGAAGGATGAAATAGGGGAGAAAGGAAGATGGGAATGTCGGATGAAGTGACACAAACCTAGATCCTAATCCATGATTAAAATAAAAATCCATTAAACACAACACCCTACACTGAAAATGTGAAATACATGCATAGAAAACATATTTGAAAGGGAAAGGCACAGAGAGACAACAAAACAATGCAAAAGGTTGAAGAAACACCACAAAAATAAATTTTATTGCTCTATATGGGTGCATGACCATTACATTTCTGCTTAGAGGCAAAAAAATGATTGTCAGGACGTAGGAGAAGGTTTTCAACTCAAAATGGAGTCAGAAAAAATTTGTGAGTTTCCCTATGCCCAGAATAATCTCCCTTCTCAATGAAAAGTGTTACAACATATAGAAAGAATAAGAGAGAGAAGAGGAAAATTTGAATCCTATTTCAACTACCACAAAATATGCATTGAATCCCGACTTGAATACTCAACTCGCTATCAATTAATGCCCCTTTCAAATTTAACCCAAATCTGCCGATTCTAGCTCCCTCTGTTTGTCTAGCGTATTGAAGAACGGTGGATTGAATCGAATCAGATCTGGTAGTTGGAGAAATTGGGCTCTGTATTAATGTCCTGGAAGATTTTTTCCCATTTTTCACCCACCAACACCTATAAAAAATGATATTTTATGTTTCCAAGGCATAGAGGGTGTCGAGATGTTTCCAAAAAATATTCTCCCACCCAAATATGAGTTCTCAGTCAAAAGATATGGCCATTTGAATTTTTGGGTCGTGGGTGCATAATATTTAAATGAGTCTATCTGTACCAGGTCCATGTGGTAGCTCTGCACTCATTTGATATTTGAATCCTTCCTTCGCTCTTGGAATAGCACCCATGTGACACATGGTGACATCCATAGAGTTTCCTATTTCCTTTGTATTCTTCCTGAGTCTTTTCCGTGAGGCGAGGCATTATACGACCCAAGACACGTGGAGGCTTTACACATGTTTAGAAACCGCCCCCAAAATTTACCTTTGGAATAGCATGGATACGACACATGGTGACCTCCGTGGGCCTTTGGAATTTTCAACGGTCACCCTCACCTTTTCGGGATTTGGGACACGTTAAAGGCCCGCACTCATTTGATAACTCGCTCGTGGTCCTACTTTTGAATGTGCATTCTTTGGACACGTGGTGCCTTCCAACTACATTCATTACTTAGCCATTTTAGGCCACTTCTCCTTTTGACCTTTGTTGACCATTTTCTACATGGAGGGCCTGCACAAGTTTGATTCTCCACCTTGGGCTCTCATTTTGGAATTACGCTTAGCCGACACTTGGCCCCTTGCGCCAAGTCGAAGACTTTTCAATGGCGTGATGAAAATTTTGGAGCTCTAGATGCATAGAGGCTTGGCACTTATTTTAGCTTGCCCCTTTGGTTTTAACTTTTGGAGGTGTGCCATTTGGAGACTTGGTAGCTTCCGATGTCTCCTCCATACTTAGTCAATTTTGGGGTCCGTCCTGAACTATTTCAGAGCTCGAAGACTTTGAATCTTTACCGTTTCTTTTCCTTTGAGTCTCTGGTTCCTTTGACACTGCTCGGCCTCCTTCCCTAACCTTGTTATTCCATTTTCGAGCCCACCTATAATTTTTTTGTTGGATTTGAGGCACGGATTTGCTCGACAGAGTCATTTCTTGAATTTCTTCTTGCACAGGGTCGTTTGATCTTTCGCAGGCCCCACCACTCCATTATAAAGTCCCTCTGCAACCTTGTTTGTCATCCTGGAATGTGAGCTCGCGGTCTGAGTTGTTTCCTTCATAATTTCCTTATGTGCATGAATTTTCTTGACCAAATTTGATGGGGCGAATTTGGGATAACAAATACTTTTTCAAAATCTAATGTAGTCAATACTTACTCATTTTTAGAATTTCAGCAATGACCTAAAACTTTCAGGCCATATATATTGTAGTCGGTCTTTGTTTTGTGAAAACATATAGTTGTTTTGTAGGTTTTTGACCTTCTGGATTGGATTTTGGCCCTACCACTACTTGAATTGGTACTAATTTTGAAATTTGGTCCATAATTCACTTTAGTGACCACGAATCAACTCTATGATGCTTGTCTACTTCTTACTAAAATGAGATCCTCACTTTGTAGATAGAGGATTGCTCCCTGAATGGGATTCCTGTCCTATGGAAAAAATGAGGTGATTGTAATGTGCCTCCTCCTTAGGGATCAGGGCTTAGGGTTGAGGGTTTAGGGTTGAGGGTTTAGGGATAAGGGTTTAGGGTTTAGGATTTAGTGTTTATGGTTTAGGGTTTAGGTTTTTGGGCCTAGGGTTTAGGTTTTAAGGCTAAGGGTTTAGGGTTTATGGATTAATTTTTAGGGTTTAGGGTTTAGGGTTTAGGGTTTAGTATTTAGGGGTTAGGGTTTAAGGTTTAGGTTTTTTTGTTTATGGTTTATGGTTTGGGATTAGGGCTTAGGGTTCACTTCTTAGCATTTAGGGTTTAGGGCTCAAGGTTTAGGGTTTAGGGCTTAGGGTTTAGGTTTTAGGGTTAAATGTTGAGGCTTGAGGGTTGAGGGTTTAGGGTTTAGGATTTAGGGCTTAGGGTTTAGGGTTTAGGGATCATGGTTTAGGGTTTAGGGTTTAGAGTTTATGGTTTAGGGTTTAGGATTCGGTGTTTATGGCTTAGGGTTTAAGGTTTAGGGCTCAAGGTTTAGGGTTTAGGGCTTAGGGTTTAAGGTTGTGGCTTTAGGGTTTAAGGTTTAGAGCTCATGGTTTAAGGTTGTGGGTTTAGGGTTTAGGGTTTATGGTTTAAGGTTTAAGGTTTAAGGGTCAGGGTTTAGGGTTTAGGTTTTAAGGATCAAGGTTTAGGGTTTAGGGTTTAGTGTTTATGGTTTAGGGGTTAGGGTTTAGGGTTTAGGGATCAAGGTTTAAGGCTTAGGGTTTAGGGCTCAGGGTTTAGGCTCACCCATTCACTCATTGTAATGTTTTGTGTCTTACCCATTCTTATTAGTATTGACTGAGAGTATTCAACTAAAAAGGGTTCATCTGCTTCGTAGGTAGAACATTCAAAGGGAGTCATCATAATTTGATGCCTTTCATCTATTGATATTTTGAAGGAGGGAAATTACAGATATCAAGAATAATTCGGTACAAATAAATGTTACCCAATACATCTATCTTCTTTTTTCCCATCGCATGGGAACTATTTCACTCACTGTAATGTTTTGTGTCTTACCCATTCTTATTAATATTAACACTTGAGTATTCAATGAAAAAGTTTCATTTGCTTCCTAAGCAAAACATTCAAAGAGAGTCATCATAATTTGATGTATTTCATATTTTGGAGGGAAATTTCATATATCTAAGAACAATTTGGTATTGAAAAAAATGTTTTTGATGCTCTTTTAAATAATTCTTTCAGTTGCAAGCTATCAAGAATGAAGGTTTCATTCGAAGAAAAAGCTTTATATGTCAAGTGCTTGTGTAAGCTGGTAATTTGAGAGTATTTCTAAGGTTCAAGTTTATTTTCCAAGATGCATTACTCCAATGTTTGAAAATGTTTCTTCCATATGCAACGACATTCGATTTAGACACTTAATGATTCTTAAATGTCAATCTGCCAGACCCCATTAGTTCTCGATCCTTGGATATAGGGAGACACCATTACTTGGCTTCCATTTATAATGATAGATATATTTGTAAATTTGTGTTATGACCTCTAAATCTGTATGAATTTCAAGTTGTTTGGAAATCACATCACACCCTTAACTACACTTGATGAATACCCCTATATCTTATAAGAAGCTTTTGAAAATATCGATGGGTTTATCATAGAAGGAATTATCAATGAATGGAAGGTCACTAAGTCGTAGGCTAGCTGACTCCCATTTAGAACTAAACAAGAAATATTTACTAGGTGATTGATAAACCCTTTGTGTTATTAGCCATTCCCAGTTGGTATGATTATTTTGAACACTTCAGGAAGTTCTGTCAAATTTTCTATCTATTCCAGTAGAGGTAAGAGATTTCTCTTTCTCCAGAGGAGAGGATACTACAGGCAATTTGGTTCGATCCTACACCTCCATGTTGGTATATTATTTGTGTTTCTTCCATTTCCTTTGAGATTAATTTTTGTGTTGCGATGGTTATTTTTTCCAACTTCCAATGGGTCATCCTGGCTTGCATAATACCATACATGGAAATATGAGAAATGTGAAATTTGTTTTAGAGTGTGAAGAAATTGACATTCAAGAGCGCAAGTATATGTGGGGAGAAATAGGTTTGGTAAAGATGTGTAATATGTATTACAAGGCACAAGGTAGATGTCATATCCATTTAGTTTCTTGTCCCACCTCTCATAAACAAGGTAGTTGTACAAGAAGACTCAATGATGGTTCTAGGCACAAGACTAGGAAATATGGTCCTAATATTGATATTCAAAAAGATGAACTCACTCATGAGACCTACTGGAAATATATGAGGTTTAGGGGTTAGAGCTTAGGGCTCTGGATTTAGTGTTTAGGGTTTAGGGCTCAAGGCTCAGGGTTCAAGGTTTAGGGTTTAGGGTGTAGGGTTTAAGGTTTATGGTTAAGGGTTAAGGGTTAAGGGTTTAGGGTTTATTATTTTTGTTTTAGGGTTTAGGGTTTATAGTTTAGGGTTTAGGTCTCAGGGTTAAGGGTTTAGGTCACAAAGTTTAGGGTTTAGGGTTTAGTGTTTAGGGATCATGGTTTAGGGTTTAGGGTTTAGGGTTTAGGGCTTAGGGTTTAGTGTTTAGTGTTTAGTGTTTAGGATTTAGTTTTTAGGGTTTAAGGTTTAGGATTTAGTTTTTAGGGTTTAGGGTTTAGAATTTAGGGCTCATAGTTCGTGAGTTCGTAATTTAGGGTTTAGGGGTTAGAGTTTAGGATTTAGGATTTTAGTTTTTAGGGTTTAGGGTTTAGAGATTATTTTTAGGGCTCAAGTTTTAGGGCTTAAGGCCCGGTGGTTTATGGTTTAGGGCTCACGAGTAAGGGCTGAATTTTTAAGGTTCTGGTTTTAGAACTTAGGGTTTTGGGTTTAGGGTTTAGGTTTTAAGGTTTAGGTCCTCGGGTTTAGGGCTTAACGTTTAGGGTTTCAATTTTAGAATTTAAATGCTAAAAGATTTAGGCTGAATGTTGAAATCTTGAAAATTACCTATGTATTGACCAAATTATACTATAAAAAACTATCTCCTAAACCGTGACTAATGAGTGTGAAACTAGTTTCATAAGGTGCAAAGTGACCCTAATTTATCATATTTACTAAAATAAATTTAAATTATAAGAAATAATAATAAATTATACATTTATTTTTGTAAATAAAAGCATGCCAAAAGCACATATAATGTTCATACTATGAAGAACACGTACACATTATAACATGTACGCATTATAAAACATACATGTTTTGTGTTTTTACTTTTTCCAAGTCATGCCTAGAGGCTTGGATCTGGTTTGATCCCCAATCTCTTTTCATGGACTGCCAAACACATCAAACAACGTGTTTTTGCTGGAAAAGGAAAAATTCCACTTTCGCCATGATAAATCAACATAAAATGATCGATTCGTTTAAAAAAATTATACCACGACGTAGAGCAGAGTTTCTTCTTTCTAAAAATATAAATTTTCAAAATTTCGACTAATATAAGGTTTCCATATTATTTATTTTCTAACTATGCCTTTTTATAGCTATTTTTGAAGTTTAAACATGTCTATATTTTGTCGTGTATCTTTTTTTGGCTCATCAAAATTAAAAAAATTATACTAGCCCAAACTAGGCCTAATTATATACATATTCAAAAAAAAATTCTAATTTTTGATATTTTTAAGGTAGTTAGGGGGCACGGTCTAGAGCTTTGTTATGTTTTTAAATTTAAAATTCATATACTAGAAAAATCATAAGAAAACAAATACTCTCTAAAAACTCTTTAAAAATGGAGCCCAAACTAAATGCTCTAGCTATCTTTCTACCAAAGGGTTTTCAAAAATACTAAATGGTGCTCAAAAATGGTGGGGGCACGAAAGTCACTCTGTTAATTTTTTTAACAAAAACAAGAGAACTTGTTAGTATTTTAGTTAATTGACCCACTTAAATTTATCCATTTTCAATAACATTTAGTAGCTTAGAAACTAGACTCAAAATTCTACGATTTATGTTTATAAAACATCTTCCAATTTTGAGTGTAACTATTTCAAAATAATCGTACAAGTTGAAGTTTTTTATTTTTCAAATGAATACATGAACTTAAGACCCCTTTTCCCCGCACTTGCAAGTAGAGAGAGAGAGAGAGAGAGAGAGAGAGAGAGAGAGAGAGAGAGAGAGAGAGAGAGAGAGAGAGAGAGAGAGAGAGAGAGAGAGAGAGAGAGAGAGAGAGAGACATAGAAAGTGCGAGAGAGAGAGAGAGAGTGTGTGTGTGCAATATTTTTCAAACGAAGCTCCTGTGCCACTCAAAACCGATTGCGCACATGCATTGTGGTGTCCTGGTAAACATTTGGGAGGCTTTGTTTCAGTTCTTAATGATTTGCATGCTTCCGGGATACTTCATCTAGACGAGGTCTCTTAAGATCCCTAAGAGAAAAAAAAGGCTATAGGTTTTCCGAGTGATATCTCAATCTCTGTGACACCTTTAAAGGTATCGTCAAATCCAAAACATCCACGTTGGGACCTCTACGAAATCATGTCTTGATTTTCCTCATCTCAATTTTGTCCTATTTTTACAACATTGTTGAATAGTCAAGTTTGAGTCAGTTTAAGGTTGTCCAATGCATTATTTTGCAAACATAAGCTCCAAGAACTAAACCAAATATGCACACATGTCGGGTTGATCTAGTAAATTCTTTGGGAGGATCAGTTTCAGTTCCCAATTATGTCGGTTCTTCCAGGATACTTCATCTAGGTGTAGTCCCTTAAGAGCCCTAAGAGAAAAAAAAAAAGGCTATAAGTTTGTCGGGTGATTTCTCAATCTCCGTGGAGCCTGAAAGGTATCTTTAGATCCTACACCTCCATGTTAGGACCCTATATGAAATATTATCTCGGTTTTCTCCATATAAATTTGGTCCTCTTGTTGTCCTATTGTTTGTAACAACACCAAATAGTCTAGTTTGAGTCAGTGTAAGGTTGTCTAATGAATTATTTTATAAACAAAATCTCCTAGAACTGAAATGATTATACACACACCTCAAGGTGGCCACAGTAAATGTTTTGGGAGGCTTCATTTTATTGCCCAAAATTTCGGTGCTTCCACGCTTACTTTGCCCTGGGCATAGTCCCTTAAGATCCATGAAAAAAAAAAGGCTATAAGTTCTCTAGTTGATTTATTAGTCTCCATGGAACCTTGAAAGGTATTGTTGGATCTTACACCTTTGTGTTGGGGCCCTCTACAAAGTCCCTGTCTCAGTTTTATCCATCTCAATTTGGTTCTCTCGTTGTCCTAGTGTTTGTAAAAACACCGAATCATCCATTTGAGTCATTGTAAGGTTGTCTAATGTGTTATTTTGTAAACACAATCTCCGACTTCAAACCAAATGCATACACATGTTGAGGTGGCCTAGTAAATGCTTGGGGAGGCTTCATTTTTAGTGCCCAACAATGTCGGTGCTTCCGAGTGCTACTTCTGCCGAGGTGTAGTCCCTTAAGAGCCTTGAGAGAAAAAAAAGTTATAAGTTTGTCCGGTGATTTCTCAAACTTCGTGGCACCTTGAAATATCTCATATGATCCTAAACATCCATGTTATTACCCTCTATGAAATCTTGTCTCAGGTTCCTCCATCTCAATCCAGTCCTCATGGTGTCTTATTGTTTGCGTAATAACATTAAATACCTAATGTGAGTCGGTGTAAGGATTCCCAATGCCATGTTTTGCAAATGAAAGCTCGTGGCACCAATATGAATATGTACACACATTGGGGTGGCTTGGTAGATGTTGGTAAAGGCTTCATTTCGGTTCCCAATGATTTTGTTTCTGGGGTACTTCTGCCTCGAGCGTAGTCCCATATGATTCGAGAGAAAAAAAAGCTATAAGTTTTCCTGGTGATTTCTTGCTATCTCTGTGACAACTTGAAAGGTCTCGTATGATCCTACACCTCCATGTTGAGACCCTCTACGAAATCCTATCTCAGTTTTCTCCATATCAATTTAGTCCTCTCATTGCGTTATTGTTTTGCAACAATGCTAAATACTACAAAGTGTGAGTCGGTGTTAGTGCTCCATTGCCATATTTTGCAAATGGAAGCTCATGAAACCAAAATGACTACAAAAATGCATCGAGTGGACTGGAAGACATTGGGAAAGGTTTTGTTTTAGTTCCTAATGGTTTCAATGCTTCAGGAGCTACGTCGTCTGGACATAGTCCCGTAAGAGCCCTAAGAGAAAAAAAGCTTATAAGTTTTTCAAGTGATTTATTAGTCTCCATGGAACCTTGAAAAGTATCTTCCGATCCTACACCTCTATGTGGGACCCTCTATAAAATCTTGTCTCGGTTTTATCCATCTCAATTTTTTCCTCTCGTTATCCTATTGTTTGCAATAATGATGAATACCGCATGTGAGTCGTGTAATGTTGTACAATACCATATTTTACAAACAGAAGCTCATGGCATCAAACGGTTGTGCACATGCATTGGTGTGGTCAGTAGACATGGAAAAGGATTTATTTTTGTTCGGATGGTGCCGGTGCTTTGGCCACGTCATCCACCCATAGTCCCTTAAGATCCCCGAGAGAAAAAGGATATAAGTTCTCGTGGTGATTTCTCTATCTTCGTGGCACCTGTAAGGTCTTGTATGCGATCCTACACCTACATTTAGACCCTCTAAGAAATTATGTCTCAGTTTTCTCCATATCAATTTGGTCCTCTTGTTGTCCTATTGTTTGCAACAACACCAAATACTTTGCAGTGTGAGTCATTGTAAGGTTGTCTAGTGTCGTATTTTACAAATGCAGAATTTCGTGGCACCAAACCGAATACATACACACATTGGGATGGCTTAGTAGACATTGGGAAAGGATTATTTTTAGTTCTCAATGGTTCTGGAACTTCTAGGCTACGTCATCCGGGCGTAGTCCCTTAAGAGCCCTTGGGAAAAAGGCTATAAGTTCTCTCGGGTGATTTATCAATCTCCGTGGTACCTTGAAATATCTCATCGACCATACACCTCCATATTAGGACCCTCTGCAAAATACTATCTCATTTTCCTCCATCTTATTTTGGTCCTCTTGTTGTCCTATTTTTTTAACACCGAATATTGCAGTGTGAGTCAATGTAAGGCTCTCGAATGCTATATTTTGCAAACAAAAGCGTGTGGCACCAAACCGAATGTGCAACATATCAAGATATCATGGTATACATTGGGAAAGGCTTATTTTTTATTCCTAATGATGTAGGTTTTTCCAGGATATTTCATCAAGGTGTAGTCCCTTAAGAGCCTTGAGAGTAAAAAAGGCTATAAGTTTGTCGGGTGATTTCTCGATCTCTGTGGCACCTTGAAAGGTATCGTCTAATCCTACACCTCCACATTGGGACCGTCTAGGAAATTTTTTCTTAGTTTTCTCCATCTCAATTCGGTCCTCTCACTTTCCTATTGATTTCAACAAAGTGTCAAATATTGTAGTGTGAGTCAGTGTAAGGTTATCCAATGCCATATTTTGCAAACACAAGCTCATGGCACCGAACCGAATACGCACATGCGGCGGGGTGGCATAGAATACATTGGGAAAGGCTTCGTTTCATTTCCCAATGGTGTCAATTCTTTTTGGGCTACGTTGTCCGGGCATAGTCCCTTAAGATCCCCGAGAACAAAAAGGTTATAACCTCTCCGGGTGCAATTTATCAATCTCCCTAGCACCTGAAAGGTCTCGTCTAATCCTACACCTACATGTTAGGACCCTTTAAGAAATATTGTCTTAGTTTTCCCATCTTAATTTGGTCCTCCCATTTTCCTATTGTTTACAACAACACCTAATACTATAGTGTAAGTCATTATAAGGTTTTCTAATGCCATATTTTACAAACGGAAGCTCGTGGCACTAAACCGATTGTGCACACATTGGGGTAGCCTAGTAGAAGGTGGGAAAGGCTTCATTTCGGTGCCCAATGATGACGGAACTTCCGGATACGTCGTATGGGCATAGTCTCAAAATTATTCAATGTGAAACAAGTATTAGGAAACATGTTAATAAGAGATTGTTCATACAATATAGGTAGTGAAATGAGAGTTGTAAGAAGATATTTTCATACAGTATAGCTAGTGAAATGATAATTTCTTCTTGTTGTTTGTTTCCAATATTGTATTTTTATTAACTTCTCTTAGCTTTGAGAATAATAAATTATCTACTAATAGTGTTAACCACATGAAGGTGGAAGATTTTTTGGCACCACTAACCTACGTAAACATGTTAGTAAGAAATTAAATAGAATTTTAAAACCTACAAACATTAAACAAAATCATTAAAGTAAATATTCAAATTAAATTCATGTAGATGTATATATAATCTTAAGTGAACATACCTTTGGAAATTCAATCCAATGAACCGCAAGGATCAAATCTACTCTTGACAATAACAATAATTGCTTCATGATCTGATTCACGAACCTTCCACAGATTCTTGTTTGATGGCCTACCTCGATATTTGATCAACTAAATATTTGTTGCAAGAACCAAATGTGAATAGTGAAGTATCTTTCTATGTATTTCATAGTCTTCAAATAACCAAGTATTTAATTTTTGATAGGATATATTCAAAGCCAAGTTCCAATGATTACTAGTGACCTAGTGGGATACTCAAGGTTTTCACCATCAATTACTATGGAAGTCAACTTTTTTACCTCTACACAATGAGAAGAGTGGTATGTTCCCACTTTGTTAAATTCTATCGCAATAACTGCAAAAACATTACCTACATCACAAAGTAAAAATCAATTCAAATTTATAATACATTAATATGTTATCATTTAATAATTTATAAATTTATAACATGACATGTATGTACCTTGTTGGACTAAATCAAAGACTTGATCAAAGTCGGTGTGATGTTATCATCGATATAAAGACATTGTAAGTTGTAATGCTTGTGGAACTTGATATGTGTCAAGTGGAATTAGAGGTCTACAATTAGATTCATCCACCCATTTTTGTGAGTCACATTCATTCAAAAAACACCAATACATGATATACAAAAACATGTCATGCACCTAGTATGAATAGTGGAAGAACTTACATTTGAACTATGAAATGAGTGCATATCATTTATTCATTAACTTCATACAATATTCATAGCTTTCCAAATGTTCTTCATCTATCAACCAAAAATATCTATGAATTGTTAAACTCTATTGAGATTCATGGCCCATGTTCTTGTTACACCAATCAACAATGCTTTTGCACCTATAAATTTAGCACCATCTTGTGAACTTTAATTATTTTTTTGTAAGGGATATTTTCACACATGCTATTGCACCACCATGCTCTCCTTTCCCATGTATTACCTTAGTAAAAAATATATATATGTTGTACACTGTTGTTATGTGCATTAATTTTAGCTAATAAAACATCCATGCATTCTTGAATTATGATGTGCAGTTGTCCGACCAAATGTAATGTTGATTGAAAATAATGTTCCTCTCATCCAAGTTCACATAAAACAACTAGAAACACCCTTGCACATATTCTGTAGAATGTGTTTGATCATCATTGATGTAGAAATGATACTCTTAATATTTTTTGATCTTGCTCAAGTGCTTTTAGAGAGTGCATGAATGTTATATGCACAAAAATAGTAACTTGTACTGAGTTATAGTATTGTGATTGAACCTCCATTTGTGGTTGTAATGAGTAATTCTATGTGAATTCAACTACTGAAACAATAGTACCAAGTGGGAATGTGTCCTTTCTTAACTTGAATTGTTCATCCAACCATCGAGCTCTATGTGTGTGTCTTGCATACTCATAAACAATTTCCTCTCTGAATTTGACCATATATTCTTATATAGGTAATTGTTTTTGTAACAAGCTCACACCTCTTAGATTCTTTTCCATATTTTAATTGATATGCCACATATTTATATTTTATGAAACTAACTAATTATTTTCCTATTGAATGTGTACTCTCCTCATGGATACAACGTTTCAATTTCGGCAAGCCACTACATATGTTGCATGTTCCATCAAAAATGTTTTTAAATTAAAAAATTGACCAATTGACCTTTAAAAAAATATCATAGGAATAAATTCCCTTGTATATTTTGGTGGGACATTTAATCCACACTCCTACAACATGATTTCAATATGCAAAACACAATGTACTTGAAAAAACATCATAATGCATTGAAAATTCAACATGATGCCTACATGAACAAGTGGTACACAAGTGATTGATTTTCACATTAAAGGGTTTCTTGATTTCAAAAATCTTTGGCTAATGTTAATTTTTGGATTTTCATTCTTAAACTTAAAGAAAAATAGTGTTTGGATCATATCTAAGAAATGTCTTGCATGAGCTTGACGATTACGATAACTTATTATTATTTTTATCAGTATCTCTTTTATTTGGTGACACCTTGTGTTCTCATTCCAAAAATTTACAAGTAATTATTTTAGAATATCAAATGTATCCTTGTCTTTCGTGGGAGTCTACTAGAGAATGCCCAATAGTCAAGTGTTATTGGCTGAATCAAGACTTTTGCATCTCCCTATTGGTTTCATTAGTGTTTTTCTGTTTATCTTCAAATCTCTACTTATTTTTCTAATCATGTGTTTATTAACTTCTTTATCACTTACTATAAAACTAGTAAGTGCACATCGTGTAACATTACTATCTTTAGAGCGTTTGTTGACACTTACAATATGGTATACTTTATGTATATTTTCAATAATTGCCGCATTTTGATCATCAACATTAGATGTTCTTAACCCTAGGGTCTTCATTATAGGTCTCATCTTGATTAATTTCATCAACGTAACAAATAATTGACATCTTTGTGTATCATTTAATTTCTCAAAGTAAATATTCCAAATTCCCATAGCTTTTCTTCACACATTTCTTTCATACATTTTGTTAGGAATTGGTTTTATAATGTTTTCATCAATTTCAATTAATTGAATGGGTTTTCTATGTAAAATGGAAGGAGGTGTTCTTAGAGGTAAATATTCATTAGCAATATTACTTTCTTCGTTCAAATTGTTTCCATGTAAACTTTAGGATTAATGTTTGGAATCTCATATAAAGGTTCAATATTATCATTCATACCAAATTATTTATCCATAACAACATTATCATTCAATTCATTATCAATACTCATTGCAAAATTATTATTCTCCTCAATTTCATTATTTATTTCATCATCATTTTCTAAAACATCAGGTACATTTGACATAGTAGATGTACCTTGCCCTCCACGAAGTTTTTGCATTCGCTTCACTTTCTTTATTCTATTCTCTTCTAATTGCTTTGGTGTCTTGTTATTGACCTTATTCTTGTCCTTACATCAGATTTTATCCCCCATGATTAGAAAAATATAGTTAGTGGGGTAAGAGACAACCTCAACTACTCAAAATGCATGCAGAAAGTACATGAATATGCAGAGTAGGTAGAGTGGGGACATAAATCCCATGAAAGAGGTGGAAAAGGACATTGGAGGGTAGGGAATGTATAAAAAAGGAAATGTGCTCATGTTATAATGTGTTCGTGTTTCCTTTCTGTATTTTCCAAGGCCCAAATCTCTAGCCTTGGATCCCCAAACCTGAGGCATGGACCTGCTAAAACATAGAAAAACACATTTTTCAACAAAAAATGCTAAAATCCATCTTCCTCAATTAAAAATCCCATAAAAACGATCAACACATTTATTAAAAATTTTCCTATGACGTCAAGAAAACTATCCTCTTTCTAAATATATGATTTTTCAATTTTTCTGACTAGTATAAGGTTTCCATACTTATTGTTTTCTATGTCTTTTTATAGCTATTTTTTTGAATTTATACATGTCTATCATTCATTGTGTATCTTTTGATTCGCTCATCTAAATTGAATAAAAATTATATAGTCACAAACTAGGAATAATTCTACACATATTCAAAAAATATATAATTTTGATATTTTTAGAGGTAGTTCGAGGGGGCATGGTCGGATATCCCTTATTTTTCAAAATTTAAAATATTTTTACTTGAAAAATCATAAAAAAATTAAATACTCGCTAAAAATCTAAAAAAATCTATCACAAACTAGATGCTCCTATCTATCTTTCTACCAAAGGGTTTTAAAAATACTAAATAGTACTCAAAATTGGGGGTGGGCATGAACAAATATCTACTATGTTTTTCAACAAAAATAGGAGCACCTATTGGTATTTTAGATATTTAACTTGCTTACACTTAACCATTTTCAAAAAAAAATGCTACGATTCATGTTCTTATAACATATTCCAATTTTGAGTGTAATTATTTCATATAACTCGTAAAAGTTGAAGATTTTTATTTTTAGAAAAAGTGTCCACTTAAACCCCCATTTTTGGCCCCCATTTCCATGCACTTACCCTTGTATGCATGACAATTCTCATACTAGTAGATTGCTACAAGTCAAAGGCCTAATTAGAGCATCAAATAGTGTGATTTGGATCATTTTTCCTTAAGAAAGGCCTATTGAAACTTCCTATAGTGAAAAAACAAACAAAAAGGTATCCTCAAAGGTTCTTAGTTTGTTAAATGAGTCCTCCTATCAAAAGTTAGATAAAAAAGACTTTAGACAAGGCTACTAGGAAGAGTAATAGGTCTAGGAAGAAGTTGGTGAGAAAGAGAGGCTTGTATTGGGAGTTGGTCCAAGAAATTTACCATACACCTTAACAAGGAAAAAGGCTATCTAAATTTTTACAACTTTTTTGCGTTGTTGTGGATTTTTCCAAGCATGAACTCACCATTGGCATGCTCTTGAGAAGCTTGAGAAGGGCAATTTTGAGAAAGGTGAGTAATTTTACATTTTATTTTGTGTTGCATCAATTTTATGGTTGATTTGGTGTGGAGTAGACCCTAAGAATAGGATTCAAGAATATTTTATGCCCAAATAAGGTTTTAAGCCAAAAAAGTGAGCAAATTACCTAGTAAAGGATAGTTTGATGTGCTTGTTAGTGCTAACCTCATTTTTGTTGAAATTGAATGATGCTCGCATCAACATCCATCAAGATAACTCTCCATTAGCACAAGAATGGAAGAGTATGAAATAAACTCTAATGGGGCTCCAAAAATGCATAAAACAATTCATTTTTGTTGAGTTATGTTTCATCCATTCGATAGGTATATGTTAAGTATATCTTTCCCAAAATCCTTCAAAATGCCCAAATTTGAAAAATATAAGGGAAAGCATGACCCATACGAACATATCAAATAATTATTTATGGCATGCCAATAAGTGGCCTATAACGATGCATATCTCTTGCAACTATTAACAAAGAGTTTGAGGGGACAAGCATTACATTGGTTCCTTCATCTTCCTAAAGGATCAATCACCACATTCACAGACCTCTTGAGAAGTTTGTTAAACATTTCTCTTTCAATTTAGACTCTGAGATTACAATGATGGACCTTTGTAACACCAAAAAAAGGACAAATGAAAACTTCACCCAATTTCTATAAAGATGGTGAGGAATCATGAGTCTATTCCCATGCTCTATTCCAATAAAACAAATGGTTAGCATATTTATTCCTAACCTCAATAATGAACTATCCTTTAAAATTCAGATGCATTGTCTTACTAATTTTTAGGAATTCATTGAGAAGGGGACTCAAATTGAAAGACTCTCATTGTAAAAGGGATAATCAAAACTCCTTCCAAGGACCAAAAAACAACAAAAATCATTCTCAAGACAAATCCAAGTATATCAATTGGAACCGTAATGTTCTCAATTATGGGGTCATCGATAATTATAATGTACATAATGTTTAAAACCATCAAACACAACCATCTAAATAAAAAATCCATTGTTGTTCCAAGCAAATAACCTCCTCCTCGAGATTATAAAGGATGAAAATTCACACCTTTAAGAGAATGTCTTGCAAGCGTCCTATGTAAAATTACAAGTTCCAACATGGTTACCTACCCCATCATAAGACCCTTCGAAGAAGGGTATCCAAAACTGACATGGTATAAAGAAAATGAATATTGTGATTACCATCACATTGACAACCATAATACAAATCATTTTATGCAACTCCACCATTATATCCAAGATCTCATCGATAGTGGAGATATTGCAATTAAAGATCCATCACCTAATAAAATGCCAAATGATAACTTAAAGGTGTTTCAAAATCCTTTTCCCAAGTATGGTAAAAATGGTAAAGCTCTTGATAAAGGCCAATCTCTAAAAAAATTGAATTTAATTCAACCATATTATTTATTGAAAAATACTTAACTCAATTACCATAGTCAAGTTTCACACTCCTAATTATGTAGTGGCCACATGGCAAAAAAATATTTGGGTGCCTATAACCAAACAACCATCCTCATCAATCATGCCTCAAGTGTTAAATCCTCTAGATACCAAAGAACCCAAAACCAACATCCAATGTTAAATCTTCCTCATCTAGTGCTTATGACATTTTCTAACAATTAGAGACAATGTCTGCACATATATCCCTCATGTAATTACTTAAAACATCACTCACACTTCAATATATCCTTACTCATGCTCTTCATAAAGCACGTGTTCCTAAGGATATCAACACATATCATTTTCAAGCAATCATTTCCAATCTTTTACCTAACAAGTCCTATATTATTATTTGGTCCTCAAGACCTCTTAAACCCTAACCTTCAAAATAAAAACTCATTATACATTGAATTTTATATCACCAATCATAAAATTAAAAGAGTTCTTATTGAAAATGGAGCTTCCTTAAATATTTGCTCTATGAAGTTGTAAATATGCCTTGGTCATACTAAAGATATTTTTGGAGCTAATATTATTACTATTCATGGTTATGATAACAACAAGCAAAAATCTTCCAGAACAATCTCCTTACCTATACAAGTTGGCCTGTGAATGCTAGACACTCTTTTCATGTTATCGATTTTGAGATCTCATACACTAACCTTTCTCGGTCCAGCCATGGATACATGCCATGCAAGATGTGCCTTCCACCTTTCACGTATGTATAAAATTCCCTTATAATGAAAAATATTTCATGTTGCTTACAGATGCTCATTCAAATATTGCAATCTCTTGGAAGCAATGTATAACCATGTAAACTATTATCCTTCCACCAATAGATATTCCTCACCTTGTGTCATACCCATCAATTCCTATAACCACATAGATCCTAACACAATTTTCCAATCTCAACCTTCTACATCCGATTCGACACCTAAACTAAAAATATTTCATAAAGGTATTGGTGAATATGATCTTGAAAATGCCTTTCATGTTGGTAAGCTACCATTGTCTCCATGTAGTTATGGAATACCTAACACTCCCCATCTAAAATAAGCTCTTGTCTACCATCTTGGAAATACTCTATGGAAATGGTATGAATATTTAGAAGATGAACACATTTATGGATCTTCAATATCTTGGTTATACAATGAACTTATGGCTAGTTTCTATGAATCCTCTAACTACAATCAAGCTCATAAAATGATGAAGAACATGCAATGGAAAGGTAGAGGACTTGGTACATAAGAACAAGGTCATCTCAAACCCGTGCTATATGAAGAAAATCTATATTGTCATGGTCTAGGTTTTGAATTTTTTGAAAAGAATCCACTAATATTTGATATAACGACTAGTGAGGAGGATTTTAACTTGAAGTTGAGACATGTTCCAAACATAGCCTCTTTGAAGACCTAGCTAAAACCAATCTATTCATTGAAAATATTTCCATTCACACCCTTGACTTTGACATCGTCTATCCTATCCTTATCCATCAGGACTAGCTAAATCACATATCTATGGACCTCTTTTAGAATGATGAGGCCATCAAAGAATTTCTTGGGACTCGGGACCCTATCCCCCTATCAGATCACAAGAAGGGATTCGATATAAACCTTGATGCTTCAGATTATTTTGGTGAAGAAATTAAGTACTCTAGTCCATAAAAAGAAAAAACAAGAAAAATAAAAATACAAAGAAAGTAAAAAAAAATAGAGAAAATAAAATGACACATCTCCTAGTGAAAATATTTCGAGGCACTAGAGAGAGAGGAGACTCACTTTTGGATCAAACAGATGACCTACATCAACCTACAACATCCTTTTAGGAAATGGATACATCCAAAATTCTAGTAGAAGAGACTATCACAATTAACATTGACACAAATGAGAATCCTAAATTGTTACAACTTGGTACAAGATTATCAGAAACAGAGATAAAATCATTCATGACACTACTTGTTTGAGATTTAGGATGTTTCACATGGTCAAATAATATAAAATATAGGTTTATATCCTTCCCTTGTAGTGCACAATCTGTGGTTCACCGAGATGCTAAACTAGTTAAGAAAAACTTAGGAAAATGCACCCTAAAGTGGCATTATTGGTTAAAGAAGAACTTCATAAATTAGAAGTTGGCTTCATCAGATCAATAGACTACTAGAATGGATATCTAATATGGTACCCATTACATAAATATATATATATATATATATATATATATATATATATATGCACATACTTCCATGATATCAACAAGGCTTATCCGAAGGATGATTTTACCTTGCCCATTATCGACATGATCGTAGATTCTAGAACTAGTCATGAGGTGTTATCTCTAATGGATGGCTTTTTGGGTTATATCAAATTCAAATTACAGAAGAAGATGAGTATAAAATAAAATTTACAACACCCTAGGGCATGTTTTGTTATAAGGTCATGTCATTTGGCCTTAAAAACACATGAGCAACCTATCAATGTGCAATGACTATCATCTTCCATGATTTTCTTCATGACATCATGAAATACTATGTAGATGACATCCTTTCTAAATCAAAAACCATAGTAGATCATCCATCCATTTTATGACGCATATTTGAGCAATTGTGGGAGTATAAGGTATGCCTTAACCCTAAGAAATGTGTATTCGGTGTTACTTCAGGAAAGCTCTGGGATTCATAGTCTCACAGAGGGGAATTGAAGTTGAACCCACTAAATTCAAAGAAATCATGGAGATGCCTCCCAAAAAATCTTCACAACTATGAGGAATCCAAGGAAAAATCCAATCTATTCATTTTTTCATATCCCAACTAGCAAATAAATGTCACCATTTTAATCAATTACTCAAAAATATGTCTAGTTCAAATGGACCTAGGAATGTCAAGATTCTTTCACTAAGTTGAAATAATATCTATCAACTCTATCGGTACTTATTTCCACCTACCTAAGGATAATCTTATGCTTCTTTATACATCAGCTATAAAACATGCCATAGGGGCATTACTTGCACAACACAATGAAAAGGGTAGGAAAAATTAGTCTATTATCTTATTAGAAATATTATAGCTCATAAAATCCAATATTCACATGTCAAAAATTATGTTTGGCAATAAAATTCACATTTCACAAGTTGTGTCACTACTTGCTCAATCATATGACTAAACTCATTGCTAAAGTAGATCCTCTTAAGTATCTATTGTCATGAATTGTTCTAATAGGTTGAATGTATATTTGGTTCATTCTCCTTAGTGAGTTAGATATAGAATTTGTCAATCAAAAAATTTAATCAAAGAGTAAGATCTCATAGATAAACTTTCCACAAAACCTTTTCTAGGATTAGAACCACTTCATTTTGAATTCCCAGATGAAGACCTATTGTATGTGGATGCATTTCCTTCATGTAATTTGTTTTTTGATGGATCTTGCAACATTCACAAAGTCAGGATATGGTATTCTATTACACACATCAGATGTCGATGTTATCCTAAAGTCTTTTCACATTGGTTTCCCTTGCAAAAATAACATCGCTAAGTATGAAGCCATTATAGCTGGTCTAAAATTTGTTATATCTTGTAGCTCAAAGAATTAACAATTTATGGGGATGTCATATCAAAATTAAAATATATGCTATATCATCGATAGCCTTAAAGGTTAGAAATTTCCTTATCTTCATATCAAATCAATGGATGTCATGGCTACTATTGCATCCCTTCTTGAATTTGATATTAATCAAACACACAATGAGTTTCTCATTGAACATATTTTGGTGCCCACATACAATTTTTTGGAGTCAACCATGGTATGTGAGATAGTTGGTCTTGAAAATCCTTGGTACCATGACATATACACCTTTATCCGAGATAAAACCTACCCTAAAAATATGAATTCCTACAAAAAAGAGCCTTAACACAACATTTTTCATGCTACACTATCCTCACTAACACCCTATATAGAAGAGGCTATGATGGGAATCTTTTAAGATGTCTCAATCAAGACAAAGCTAACCAAACACTAGTCAAAGTACATGCAGGTATTTGTGGTGCACACACAAATGACATGATATTAGCCAAAAATATCTTGCATGTGGGTTATTATTGGCCCACTATGGATTCTGATGCATGTAAATTTGTCAAGAAGTGCCAAGCATGTTAAAGGCATAGTAATCTTATTCATCCATCCTCACAAGACCTTTAACCTATCACCTCACCCTGGCCTTTTTCTTGATGGGGGCTCGACTTAGTAGGAAAAATAAAGCCCACATCTTCTGATGGTCACCTTCATAATCACTACAACTGAATATTTTACCAAGTGGATAGAGGTCATGCCTTTAACTTATGTCACTGGGTCAAATATATCCAATTTTATCTTTAACCATATGTCATATGTCGTTTTGGGATCCCTACCTCCATTCTCATGACAATGTTACATATTTCAAAAATAAAAATATCAAAGAGTTATCCAAATGGTTTCATATCCAACTCAAATGGGAAAATCCATACTACCATGTAAGTAATGACCAATCAAAGCATCCAATAAAATGATAAAATCAATATTGGAAAATATCATAAACACGGTCAAAGATTGGCATACAAAAATATATCCTACCCTTCTGGGCCTATTAAACCTCATATTGTACTCTAAGAGCCACTCACTTCTCCCTTGTATACGACTCTAAATCCATATTACCCATATAATTTGAGCTCTCATCCCTTCACATATCATTACAACACCTAGTTCATGAAGATGATTACCGATAAACATGCCTTACAGAACTAGAACTCTTAGATGAGAAGCGGGTTCATGCCTTGGATAATTTAAAAGTGTATCAAAACCGAATTCTCTGTAACTACAAAAAGTGAATCAAACCAAGAGAGTTTGAAATAGGTGATCTTGTACTCAAAGAAAATAAGAAGAATACAACCAAAAAGCATGAAAATAAGGAAAATTTGAACCTAATTGGTTGGGACCTTACATTGTTACTGCTAAATTTGGGTCTAGTGCATACAATCTATCCTCTGAAGATGGAAAAGAGCTCAAAGAACCCATGAATGTGGTTCATCTGAATAAGTTCTATTCATAAATTCTTTATGAGTATACCTCGTGTTGGGGGCATATTGTCACAACCACTTATTTCATACCTTCATTTTGATCCGCACTGCATCATTCCAAACCATTTTTGTCGTGTGTTTGTTATAGTTAGGATGTGTATCTCGTGTTACACCAACCATGTTCGACCGTATTCATCATATTCCATCCCTTGGTCTCAATGAGATTATTCATTTATACAATGCTTGGTATGGTCTAGGGCCACCTTGTCTTTCTTGTTAGCATTCATACATTTCAAAAAAATACTACAAAATTTTAAAACATCAAAATCCCCAACAACTCAAAAAAATCACACTTTTAATTCCTATCCTAGTGATCGTTCCAACCATATTACATATATCAAATAAAATCATCTTACCCCTTGCATGTATCCTTGCTTAGGGCAAGTCAAATCAATCATCTCCCTCGTGCATCCTCACTTAGGGAAATATCAACTCTCATTCTCTCCCTTGTATGTTAGTATCCTTTTTGGGGGTAATGACCCTTTTCAATCTCATATCAATCTTCAACGTGGATCCAACAAGAGTGTCATTATGAGTTTCTTAACTTCATTCTTTGGTGTGATCTAATCCCCTTGCATGTCGGTGTATTTTGCTTGGGGAATTTAAATCTACTTAATTATCACTATGGAACACATTAGGGACATAGTTAATTGTCTTTATTTATAGTTGTGTTACATTGTTGCTATTATTTTTGACCAATTACAAGTATTTTGTTATCATCTTGGTTCATTTATAGCCATGGTGCATAATTTTACTATGTATATTGGGTTTGTGTTAATCTTTTGTTTTTCTTTGGACCAATTACCAGTATTATGTTTTCATCTTGGTTTAATTATAGTCATGGTGCATACCTCTACTATGTATATTGAGTTTGTTTTACTTTTTATCCTTTGTGTGTGTGTGTGTGTGTGTGTCTATCTACTCACATAATGGGTTACACATCACAATTATTTAATAATCATGGTGACAACTACATTGTGAAACAACAAAATAAGGTTGCTCTAACTTTCCATATCTGAATGGAAGCTCATGCTATGAAAACAATCCCTCCATCATCCTTATACTTCTTGAATCCTTATCCTTTTCCTTCTTCCTATCAAGCAAATATCCACCGCTTGCTTTGTTGTGTCACCCATCCACTTGAGGGGCATTCCCTTAGCATCCATACTCATTGGGGCATCCAAATGCTTCACCGGGCATATCAAGTAGGTCCACCATGCTTCCCTATCATCCACTCATTGATCTACATGTGTCTACTATCTTTAAAATTCTACTACTTCGTAATAACACTTTAAAGAGGGGAAAATGTAAACACGATAAAAATACATACTTATTCCTAATTATCCCTATCCTTTGCATAATATGATAAATTATCTCTAGAATGCATTCTAGATCATTATCCTTTCATATTCCATTAGAAGTCACCCACATCCCTTTAGAATTAATTTAATTAATTCTATCATGCTTAAACCATACACTTATATCCCTTGGCTAATTTAATTATCTATTTAAATAAATAAATAGCTAATTATCCACTCACCCTCCACTTATCTCCACTTCACCATCCAACTCACTCAAGTTGAACTAGCCCACTCCACTCAATTTCTATAACCCTACAAATGTGGAAGCAACAATATTCACGTACAACCACCTTCTTGAATAAAATCAAAAGCCAACCAAATATTCATTTCCCCTTAAATGAATATTCAAACCATCCAACTACATAAACCAAATCAAATTGCTAATTCAAGAAAATGCATTCATGATCTTACAACCCATTCAAACCTTGATCCACAATCCATGGCCTCTCCTTCAACTATAAATATGAGGCTTAATCCTTTGCAATTCATCCTTAGAAGCTTTAAGAATTTGTAACAAACCTTTTCTCATTTTCCATTCAAATTTACATACCGAAAGGTTGTTCATGTGATCACTCATTTTCTCGTAGCATTCCTCTTCCATTTGGAGACAATATTGGAGCATCCACAATCAAACTATCCTAAGAGATCCAACAAGTGTAGTAACACTTCAACTATCTCATCTGAGGTTGTAAGAAGACTCAAAGGAAGGTTTGCATCCTTGTTTGTTTGCTTATTTCTTCATCTAATTTCAATTTTCATTGTACATAATATGCATTTCCAAATTAGACTATGGGTGGTGAAAAGAGTTTGTGAGAATTGAATTGGAAACGAGGCACCACGAAGTAGTTGCACTCCAACGGAATCGTGATAGCTCCAGCAATAGCAAGAAAGAATTGATCAGTAATGGAAGAACTTGCTCAATAGAAACAAAGCTTGCATAGAGGAAAGATAGCGGAGTGTCTTGGCATGCTCATAAATGAATAGTAAAGGGGTACATATAGGGTGTTGAGTAACCCTAGTGCATGACACACATGAAACCCTAAACCTAACCCATGTGAGATGACCCTCCAATATGAGAGGAGGACACATAGGATAACTCACACTAACACCCCCCTTCATCGAAGCTAGGGTAGCGAGGCATGATGAGTCGGACGGAATAAAAGAAACTCCTAAACAACTAAGAAAGATGTGTCGATGGGGCTGGAAACTAAAGGCACGATAAGGTGCCCATATACAAACACAATATTTATAGAAGAAGAAGAAGAAAAGAAGGAATACATAGCACGAAGGAGATGAGTAATGTAGAATACCTCACCCCAAGAAGAGGCGTAAGTGAAGAAAATTCATCTCGGTGAAGGGCTTGGGAATAAATCTGATATGAGCTTGTCTAAATGTACATTCGAATGTCGATGATACATCATGAATAAGATCCCATATGAAGTGCATATGGATCTCAATGTGCTTCATCGATGCTGAAGTTTTTCTGCAAATGGAGATAGTGCTTGTGTTATCATTTTTGTATATAATGGTAGGCCGTTGAAAGTGGATGCCAAACTCGTCGAGAATACCCCAGTAGCCAAAAGCCTTTGTGGACTCAAGCGTTAAGCGCTCCTCTCGTATTCTAAAGTAGATGATATCACAATTGCATTCGGCTAGGACTAATGGGACCCAAACCAAGAGAGAAATTGTAGCTAGAAGTAGATTTCCGATGATCTAAGTCACCGGCCCAATCGAAATCTGTGAACCCAATCAAGTCAATATCTACCCCTCCATGATAGTGAATGCCATCAGTATAAGTGCCATGAACATAGTGAAGGATCCATTTAGTGCTTTATGTAGCTCGTGTGGCTCCTACATGAATCTAGACACAATCCTAACAACATACAATAAATCCGATCGAGTGTGAGGAGTAAATCAAGCTCCCCACCAACTATCGATAAAGAGTACCATCAACCAAGGAGTAGAGCAATTTGAAACCAACTTAACATGGAAATAAAAGGAGTAGGAGAAGACTTGCAATCAAACATCTGAAAATGAGCTAGCTTAGCAAATGAAGAGCATACTTAGGTTGTGAAATCAAGATTCCCGAGTCAAATTGTGAAATACGGATTCCAGGAAATAATGAAGCAGACCTAAGTCGATCACGGAAAACTTGTTGGCCAAGGTGATCTTCACATGATCAATAATAGAGGAAGAGTTTCGTGATCAACAAGTCATCAACATAGAGAACAAGAATGAGTATGGAGTCATCTTACCATAGAATATAGACATTTGGATCAGTGACACCTAGTAAACCCACGATGTAAGTAAGAAGGAGTCCATCTTGGCATACCAAGCCCGAGGGGCTTGTTTAAGGCCATAAATAGACTTCTTTAACTTACAAACGAGGGAGGAATCTTGGACATAACCTGGAGGTTGTTCCATATAGATTTCTTCCTCTAGGTCACCATGAAGAAAGGCACTCTTAACGTCCATTTGATGGACTTTCCATCTGATTCGCTACTTTGTAATGGCTAGGGTCGATCGAATAGAAGTCATCTTCGCAACCAGGGCAAAGGTTTTGTATAATCAACCCCACTATACGGGAGAAACCCTTAGCTACTAATCACGCTTTAAACATTTTGACGTCTCCATCTACTCCATACTTTGTTGAACACCCACTTACACCGACAGTTTTCTTCCTTTCGGAAGAGTGGTGAGATCCCAAGTATCGTTCTTTAGAGAGAGGAATACTCCTCATCCATGGAAAAATCCCACTCAGAATACTAGAAGCCTCCTGAGAAAGACTATGGATCAAAAGCAGAGGTGAAGAAAGAGTGGGGTCTAATGAAATTTGAGTGAGTACGTCTCATATCCGAAGTATCTCAACTAAATCTCCAACACTTTGCAAAGTTTTCCTGGCCCAAAGGGGACCAAGAGGATCAGGCTTAGAGTCGGAAGATTCTTCACTTGAGTGAGAAGGGACATAGTCCTCGTCATCTCTTGTCGAATTAGAAGACTCAAAGTTTTGAAGGTCGGGAGGATCGGGGGAAGAGGAGCACGCTCAGCGGTATCATCATCCGATAAGATGAATCTCAGTCATAGAAACAAGTGAAGAACCTCAATAGGTGGAGAAGTAGAAGTCGAAGAAGACTTATCAAACTTAACACTTCTCTCAATATACATACTCATGATAGGTAGGATTCATCAATCAATATCCCTTCACGCCATCATCGGGATACCCTACAAAGATACAAGGTTTGGATTGTGGTTCCAAGGCCTTGCGTTTCTCCTTGGGGATCGAGCCATAGCCTTGGATCGAAGACTCGAAGTGCTCAACCAGGCTTGCGTCTAAAAGCTTGAAAGGGTGTCATCCCTCTTCTTGCCTTATGTGGAACATGGTTCTGAATGTAATTTAGACATTTTACTACTTCAGCCCAATACTGCGGAGGAAGAGACTTTGAGTGAATCATACAAGTGGCCATCTCCTTAAGAGTACGGTTCTTTCTTCTGCGACTCCACTCTATGAAGGGCTATAAGCAATATATGTTGTAAAGAGATCCCTTCGAAGTACAAAAATCCATGAACCTATTGTTTACATATTCACCTCCATTGTCGGTTCGAAGAACCTTGATAGACATGTTCCGATTTGTTTCTAAAGCAAGACCCTTAAAGTCCTGAAAATGTTCAAAGACTTGAGGACTTAAGCTTAAGAAAATATACCCAAGTATATCGCGAATAGTCATCAATGAAGGTTAGTACATAAAGAGCTCTAGTAAATGAAGGAGAAGGAAATGGACCGAGAAAAATCATTGTGAACAAGATCCAAAGGATGAGTGGCTCTCGAGGATTTTCCTTTGTCAAAGTTCTTTTAGGATGCTTTCTAAGGGTACAACCCTCATCAAAGACCCTTAGAAAAATTATGCGAGGAAACCCGTTGACCATTTCATTTTGGCTCAATTGTTCAAGGTAGTGATAATTTGGATGTCAAAACACTCATGCCATAGCTTACTAACCTCATTTGCATGAGTGAGCAAGGCGGTGAGCATAAAATCAGAAGTAAAGTGGGAGAAGGTGTACAACCGTGCACGGTGATTTGCCTTTCCTCAAAGCCATTATAATGTCATTGTTAAGCTTATGAATAATCACCGAATAAGACCAAATCCACTCACATTCCTTCACCAAGGTGAGTAATTTGTAAACGATAGGAGATTGGTATAGAGATCGGGAACACTCAACACTTGGTTAAATGTTCCCCATCCATCTCTATCGATCCACTACTAGGAAATCGACAACTTTGTTGTGTCATTACCCATCGTGATTTGGGACATACCACAAGGTTCGATGTTGAAAACTCAACATGCGAAGAACCCATGAGGTGCGAGGCACCGAAATCTATAATCCATGTCGATGAAGGAGCAACTTTGGCTACAAGGGCATTTCCTTTCTTTTTATCATTTTTAGCACCTTTAACATGAAGACTCGACCTTGAGCACTTTGTTTTATGGATTCATAAATAGTTATTTTATTCTTCTCAAATAAATGAGATAAGTGATCAATCTATTTCGAAAACAGAGTGTTGCTCGTCGTGACATTTAGACTTCTTGCAATAGGAACACAAATACTTATTTTTTGTGCCTTAGGCTGAAGTCAAAGTGTTTGTGTCATTTTTAGGTTTGATCTTGGTTTCTTTCTTAGGTTGATCCTTGTGTTTCTTTCTTCTTTTCGAGTCTTCTTTCCCTTACTAGTACTTGTTACAAGGGCATGTGACTTGGACTTGAGAGACCCCATTTGAATAAGTTTGTCTTGTTCTCGAACGATTTGGGACAAAAAATAGTCAAAGGAGGGCATGTCCAAGTATCGCCCAAAACAACTTTTGTAGTGTAGAAAATTGACACGAAGATAGGATATTCGGGACCTAGCTTAGAGAGAATTGACAAGATCAATTGAGAATATTTCTTTTCTACTTGACATCCTTTTAACAACAATCTAATGTAGACAAATTTTGAGAAGAAAGCTTGTAGGTTTTCAAAGTCACTAGGATTTAACCCTAGTAGTTCATTTCCAACTCATGCGCTCTCATGTCATCTAGTTTTTCAAACATCGCATCAACTTTCCACGTAAATTTAGGTGTTTCGGACGCCTCAATGTGGAAGAGCAAGTCGGGGAGAAATGGACATGCAAAGAAGACCTAAAGCTTCATCACTACGGTTTAACCACTTAGATTTTTTAGGTTCGTTATCATCTGGTTCAGTCTCATTTCCCATGGTGATGCGGAATAACCCTTTACCCCTTAGTTTCATTATTATTTTCGATCTCCATTTGAAAAAATTGAATGGCGTAAACAAAGGAATTGAGAGTGCATCCATAGTGAGAGAGAGAGAGAAAGAAATGCGAGAAAAGAAACATAATCACCTGGACAATAACAACCCCTTGATTTGGCACTTTATAGTTTAGTGTGTTGATTCTGATCGGGTCCGTGCGTGCGGTTTGAAACACTTGGTAACTTGTCTTGCATCGGCGTAATAATGCGCAAGAGAGGAGACCCAGCAGTGTTTCGTGGAGTGCAACAAATAGGACACCGTAAACAAGTACAAGCAAAAACAAGAAAGGAGGT
The DNA here is from genome assembly GCA_018340775.1 of Taxus wallichiana var. yunnanensis. Lineage (NCBI taxonomy): Eukaryota > Viridiplantae > Streptophyta > Pinopsida > Cupressales > Taxaceae > Taxus > Taxus wallichiana. Next base: position 893,439,444 of record CM031240.1, on the reverse strand, counting down.
GAAAGCCAACCCAGTGGTGAGAAAAATTGTCTCACGTCGTAAAGAAACAATTATTGAAAAGACCGACGGACACGCTCACTAGTTGCGAAGCAATAATAAGGGTGAAATACAAGGTTTTTAAATAAGGACTCAAAAGGAAGATGATCTTGAGAAAGTTGAAAATGCTCTGGAAGAAAAAAAGTAGGTCGTAATGTCGCTACACACTTGAACGCACAATTAGAGAAAAAAATCGACAATAACGTGTAATAAATTATCGTTCGGAAACATTCGGTTTAACTAAAGTTTAAGCATTTAGACAAAAAAATGAAAATAACGTTATTTTAAAAGTCGATTTTTTAAAAAAACTAATCGTAAATTATAATCACAAAATAAAAAAATTAATTTAATTAATTTACGATTATTTAATATCTAATTAAAAAAATTAATTAAATATTATGAATTAAGTAAGATCTAAAAAAACTTAATTTAAAAAAATGAATTAATAAAGGAAAGTTTCCACTTAATTTAAAAGTTCCACTTTTTTTTTAATTAAAAAAGGTAAGTTTTAAAGAAAAACAAATTTTAAAATCTTAATAAAGGAAATACTTAGAAAGCTACGGTTTAAAAAGTAAAAGCTTTTAAAACTTTAAAAAAGCAAGATCTTTTTTTAAAACTTTAAAAAAGCCAAAAACTACGTATTTTCAAACTGGAAAGATTTTGATGTGTTTAAAAAGAAATATTTTTCAAAAAGGAAAAGCGTGCGTTTGTTTTAAAACATCTAAGAAAAGTTTTCTCACAAACTTTTAGAAAGTATGTTAAAACCTTATTAAAAAAACATAAACACTTTCCAAAAAAATTTCTGGCCGCGTGAAAGAAAAATACGGTGCGTGAAAGAAAAAAAAAAACACAAGAAAAGAGTTTTGGGTTTTTGTTTTGTAGTGCGCAAGCCGTGGCGGGTTTCTTGTAGGGCTCAATGACCAATAAAGACACCGTGTAGAGGGAGGCCGTGGGGGCATTGAATTAAGGTTTCTACGAGCGCCCAAAGTACTCGGGCGTGCGCGCCGCCCTCCCACACGGGACCAACGACCCACCAATATGTGAATTTTGAAATCTTCCTCCCACCGGCGAAGATTTCAGCGTCGCAACGAAGCTCAATTTCCACTTGTCCACAACTTACAAGTAGATATATAATTTTCCTTTCCAAATCCCAATACAGAAAGGAAAAGCATACAATCATGATTAGTGCCTCAAGCCTGTGTAGTGCATTTGAAAAGAACTAGATTCTCATTCAACTTTCAAGGTAACCGTAAGTTGTACTTGTGCTGCGCAGTGCAACGCACAGGGAACAACTATTGAAATTTGAGTGCCAATGTGAGTGGTTGAATGATTTCCAAGTTCCAACGGAAGTGGAAGAATTAAGAAACATGAATGTGGAACCTAAATAGTGGACTGTGTACAATGTTGCAGACTTGCCCGTTACACAACTAGAGTAATCTGAAGTTTTTCTTAGAAGTAAATGTAACAAAGACCATATAAATGAAATGAAATAAGATAATATACGAAGGATTGGGAGACTAATTTTGTTAATGTGGAGGCTCTAGATTTTTCATTTTCTATGTGCAGTCTGTAATCTAAACAATCTACCTGAAACAGTGAAATCAAAAGTAACGAAGTTTACATTGTTTATTCACATCAGAATGTATATGCGTGAAGAGTCCGATGATAAGAAAATAGCGAGAACAATTTCAAGCTAAAGACAAATCACAAATTACATTGTCTATACATTTTGATAGGTCCTATTAAAGACTCTTTCAACTACTTCTACCTTCCTCTCCTTCACCTCTAAATCACTTGGTCAACATGTATACAACTTCATAGCTCTTCTCCTAACACCCCATGCATTACTTCAACAAAAACTAAACCTTTAACTCACAAAACTGGTCACCAACTGAGACATTACTGTTAGGAGGGAAACTTGCTTTCTTGACTGATTAGGTTACATTTACGACTCCACAAGGTCTTAAACATCATCCAATGCATCATGCCACACCATCCAAAAATTCTTTCTCCGTGCAATCAAGATCATAAATTAATTACACTTCAATCTTGGATCAGTTTTCCTAGGACTGGAACTCAACACTGTCTGATATAACTTCACTTCCAAGTTCATAAATCCTTTTCTTTCCTTGATAAGACCTTAGACATCTATTACGCAACATGATACAACTTATGGATGAGTCTTTCTTTGCAAATTTAACTCCTTAAATCAATTATTCAAGATCGGCTTTTATTTGCTCTTCGAGAGCAGGGTTTGGGACTGAGATTCCACATTTTCTCCATTGACACTTATTCCTTTCAACTTGAAACTTTGCTAGCTTTCTTCTAGAACAAAATTACACATATCATCAAAGTTTTATGAGATTCTATTGGTGAAAACTCATTTTATGACTCCATATGCATTCTAAAACCCTAGATGAGGGTTTGCAGGACAAAGAAGGCTCAAAATACAAATATTTTCGTTCAAGAAACTTCAAATTTTTTTCCAATACTTCTGAAAGCTTCTATATATATATACTTCAACTCCTCAACACTCCTCCAAAGGCAACTCTTCACAATTGTGATCACATTCTCCAAAACTATTAATTATAAACCTGTGAGAACATACTGAACAGGATCCTTTGTTATATTTGATAAATACTTGGACAACAATCCTTAAATTCTAACCAGATGCTATTTACCTTTATTGTATTAACATTCACACGTAATAATAGATTTCAGACCTCCACAAAGAGTCTTCAAGCGAGATCCCAGTTTCTAGGTACATAGAACTAACAAGAATATAATCATACTCACTTATTTCACATACTGTCCAGGCTTGATGTAGTCTTTTGTCTTCATGATTCACCGTCCTACAAATAGTTTTAAGGGCATTAAAAACAGTAAAACTGTCATCAGCATCAGTAGTTACATCATTGAGTGCCACTGTGCCAGTGGGAGATTAAGTAATAAGATACAGACTCATACAATTGGCACTGCTTGGGGTGAACCGTGAGGGGTCGAGGTTTTACCGTTTCACTTGAAGTTGAGGGCCAGCTCGGTCGAGGCAATAAATTATGAAGCCCGAAGGGAGAATTAGAAGTTCCAATGTGGCGTCTAGCATGTACAGTGTAGCCTGTAGGTGAAGGTCGCTGGACAAAAAATGAATTTGAAATTGTATTATGTAAAGCTGTAGTCTCGATTCTCCGACACTTTCGTATTATGTAATTTGTAAACAACGTGAAGGTTGAGAGATTGAGATTCGTGAATTTGAAACTGTAGTCGGGACTGGAGTCTGGGCGTTTAAATTTTAATATCAATTGTTTTTTTGTAAGATTTTAATCTAGCTTTGAATGCCGATGCTATCAAGTGGCCGCATTTGAGAGCTTGGAATTGAATTTTTTTTTGAAAATATGGTGCCCTCTCTTTTGTGCGCCCTAGTAATGCCTAGGTTACATGGTAAGCACACACCCACCGGGAGGCCGTGTAAATCAAATAGGCCATGAGAAGGAAAAATGGTGGCGCAAGGCGCGGATGCGTAGAAAAATGAACCCTTCACGGAGTAAGCAAAACACGCCACGACAGGCACGAACTCCCATGGCACGGTAGAGAGAAGAAAAACGCCACAACAAACAAAAAATGAGCTCCCACGTTTCAAACAAGAACACGAACTCCTCCTCAATCCTTCACGTAAAAAAGACGAACTCCTACGCAAAGAAAAGCGTATTATGCAAAATACCAAAAATAAAAAGCCAAAAACTATAGAGATCTAAAAAAATTCACTTCCATTTGAAAAATTTATTAAAAAGATGAAATAATCTCTATTTTGGTGAAAAGCTAGATTTAGCTATAGATAGCTAAATGTGGCAGTAAATACCCTGAAACCTCAGGAATACCTGCAAGTATAGAAAATAGGCACAAAAATAGACACATGACTTTCCGAGAAAGCTTCATAGAGAGATTAGCAAAAATTCTAGAAAAATAGTGATCGAAAACTTACATGCAGAGTAAAAAAGCGAAACCAAGAGAGAGTAATGACTAAAAATATCTAGTACCGTTGGCGATCTCGGCTCGATACCAAGAAAAGAGTTTGCGAGAATCAAATCGAAACGAGGCACCACGAAGTAGTTGCACTCCGATGGAATCGTAATAGCTCGGCGATAGCAAGAAAGAATTGATCGCTAATGGAAGAACTTGTTGATCGAAACAAAGCTTTTAGAGGAAAGATAGCGGAGTGTCTTGGCATGCTCATAAATGAATAGTAAAGGAGTACATATAGGGTCTTTGAGTAACCTAGTGCATAACACACATGAAACCCTAAACCTAACCCATGTGAGATGACCCTCCAATATGAGAGGAGGACACATAGGATAACTCACACTAACATGTGGCTGCGTATAACATGGTAGGTGGATCAATGTTGGATTTTGATGTTGAGGTTACATCTCACAATAAAATTAGTTGACGTTCAAAAAAATTATGTGAATGTTATTTGAAGTTCAAACTTTAATAGCACGCCAATTTTTAATATTAGTTATTTAAAAATATCTAAATTAATTTAAATTCAACATTTGGGAGATTGGTAATAAATATTTAGTTTAATAAATCCTTTGTCTCCTAATGATGATCCATATCAGCACAAATCAATCCCTACACCTCCATGAAAATTATTACCCATCTCATTATTAACCCAAATAATATATATTAAATTCTTCTTTATTTATTCTCCTTGTGGAGAGATAAACATGACACAATAAAATAGGTAGCTTATTGATAGTAAACATTCCAAGTTGCAACCAATATTAATATTTATTTTTAAAATTATATAGACTTTTATCATGATTTTTTCTCTACTACAATACTTTCAACTCTTCTATTTTTGAATTTTTACAAACTTAATCTTGAAAAAGCTTTTGGAAAACTACGTTGTAATTTTGTGAGACTCAATGTTTCAAGCCTACCGCTAGGCCCACATTTAGAAGGAAAGATCCATGGGAGGATTGATTCAAAATAAAATTCAAACAATCCATGATAAATAAAAACTCTCCTTCAAATGGATATGTCGGCCATGTTTAAGGAGAGAAATGAATATAGTGTTATTTATGTTTATTCATAATTAGCTCATAAAATGCAGGTGGTGTTAGAGGTATCAAAGGTAAAAAATAAGAAAATTTGATAGCGTGTATTAATCAAAAGCATCACGTGGCATTAAAATAAGACTAACGTGATAAACTTATCCTCTTATAATGTTCTAGAGCATGGTTTAAATTTTGTTGTTTGCGCTCTAAGCATAACCCTTATGAGGATCTAATCAATAAATTTGAAACCTCTATTAAGGATATCCTAAATAATTTAGATATGAATGTGTGGTGATGTTGAGAAAATCCAAACCTTGGAAAAGAAAATATCACTAAAGAAGAAGCCATCACTCTGAAGAATCTAAGAACCAATAATGATATTATAATACTTAGGGCTGATAAAGGATACTCTTCTTCATTATCATGAATGAGAGGATTGTGAAATGAAAATGATGAATCATTTAACCACTTTTGGTAGCTACAAAATTTTAGCTAAAATACCCAAGAAACAATATTATATAAGAGGTCAACACACCATAACAAACCCTTGTTGGATGAAAGTGTAAAGAAAATTCTTATTGAAAAAATATTTAGTTCCTCGCATTTATGGATTGCCAAAGATCCATAAATAAAGCATTTCATTTAGACCCATCATTAATACTATTGGTTCTCCCTCGTACCCTCTCGCCAAATTTCTCACAGTAAAACTTAAAAATCTTATCAGTAATACAAATTCCTTCATAAAATACTTGGCTCATTAGGTTAAGGAAATGAGAAATCTTAGATTCGATAATGCTGACCTATTGGTTAGCCTCAACGCCATTTCACTTTTTACTAAAGTTCCCATGAATTAAGCAATAAATGTCATAAAAATTCTTACTAACGATGAGATTGCATTTGACTTGTTGTTGGGGTATGGCCCCACCCATCAAAAAAACCCACTTTGTCCTTCATGTTATTTCGGCATTTAGGCTTTTTGTTCTCCGGGTATGGTCCCTTCCTAAAAACCATTTACCAATAATAAACAAAATGATGAGACTACATTCTTGGTTCATTTTTTTAAAAAATATACCTATTTCACCTTTAGAGGTAATATATTTGAGTAGGTTGATGGTAAATAAGGTCCCCATTATCTTTGGTTGTAGAAAATATATACATGGAATACTTGGAAAAAGAAACCCTTGATTCAGATCCATTAGAACCAAAATGGTGGAAAAGGTTCAGTAAATGACACTAATGCAAATTGGCCACATGGAAGGAATAACTTAGATTCATTTCTCGAACTTATAAACAGATATGACCACATTAAATTTACAATGGAGGTTGAAGAAAATAATCAAATACCATTCTTGGATGTTCTCATCATAAAAACAATGATGGTTCTTTAGCCCATCGGGTATATAGAAAAAGAACTCATACAAATAGATATTTGCATGCCGATTCTCATCACCATCCAGCCCAAAAACTTGGCATTATGAACACTCTTGTTATCGCATGTCCATGAGATTATTAGATGTGGAACATATTGACCAAGAAACGGAACATCTATCTTTGGTTTTCATAAGAAATGGTTATAATATAGTTCAAGTCAAAAAATCGTTCCAAAAGCTAGAAATGAAATCCATAAGAATCAAATTCAGTTGAGTATATAAGTAAGTTTTCTCTTCCTTATATTAAAGGGACTACTAATATATTGGCGAATATTCTCAAAAGAAAGAACATCAAAGTTGCATTCTCCCCTCTCAATACAATTGGGAACATGTTTGATAAGGCTAAAGATCGTACTAATCCTACGTGTCACAAAGGGATTTATATTATCCCATGTAGTTGTGGTAAGTTATACATTGGGGAAATAGGTCGTTCTATTCAAGTTAGGATAAAAGAACATTGTGTTGGCCTATCACATAACCAGTTTCAAAAATCCTCTGCGGCTGAGCATTCTCATAACACCGGTCATCACATCTGCATGGATAAAGTGAAGGTTATTGCTAAAGAAGAACATTACATGAGGCGAAGAATTCGTGAGGCTGTGGAAATTGAAAAGAATCCAAATAATTTGAATAGGGATGAGGGTTGGAATCTTAGTGACAATTGGAAGTCGGTAATTAGTAATATTATGAATAAACAAAACTACATTCATGTATCTCCTTAAACATGGATGACAAATTCATTTCAAGGAGAATCCTTATTTATCATGTATTGTTTGTGCCTTTTATTTGTAGATCAATCCTTCCATGGATCTTTCCTCCACGAAGATGGACCTAAGAAAGAAGCTTGAAACATTGAAGTTTCACAAAATTACAACACAGTTTTCCAAAAAACGTTTTTAATTTATTCACCATGTAGTGTAACATGAAAACTTAATCTTTATAAATATTTGGGCCTTAGTTGTTAGAAATAAACTAGAAAATATCATACCCTTGTAGTCATTAAATCATGCACTTTGAGTCAATATTTAGTCTCGGTCTCATATTACTATGCATATGATTTTTAGTGAAGAAAGCACTAATTAACCCATATCCTTTGGCCTTTTTATTTCACTTTTTGTCGTCACTTCCAACCTTTCACATGTACTTGCCCTGTATGTTTTGTGATTTACGCATTATTCCTATTCTTGACTGGGTGCCCCACCCTATGCACTCCTAATCCCCTCTGACAGTCCCTCTGGGAACCTTGATCCTCTTTGTACTTTGCTTCCATCTTTGGGCACTTTCTAGCCATTTGAGCTTTCCATATTTTTTTATTGGTCAGCCTTTTTGGGGTTAATTACAAAATTAGAACAAGAGAACCATATAAATATAAAGTTATGATACCATAATGAGGGACCAAGCACTAAGCATCTACTATCACCATCTAGAGTTGCATCCATCAAAGGCACCTAAATCTACATTGCATCCATCTAGATCAATCACATGACACACAAGGTTGGTTCATCTGCATCACACTTCATAGGAGGGGAGTCTATTGTTTCCATGCACACATTTATTACATTCTACATCAACTTATTGTGCGTTACTTCCACAAAGTGTGACTGACACAAGAGAAACCTAGGGCACTATTACAAGCACACACACATAGAACTACATCAGGTATGAGATGTAGCACAACGCTCTTAGTTAGTAATTCTACCATTTTGGCCGCTAAGGATAGTCGGACCCATTCATTCACATCTTTCTTTTTAGGGGTTTGATGCATGTCTTGGGGTTTTGCAGTCTCTCCTTCATCTATGGTTTGCAGCGACATCTAGTGCGAGATAAGATAAGTTAGTGCAACCTTAAAACCACTTGGGTATCCCACAAACATACAAGGATAACTTTTAGGTTACATATCCTTAGATTTCTTTTTAGGGATACAAGACACAACTATAGATGAAAAGACCTTGAAGTTCAAAAACCGACAATTTCGACCATGTAAAGCTTTAAAAGAGTGACTCCTTTTAAGGATTTTTGAGGGACATGGTTCTAGGTGTAATTTTCACATTTAATAGCTTTAACCCACTATTTCGGTGCTAGTGATTTAAAGTGAAGCATAAAGTTGGGCATATCTTTCATGAACATGTTATTTCATTTTACAACTCCATTTTGTGAAGGACTATGAAATTATTTTTGTAACAAAATCCATTATATAGTGAAAAACTACTCAAACATGTTACATGCATTCTCCCAACAATTATTTCTCTTCAGAATCATGATGAATTTCCTGACTATTTCTCCAAGCAAGACCTTGAAGTCCTAAGAAGAGTCATAAACATTTGACTTTTGAAAAAGGAAGTAGACCCAAGTGTACATTGAGAAATCATCAATGAAGGTGAGAATGTATTGTGCCTTAGTGAAGGAAGGTTTAGGGAATGGCTATGTGATATGTCACCATGTACTAAATCCAATACTTATGTAGTTCTCCAAGATTTTGATTTGTCAAATTTCTCTTCCAAATGATTCTAAAGGGCACATGCCTCACAAAAACCTATAGAAAAAATAGCTTTAGGAAATCCATCGACCACATTATGTTTTCTCAAAATTTTCAAGTAGCGATAGTTAACGTGGTGTTGGTGAAATAATTTTTTATGTTGTAAATTATTGATTTTTCATCAATGGTGATAGGGATAAGACCCTCCTTCTTGTGTTTAGGGAGGATTCTATTAATGAATGTAAACTAACCTAAAGTTATGGGTGGTCATTAGGCCAGGGATCATACAAAAACACTTCAATGAACCTATGGAAAAATTCATGTTCGAATTACAAGGGATGAAATTAAATCAAAACAAGGTAAAGGGGAGTAGGATAAATAAGGTGAGATGGGGTCAATCTTGTAGATTGATACTAATAGAGTTTCACAAGCATTAACTAGAGTAGGTCCATATTCAATTAGAAGAGCACAATAATGTAAGACATTAAAAGACCTAAAACAAGAGACAAATTTCTACAAATCTATCAATTAAGGACAAATTTTTCCTTCTTTGTTGTAAAATATCATAATGCTAAAAAAGTCTTAATGTAGAGAGTAAAAAACATTGAAAAAGAAATAGAATAATGACATCTTTTATTGTTTGATGTAGAAGTGGTAATTTCAACAACATACATTCAATCAATAATTTCCAACCCTTTGGAATGGATAAGCCATTCAAATGTATGACATTAAAAATTTTCTCTTCATCTACCCCCACATGACTTTTTTCCTATCCTCATCACTTGTGACCTTTCATATTCCTAGGAGGTGAGTATTTTTCTTATTGATGAAAATTAATCTTACAGTGATGACTTGAGGGTCACTTAAGTGAATAGGATGAAATAGAAAAAAAAATTCTTAATGAGGAATTAGAAAATAGAGAGAGAACAAGGAAGGGGGATAGAGAGAGAGAAGGGTTGAAAAATGATGAAGATGAGGCTTTTTCTAATGGATAATTGTTTTATTTGAAGCATGGTGCTCACAAATTCACATTAGAATCTTGAAAAATATGACACCATTTTTATTCACAATTCACTTCCTCTACCGATATGCCACCTGAGAAGACACATGACTATGACATTGTTCAATTTTCTTTTCATGGAAATGAAGTTCTTTCTCCTGGATGGAAGGAATGACATATAAATGGAACTTAAGAAGAATCACTTGTTTTAATTTTCAAATTTTACTAAGATCATCACCAAATATTGATTAAGTGTTTATAAAAACTCTAGAAGGTATGCATGTTTGGTAATCTAGAGAAGATTGCAAGAATTTCTCATGATGATCTTGTCTTGTAGTTCTAACTTTTTGTATAAAGTTATGCCTCTCATAAATGATGCTTTGATAGTTTGTGGATGAATTTTTTCTTCTTTGAATAATGAAACATATTTATGACCATGAGGTGATGGAAAGAATATACAAGATGACTGAAAAAGAGCCACCCACATCTTTTTGGGCTCAAATAAGAAACTTTATTTTTACTAGGTCCTATCTAGGACTACTATTTTTAGCAATTTTGAACTATTTTAACTTCCGATCTTTCTTTCTATTTGGGAGACAAAAATAATAATAATTCACCTCATTTGAAAACTTACTATTTTTTATACATAACCTTCTATTAGAACATGTTATTTTTATTAAGTGCACTTTACATATGTGTCGATTGCAATGAAATAATTATTGATATTTTGGGTTTATTCCAAGATTCCCTACCCCAATTTGTTGATGATTCCTTCATCTGGATGACTTGGAAAAATTTTTTATCAAAGGGAAAGAATAATGAGAAAAAATCAGTCCATATCCTAAAATATTTGCAACCTTGGTGCACCGTGCAAAAATGTCTAGACTAAACTAGATTTTTTTAGGATCATTCTCTTCAAATTTAAGATCTTTTCACCAACATGATCATCAAGGAAGTGAAAATTTTTTTAAGGAGAGAATAATTATACCAAGAAAAATAGTCCTAAATATGTTTTAAAATCATCTACTTCATGGTGCAAAAATTGGCTTCTATGAATCTATATTTTTAGGATTGGTTGCTCCAATTTTCAAGTTATTTCACCCGCAGATCTTAGGGAAATGAAGATGGGTCTTCATTGTCCCTTTTCTATTGTGGCATGAAATCTATTAGTGGCAGGTTATAATATGTTATAGAATAAAAAATGGAGGAATTGAATCCTATGCAGAAGGAATGAGAAAAATGGTGTTTTAATGTGTTTTATCTCACTTTTATGATGTCATGTTGATCATAGATCAAACCCAGGTTAAATGTGAGCTTGAGTGAGGTTTAAATATATTTTCATGGTAAAATGGGGACACATGGGACATCAGGGATAGAAAGTGGTGCCATGGAGAAAGATGATGCCAAGTGTCAGCATGGGAGTATGTGTGAGCAAGATTGAAAAAGCCAGACAAACACCCTGGGAGCTGAGAGAGATCGCATGGGGAACCATGAAAGGGCTTACTAATGGGTTACATTTATTTTACCATATATTATTTTAATAAAATATTAAAATAGGGACAAAAAAATCTACAAATAAGCAAGATGATGACAATTGGCGGAAACTCATCGGGTTTGAGAAAATGGCAGAATCTAGATAAGCACCCTACGAAGTTGGAAGAGGTCACATGGGGGACTTGAGAAGGATATTTATCATAAGAACTTTTTTGTACCCTCTATCTCCTTGGGAAAAATAGAAATGATGGAAAAAAAAAGGCCACCATGGAGAAAGGTTGACAACAAAGGGTAAAAAATTTAGCTAAGTATATAGCATGCACACTCTTCACCAGTGAGAACTTGAAATATTTTCTCAAAGATCTTGGAATGGTGTTTCTAGATTAAATTTTATATGAATTTGACTAAAAATATGTTTATAAAATTAATGGTAGAAGTTTTGAGTTCTTGATCCTTCCTAAAACCACAAAAATGCCCCATTTTTTACAGGGACAATGAGGTATACCTGGAAAGATTGAAATGCCTTGAGATATAATCATGTCTTAGATCAAATTTGATTCCTCCAACATATAGAGGATTATTAAAGAGTAAAATTTACTAATTTTTTTATTATAAACTCCTTATAAAGATGTGATAATCATTGGATAAGTTTAGGATTACATTTTCCTTGTTTTTTCCTTACACTTAAAAACCCACTTTTGCACAAATTTCTCCCAAGGAAACTTTTCACATGCAAAACATCATAAATGCATTTAAATGTATCCTATTATACTTGAAATCAAAATTGGATATTTAAATTTTTCCTTAATAATATTTTGAGGATTCACATGTTCCAAAATGGACAAAATTGACCTTTTTAGGCTTCAAACAATACTAGTCTTTCACCGCACTTCAATGAATGGAATCATAAACTTATTCAAGGTCATCTTTAGAGTGAGATATGCTTGAAATAATAATTAGGGACTAATTCAAATTCATGTTGATGTTTCTATTAGAGATAGGTTGGCCAAGAGGAGGACTTAGAGTGATCGGGAAGAAAACTTTTGTATTATTGGCTTAGTTGTCATGCTTGAAAGTTTGAATTTTTAGCGTAGAAAATTTTACATGACAACCGGTGGAAAAATCACTCATTTCATAATTTTCTAAGTTTCAACAAAAAAATGTGAGAAGGTATATAATTATTTTGGTTATCGGTCATTCCCTCTGCAATTGTATTATCACTATGAAGTTCTCTTATGATAAATTAATCTAGGTTGAATTAAACTCTCATGCCCTTCCCAATATTAGTGATTTGGGTACACTTATAATACATTGGTGGACAATATTGGAACACTTAGAAAATGTTTGACTATTTGAAAATTTACATCAAGTGACCCATACCTTGTAATTTCTATAGATGTTTCATCACCCAATGTGATGGAGGATAAAATACATTATTCCAATGGAAAAGAATTAAACATATGAGGAACCAAAGCTAATAATCCATGAATAAGAACCAAATGACAACTAAATCCTTTCCCTTCTTCTTCTCTTTATTGTTGTATTTTTCTTTAGAAGTTTCTTTTCTTGATGAAATGAGTTTTATAAATTCTGGAATAATTATGTTGTTTTTCTCTTGAATATTAGTATGGTCGTAAATCTGGTTCTTCATACAATTGTATTGATAATGCCCAAGTTTCTTGCAATAGGAATACTTCACCCTTTCCTTTTTAGGTTTAGCTTAAAGGAAATGGGTTCAATGTTGGATTTTGGTTAGGATGGTTTCTAATCATTTTTTGTCTCTTGATCCTTCTTCTCTTATTTCTTCCCCTTATTTTTAGAAGCCTTAGGTTTCCCATCCCTGGAATAAAATCATATTATTTATAAGACTTCAAATTTCCCATCTATATTAAATTTTATTATTTCCTAATCAATTTACCAACAAAAACACCAAAAGAGGGCATTGTGGCATCTTTCATGATGGTTTAGGTACATCTTGGGTGGCATGAAACATGGAGATGAACATTGAGTTTCATAGACCTTAGTTTTAAGAGGATAGAAATCAAAACTTTGAGTCATTTTTATCAATTACACATTCCTTCAACTACAATCTTGATGATTTGAACTTTTTGAAGAAGTCATTAAGTTTGTAAAATCTCTAGGGATTAGGCTAATAAGACTCATTTTCTAGTTCATTCCCTCTTATTTAATCTATTTTCCCAAAGAGGATTTCCTATATGTCCAAACTTCATCAAAATATTCATATGAAAGAGAAGACTAGAGACATAGACAAACATTATACCAAAGGATTCATCAAAATCTTGAGACATAGAGCATACCAAAGATTCATCAAAATCTTGAGACATAGAAAAACATAGTATACCAAAGGATTCATCAAAATGATTATACCATTTCACTTTCTCGTGTTAGGAGTCATTTTTTCAAGATCCATTGTTATCAAATGTAGTCAATTACCCCTCATAATAATTTGAATTTTATACTTCTATTTAAGATAAATAAAGGGCATGAGTGAATTTATAAAACCTATTTCCATTTTTAGGAAGAAAGTTAATTACAAAATGTAGAATGCATATTATAATGTAGAAACACATAACACACGGTACACCCCTAAAAATTATTAAGGTTCAAATTTTAAAGGAATGAGAATACCTTTAATGTGTAAAGCTCAAAAAACTCACACTCTAAAAAAAAAAGTACCTCAAAATGATATGTCTTTGAAATTTATAGAAAATTAGAGTTTTGACCCTACTAAACATATTGAAAAACCCTAAATGCACTAATTCATAATTTTATGCATTCTAATATTGAAAAAACAAAACATAGCACTAATTAGAGTTTTTTTCTTACTAAACATGTTTCATAACCTAAAATTGGTTGAGCATGTGTCGGAACTCAAAGCATGTTGATCATGTGTTAGAACTTGAAGCTTGTTGAACATGTGTCGGAACTTGAAGCTTATTGATCATGCAATTTATTTTGAAATAAACTACATTGACTGAGGTTTGGGGCTTTGAACATAATTTACAATTTTGTGTGAAAGTGTTGACATGTTCAAAGTCCATAAAACCTAAAAACCTATGCATTGACAAAGGCTCAGAGGTTTGACCACATAAGTTTAAAAATATGTAAAATTTTGAAGATGTTGTCAAGTTAAAAAAACTGAAACACTAGGCATTGACTGGGGTTTGGAGGTTTGACTTCATATTGAAAAATATATAGAAGTTTCAAGATGTTCCGAAGTCTTGAAAACCTGAAACACTATGTGTTGACTAGGGTTAAAAATTTTGACATGATATTATAAAATATGTTTATGTGTAGAGATGGTTCTAAAGTATCGAATACCTGAAACACTAGGATTGACCGAGGTTCGAAGGTTTGACCATATATTGCAAAATGTGGTGAAGTGTCGAGATGTTATGAAGTCCCAAAACCCAAAAATTGGGTCATTATTTTTTACTATCTAACACCTCTAAAAAGATGATACATTTGTGTCGTGATTTAGCACATGTCAAACAACCTATAAATCTTGAAATACATGAAAATGGGAGGAAAACTATAGGAAAAACCCCAAATCGTGAAAAATCTCATAAAAACATTATAATTTTTTTAATATTTGAAATGCCCTAGAAATTTTGTAACCCTCAATAATAAACTTATCACAATATTATTAAATGGAGACAAGATCTTTACACATACCCTCTTAGATTAGAAAAACATGAATAATACTCCAACTAATGAAAATGTACAAGTGTTTTACAAGAAATTATCTAATGCCATATTAGATTTTCCGCAAGAATCGGTGATAAAGAATGCTTGGACGCATGTAGCTATATCAATTCTAAGATTGATCCACAAGTAATGCAATATGAAATTAGCTCAAAAACACAAAAACATTTCATATATGGAACCTCACATTAGCTCAAGTGGTGTGTACAAATAGTAGTGTTGTGTAACTCCTTCATGAGAATATTCCCATGGGTTACATTTTAGAATGGGAATGTAACTCCTATGAAATTCTATGAAAAACTATGACATGCAATACATGTTATAGTAGCTCATATAGGGTTCATTTTAAGTCCCCCTCTAAAAAATTATTATAGAATGGGTGGTGTATCTCGGAAATGGACTTTCAAAATGATGAAGAATATCGAAAAAGTGATTCATGAGAAAGGAGAATTTGTAGGGTGATTTTACCGATGGTTTCGTATCGTTGGACGGGTATTGGGTGGTTTTTTTTGGATGGTTTTTGGTTGATCTGGGTTGAATGGATGTCTATTCCAATTAGAAAGCCATCTAACATGGGTTAGACAATCATCCAACTTGGGTCGAATGGTCATCCATTACCTGCCTACCAACCCTCCATCCATTGCTTATCGTCAAACATGGGTTGGACGACAGACAATAAATGTTCGTCCAACCCAGGTTAGACACTCATCCATTTTCTCTCGTCCCTCCTTGGTTGGATGGCAAGAAATGGACGAACATCCAACCCATGTTAGATGGTTTAATTTCCTTCCATCTAACCTAGGTTGGATGACAAACAATGGATGATCATCCAACCTAGGTTGGATGGTAGTCCATTTCCTATCATCCATCCTATTTTGGAAGACTATCAATTTTCTATCATCCAACCTGGGTTGGATGGTCATCCCTTGTCTATCATCCAAACGGGGTCCTTGTAACCCCTTGGACTATGTATTATACCTCGGTGAATATGAGAATATTTTGATTAGAAATGATGGAAAAATACATGCATTAGTTCATTTTTAACTATAAATAGGAGGAAAAATGACCCATACAAATGATTTTCGACCAAAATTTAGGTGAAATGGGAGGCAACCGAATGCTAAAAATTTGGCATTTCAATTTCCAAAATCTCTAAAATTCGCCATTTTGAATTTCCAAAATTTTCAACTCCTATGACACAAACGAAACCTAAGAAGGATGAGTCACCATGTCTATGAAAAATTCCAAGTAAATACATAAATAAAGGAAAATAATATCCTACACTAATATTATCGGCATAAAAATTCATAAACCTTAAGCGGATTGAAAATAATCAATATTATTCAAACTATATCAAGTTTCACCAAATGATATCGCTAAAAGTGATGAGGATTATAATTAAAAGGTAGTTTGGTGAAAATTTTTGTATTTGAATTTATTAATTAATAAATCAATATAGAAATGACAATATATCTCCAAGAAATAACACTATAAATGGTAATATTTTATTTCTTAAATAACTAAGAATGAAGTACAATTATTTGATATATAGGTATGTAATGTAATTTTGATGTTCAAATTAGATATGTAAACTTATAGAAACTTGTAAATGCTTCATTTTTGAGAGCTCAATTAGAATACATAAGTATACATGAGCATATAGGTTGTAACTTTAATGCAATATGTCTTATTCGTTTGTGGTATGGATTTAGAAAAATGAGTGCTTGGGGTATACAAATTTTAGTGCTCGTATGTTACATGGAAATATAATTTCTATCAAGGATTATGGTTTATACAAATTAGGCCTTATATGTAATGACATGCAACAAGTAGAAAACCATATAAACATGCAAAAAACTTCATGCAACCATTAGATAACAAAAGGAGAAATATCTATATGTTGTGGTTGGACTGCCCATGGTGGTCAAATCCTGATGAACATGTCTATGAGTTATAATATATCCCCTGAGTGGGATTAAACCTCTTGTATTTCTCCTAGTATCATTATAAGTATGAATAAAAATCTAAGATAAACCACAAACATTACCTTAAGTATATCGAATGAGATATAGTTGGCATGCTATAGACAGATTGAGATGTACCCATTTTGATTTCGTATATAGTTATAGTGTATGAAGACATAAAATTAATTTTCTTGTTCCTTTTGATGATTGGAAACATGTAATCTTGAGTTCACCTTCACTATGGTTTGGCTCATGTGAAGGGAAGCTAGATCTTTTACCTAGTTGAGTTCTTTAGAGGTTTGTTGTCTAGAATGTTCCTAAGTATGTGATATTATTATAGATCAAAAGAGGATATCTATAGAGTTCTTTGGAATTTAATTTTCTAGAGTTTCCATTTAAAGCATTGGGTGTGTTTTAATAGTGAATTATACTTTCTTATATGTGTTTTTGATTAGTAGTTGACACTACAGTCAACTTAAGGTTTAATAAATGACCCAATTAAATATGTCCACTTACAAATATTTGTGTTTTTATGTGAAAGAATAATGTCATACAAGTTGACCTAAGTCATAATATGGATCAACCTAGGAGAATGTGTTTCTATATAGGTAGTTCACATAATTAATTTATATTTCAAGGAGAGATACCTAAGTGTTCTATTTTTCTTCAATTTAATGTAACTTGGTTTATTGAAAAATGAACAAATTTTGCAATATAGAAATTCATACAATGGTAATAGGAACATGACACATATTGTTAGGTTACATACATACATCATAATTTTGGGATGAATTCAAAACTATAATTTCCAAATGATAAATTAAAAAAATTATGTGTATATACCCTAATGTTTCAATTCCATTTTTTTCTACTCTGTTTATTTTCCATCTTCTAAAATAATTAAAATGGTTATTGATTTTTATCAAATCAAAAAATAAATTAATGTGTTGGCAAAATAATTTGTCAATTGGGAAAATTAGTGAATTCTCACCAACAGTGTGTGGGAATGAGTCCCTCTGCTTGAATCGGGCAGCTCCATTTATTTAAAACAAGGAAATGAAAACAATCTAAACCTATTTTCATGGTGTCTCAAACTAAAGATCACACAAGAATAATTCCCTAAAGCTGTGGAAATTTCTTGTATTCAATACTAGAGAAGAAAATTGTTAGTGAGGGAGATGGGAGAGAAAATTGAGAAAGGGATTTTAATAATAGATAGATAGTAAAACATAGTTTTTTACATTAAAATCAGAACATTTCACTTGCATCAATTAGACAAAACTATTTGCAAATAAAGAGAACAATCAACAAGAAACTCAAAGTCTTATTTCATCATGTTGAAAAATTTACAACGCTCTGGAGTACAAGTTGATAGGGAGATAAAATGGTAGATGAGGAAAAAAATAAATGAATGAACTTGCTTCTAGAAAGATAGTGAGAGCTAGTAAACAAGTATTAACCATTTCCTCGAAATGAGGGCACCATTCATATTTATAGTGTAAGGACTGACTTTTCATCTCCCCCACATGACCTTTCACCTTCCTTCGTGACTGTTGACTTTTCATCTTCTGACCTTTGGTGTTCCTTTTCCATTGTAACCTTTCGAATTCTTGACCTTTGGTGTCCCAGTTGTCACATGCCAATATAATTTTATTTTCCGGTAGTAAATACATTTTTATTATTCCCATTCGTCAACACATTTTTATTATTCCTAATCATCAACACATTCTTCTCATTCCTGGTTTTAAACACATTTTTCATGATCTTGGACATCAACACATTCTTCTTATCCTTGAACTTCAACACATTCTTATCATTCCCGTCCTTCATCAAAAAATTGCTCCGGTCGTCATCGAGAATCTTTCTTTTCTACTTGTCATCAAAAAATTTCTCCCATACATCAACAAAATCTTCTTGTTCTCGCTGACCTCGAAACCTTTTTCCTCATTAGTAATACAACCATTTTGTTACCATCTGGTAACACTTTTTTCATGTTCTCGGCCTATAACAAATTTGTCTTTTGGACCAGTAACACTTTAGTATTTCAGGACCAAATTTTATTTTTCCATTTTGGGGTAAAAACTTAACAAAAATTAGTCATCTAATATATGAAAATTTATCAAAAATGTTCAATGAATCCAATATAAATATTTATAATTCCTGAAAAATGAGTTATTCATCATGTTTTACAAAATTTCCACGTTTACCTTGAGGTGTGTGCCACTAAACTAAGTGATAAGAAGAGTTTATGATTATTGAGAACTAAAAATCATATGAAATGTGAAGATAACTAGATATAATTTCATTTGAGATTTGGATGGGATATCAAATATTCATGAGTCTCTTGAAACCTTTTGAACAAGTTACACCTTGAACAATGGCCTTTATGTGAATTGTTGGATGATTTTCCACCTCTCAAACTTCCCGAAATATTTCATTGATGATTCCAACATGAAGAAGGATATTTTATCTCTCAATTTCCTGGGGTATGAGCTTCTAAATCCTTATAAGGATCCTCAAAATCTTCAAACAAGGTGACTAGCTTTTTTAGAACATGTATTTCCCAATACCTTTCTCATAAAGACCCCGACTTGGTATAATGTTCCCTAATGCTTTATTTTCTTCCAAAAATTTCTTAAAATGCCTTGAATGATTACATAGATCTATCATACACTACTTTGAGGCATTATATATTCTTAGTACATCCCAGGAGGTGCTCTATAGGTGTCAGAAGTCTTAAAATAGGCCTTTTTAGGCCTCCAGACAAACTTCTTCCAAGTGAATCATAATGAACTCATGAATTGTTTCTCATCAACTTACCGAACATGAAAAAACTCTAAAAATCAAGTTAGAACATCCCTCTCGGGCCGTGATGGGGTTTACATAGTCAGATATTGATCGGAGGGTAGGTTCACATTACCCAGTTCAGGGATTTTTTGAGTGTGGGCTTGATTGTCATGGCCAAAATTTCAAATTTTAATGTTAGACATTTAGCATGAAAACAACTTGATCTAGCTTGGGGACTTGTCTCAGATTGAACAAAGTGAAGATGGGGCAAGTAGGAATCCCAAAATCTCAAGACACTAAGAGGACCAGTGCCTTATCCATTGGGCTATAGGAGTCATTACAAAACAAGGGTGGATACAACAAAATTTATTTATTGAACACAACACAATATAAGATCAAACACACAACAAAAATGGAAACACACACACCTATATTCACCTATGGTACATGCGAGGGAAACAACCCACTTTCACTATTTATATAATTCAGGTATTTCCCACTATGAGGCAATTCCAAGTGAGTGTCATCCATATAAGATAGTAGGAAATTATTCTCTCCACATGTATCTCATATCTGAAATGGTCCAAGCCATAATGAATCAAACTTTCCATGGATTCCTTTTGGTTCTCTCCTTTTATCCCATAGTAGGACCAGATCACCAATCTAAAAATCTCTTGTTTTTTGCCTTCTTATCAAAATATTTATTTACTTTCAACTGATGTTCCTTTATCCTATCAATGACAACACCCTATCTTCACATAGCTTCTCCAAGTACAAAATCCTTTTATCCTAGTGAGTCTTGGTACTCACCATCTTCTATTGCTTTTATCAATTGCAATGTTGGAAAATCTACAATCATTGAAACATCTACATTTGGAGTTTGAATGGAGATATACCAATATCTCTTTTTAGAGTAATTCGATTAGCCCATAGAGCATTATATAGCTTATTTTCCCAATTCCTTTGATTTTGATCTACACGCTTCCTCATAACTTTTACAAGATTCTCATTACTACATTCTATTATTACATTCTACTTGACCATTCCCTTAAGGATAATAGTTAGATGCATGGGATAAGGATATTATGTATCCATAGAATAAATCGGTTAATTTAAGAGAAGAGAAATAGGTGGCATTATCAACAACTATCTTCGATGGAATGCCAAAACGAAGAATAATATTTTCTTTGATGAAGTATACATACCGTTTCGAGTTGGCTTGCTTCACTAGGATGGCTTCCACCAGCTTATTGAAGTAATATGTTGCTGTGAGCATGAAGATATGACCTGCACTAGAATGAGGATTGAGATTGAAGAGAGAATTGATGAAGTCTTTGACCACCCGGTCTAAGAGGAAGTGAAACGAGTTTTGGTCTTCCCACAAACTATTAGCAAGGCTCACATTTAGATACCCATTTCTTAGCATCTAGAAAAGAGTAGGAAAATAGTACCTCCCCTGAAGGATTTTGTGTGCAAGTGAACATGGAAGAGAAATGTCCACTACAAGCTTGCTCATGATATGATTTTAGTATCTGCTCTGTTGATTTTTGTCAAAACACCTTAAGAAACATCCATAAAGGGCTCTCTTATACAATACATTATTCCAAATCACATACCTTGCAGCTTTGAGCTCTGAGATTCCTTCTTTTCTTGTAATCCATATACTTTGGACAATCACCATATGTGAGGAAGTAGGAAATATCACTATACCACTCATTGGTGGTATTTAAAAAGAGTACTTGGGGCAGGTCCTTACTTACGCATTCATAACAATGGAGTGCTTTGTCTTCATAATTTTTTAGGAGAGAATCATCTTTAGATATCAACCTTGCATAACCCATGGCCCTTAGTGAGATTAAATGGCCTTATCTCTAGGTCATAATCTTTAATCTTGACATCTAGTTCCTCTTTTTGCTTCAACATTTTGTTGAGTCAGGATAAACTTTATAGATGATCCAAGAACCATTAAAATGGTGTGAGAGTGTAGGATGTAGAATCTAAAATTATTGACTACCTTGACCACTGCATAAGCGTGATTTTCAATGGAAGAGTATTTGAGATCATGATTCTTCAATGGGAAGCTCATGAAGGCAATATGAGACTTAAACCCTTCCTCATTCTTCTGAACTAAAATAGCTGAAATAGTGTTCTTAGATGCATAAAAATACAAAATGAAATCTTTATTGAAATCAAGAAATATAAGGGTTAGAGTCTTGGCTATGGCCTTTTGATATCCTCAAATGTTTATTTTTTCTCCTTGGTCTACTTGAAACTCTCTTGAGTCTTCATAATTTTAGTAATATACTTTGTTAACTTAGCAAAATATGGAACAAAGTGGTAGAGGAAGTTGAATTTACCAAAAATGAATGAACTCCCTTCTTTTATCGGAAAGGATAGCTTTTGAATATCTTTCACCTTTCTTGGATCGATCTTTGTCCCTTATTTGTTCACAATGTGTCCCAAGAGATTTCCTTCAGTCACTCCAAAGATTGAATTTTTTTGGATTCAATGATATGCCATGTTCTCGACACCTTAACAAAATCTATTCAAGTGTATCAAATCTCATTTACTCTTCTTAGAGAATATTGTGAGGTCATCTAGATATACAAAATACATTTTTAGTTAAAATTTAAATCTAAGTCCAACTCTCTTTGAAATGTGGCCCTAACATTGATGAGACCAAATGGCATCCACATGTAGGAAAAGGTTCCCCACAGAGTTGTAAAAGTAGTCTTATATTGATCTTCTTGAGAAACTTCAATTTGATTATAGCCAGAGAATCCATCCAACATGGAAATCATTTTGAACCTATGACTACTTGTAAAATTTGATCCATGATTGGAAGTGGATAATTGTCCTTTAGAGAATCTTGGTTCAGATTCGAAAGTCTACACAAATCCTTATTTCTCCATTTTTCTTTCGAGATAGGAAAATATTTTCCACCCATGTAGAGTGATGGATTGGAAAAATGATCCTTGCATTTAGCATTTTCAAAACTTCCTCTCGGATTATTCCAACAATATTTGGATTATATTATCTTTTCTTTTTCTAGAATGGCTTTTCTTCATACTTGAGTGGTATTGTGTGTTGCATCTCTTTCGGTTTGAAAGATTTCAATTCATCATAAGAGTATGCCAATACATCTGAATATTTTTTCATAATGAAACAAAGCTTCTCTTTTCCTCTGGTGAGAAACATTTCCCTATATTCACAAAATGGGTTGTTTCTTTGTTCCAATATTTACCTTCTCAAAATTAGCATAGCTCTTGGGAGATTCCTTAGCTTTATCTTTCACATATCTATCATGCCTATTAAACAATTCTTCAAGTGAGATTAGGCCCTTAGGAATCTTATTACCTTTCAAACACGAGCACTCCATCAGAATCAACCTCTTAAACTTCACCTTTTTCATCTTTTGAATTCAACTCCCCATGTCGGTTCTCGCTTCCTTCAAAGAAGAGGTTGTTGAAATTATATCTTTGTTCTAAGAATGCCAAGAGCTAATTGTCATCGTTAAAAACACCGATTCTTTACATTATCAAAGCACTAGGTCTGAAAACCATCTCTATAGAATATTTCTCTTTATCAAAAGAGGGGTGTGGTATCATCAAAGAACTTGACACAACAAGAGAATCTGCCTTTTCATTTTTTTCATGGGGAACAAATTGTATAGAGAAAGCATCAAAGGATTCAATGCAATCCCATACTCTATTTCTGTAATTTTTTAGCCATGAATTCTTCACTTGGTACTGATTCCAACTTTTTTTAACAATTACCTCTGCATCTCCTAGGAATATCAATTGTTTTATTCCCATGGACTCAGCTACATCCATTCCTAAGAGAAGGGCTTCATATTCTACAATATTGTTTGTATTTTCAAATTGGAGCTTGAAAGAAAAAGGAAACAACTCACCTGATGGGGAAATCAAAACCACACCAGCTCCGGAACTGAAATGCAATGAATTCCATCAAACTCCATAGTCCATAGTCTATCTTCATCTTCTTATGATATGAGAGGCATATCATCATTTCCTCTAGAAGTCATGAAGTAATTCCCATTTCGATTTCTTTATAAAGAATATATATTCCTAGGATCGTCGACTTTTGGAATCTGTATATTTCATTTTTCTCATTGGTAACAAATTTTTCATTTGGCCCTTGATTGGAATAATTTTTGAAGACCAGTCCATCTGAATTTCTCCTCCCAAATCTCTGCAAAATATTCTTCTCAATAACATCTCGTATGAGGCTAGAATGTCTGCTACTAGGATAGTCAATAACACTTTCTTCTTAGGGAAATCAACTAAAACAACACGGGTGCCATTTATTCTTACCAAAAACAAGACTTCTTTAGTTTCCATAGAATAACACCGACCTTTATCCCATGTTAAATTCAAACCAAGGGCATTAGATAATTTTATTGGCATCACATTATCAGAAGCACCTAAGTCTATGATACAGTTGTTCAATTGGTAGCCTCCAATAAGAAGAGAAAGGTAGAATGGTTCAAACTTTTTTAGTATTAGATGCACTTAAGGCTAGCATGTTTTGAGATGATGGGGAAGGAGGAGTTGGTAGTAACCCTTTAGAAGAGGTTGTGACAGAATTGGACTTTGGGTTGCTACCCTTGATAAACTAGATTAGTTTATCAAATTGTTTTGGATGGGTCTGTAAATATTAAGACTCGAAAGATTTGGACCTTAGAATTTTTGACATGGTCTATGATATCAAAAGAGGATGAAGAAGACATCTCTGAGGCAGTGGAAGTTTTGGAAGGAGACACTACTTTGGAAGTAGGGGTCACTTTGGTAGCAGAGGAAGACTTGGAAGCTACTATGGGCTTATTAGGTATCTCAAAAGTTTTGCTAGATACATTTACTGTTTTGGAAGTAGCATTAGAAACCTTAGAAGAAGATGTTTTAATAGATGTAGACTTAGGAGACTTAATTTGTTTTAGTTGTGGTCTTCTTGGCTGCACAAGGTCTTGGTTTTTCTTTAGCAGAGTCCATAGAAGGTGGAAGCGCAACTCATTTATTGATTATTTTATCATACTGAAGAGTCGTTATGGGATAATTTGCATCTTTCTTCTTAGGAGTAGAAATAGAAGAACTTTTCTTTTTTGATTGAGAATGAGTGAAAAATGCATAAGAGAAACTTGGTGCATCACCTTCTTCACTTTCATCTCTAGATGAGTATTTGAAATACCCAATCTCAAAGCATCATCAACTTCTTCAATTTCAAGCCCATATTCATCATCATCATATTTTTCAACAATCTCATCTTCATCATCACCATGTGTATCACATGTTGCATTTATAGGGGGCCTCTAGAGAAATTATTTGAGGTGGTGGGCTGATCCTTTGTCTATTTGGAAAGTTCTTCTTAGGTGCCTCTCTACTCACAGAAACTTGAGCCAATTGCTTCTTGAGAGACAAGACATCATTAGCCAATTTCTGAACTAATGAATCTGTGGTACCTGCATTTGAGCTTTGGCCTTTCTCCTTACCATGACCTTTCTTTATCTTCCCTGACATGATAAGATCATCTTCCACTTCAATTGCAAGCTTTTGTGCTTCATCTAAATCCTTGGTTGAGTTCTTCTTAGCATATAACTCACCTCAGGAAGTTGGGCATTTGTGAAAAACTTAACTTGTTGTCTTCGGTAGCTCAAGCCACTTCAAGAATCTTGTAAAGTAACCTATTGAACTTCTCCAAACTCCCTCATCGGTTGAAGGGTTCTTATTGACAATTTTACCCCCATGGAAAAAAATTGCCTAACATGGTCCTAAAAGTGGTTACATGGCTAAAAGGATCTCATCGATCTCGAGAGGACACATTGGCTTAGGTCTTGAGCCCAAATGGGTTGGGATACCCATGCAAGGAGGATGATAAGCTAACAAAAAAATGTTCGGTGGCCCGAACCAAACATATAGGAGTTCACTCAATGGAAGCTTGGCATTGACGGAGTGTAGAGCACTAGTTTGCAGACAGAATGAAGGCTGAGCTTGGTTGGCATAGAAAGGGAACTCGTCGAGCCAAATACATGGTGAGTGAGAGTGAGCTCGGATAGAAAATGATGTCGGAGGAAATAAATGGAAGGGTGGTTCAGCTCCAAGCTTGTAAATGGGGAACTTGAAGGAATCTCATAGTCGAGCTAAGTGAAAAATGGGGACCTTGAAGTCTGAAGTTTTCAGACTTTGGAGGTTTTAGATTTTGGAGTTTCGGCAGCCAAGTAGGGAAAAACAAGAAAAAGGGCTCGGAGACCCAAAGTCGAAAGGATCGGGGTTTTTTTGGGGTCAACTTCCTTTTCGCATTCAACACCACCATGGATCAAGGATTTTAGAGTCTAAACTCCGAACTCTAAATTTTGGATTTTAGAGATTCGGAGGTTTGGGGTCTTTCTTTGCCGAAAAAACAAAAGCACGAGCCAATGCCCGAAATCCCAAAACCTAAAGTTTGAAAGGGCTTAGCGTTTTGGGGTAAAACTTGAGTTGGGTGGTCAACGATAAGGGGATTTTGGACTTTCAAAGGTCCCCATTTGGGGATTTTTTCAGTCACAGTAGGAAACGAGAATCCTGAAAGGAGAAGGGTCCAAAACCCAAAGTCTGAATTTCAGATTTTAGGTTTTGGAGGTTCGGAGGTTTTGGCGGGTCACCGAGATGAACAGTGTCATGGGTCCAAAAGGTGTAAAGTCTAAAACTAAATTCTGAATTTTTAGACTTCGGGGTTTTAGAGTTTTAGAGGTTTCACACACCCAATTTGAATAAATAGTAACATGAACCTCTGAAGTCAACATGCCTGAAAGTCTAAAATTTTAGATTTCAGAGGTTACGATGTATTTCAGAGTCTGAAGAAATAGATCCAACCACTCGTATTTAATGCAATATGGCACCCCAATCTTTCAGATGGCCATAACATTTGACCGGGAGCTTGGATTTTCAAAGAAATGACTTTTTGGAAAGCACTCTGTGTCCTCTATAGTCTACCATTTTAGGGGGTGTCTACATATTTCTCACCTACCCAAATGATGAAGGTATGGGCTTCCTTTCTTTCCCAACAAGGCATAGTACATGGAGGTATGGGTTTTGCAGTGGCACCCATCATTGTTGCAAGAGATTTTAATGCATTTTAGGGTGGTTAAAGCAAGATTTTAAGTTTCTTCTTCTCTCTCTCTCCCTTCTCTCATTATTCTTATATATTGTAAGGAGGGGAATTGTTCTAATGTTGGATAATTTTACTTTTCACCCTCACTTCTTCTCTTGTTTGTAAGTGAATTTGTGGAGTCTAAACCTCCCATTCAAGTTGTAATGTAAGTTGTGACTCTTGGCCATTGTTATGCACTATATCAAATATGTAGAGCAATAATATAACTCTATGGATGAATTTCAACCCTCTCTTGTGTTCATTTCTTTCTTCTGATCTCTCATTGCAATCTTGGTTATCTGTGCATGGTTATTGTATTACATGTTTAATGGTTAGTGGATTCTCATCAGTGGATTGATATGTGGTGTATTTTCATCCTTCTTAATCTCATTTTTTCCATCTTCATGAAAAACAAGTGTTTAGAATTCCATTTGGTGCATCACCTCTGTTAATTTAGGTTTAATTTCTTGTAATCTTCTTAACCATGTCTCCTTGGCAAGATAGAGAATATTTTGGAGTATATCCTCTACAATTTGGATGTGTGCATCAGAATAGAGGAATAGGAACTGACCTTCATCAAAGGGTTATCCTAATTGCAAAGCCCCACACTTTGGGATAATCAATGTTTGACGAATCACACTAATTTTACCTCAAACATTCACTTGTGAGCAATCAA
This sequence comes from Taxus wallichiana var. yunnanensis, assembly GCA_018340775.1. Classification (NCBI taxonomy): domain Eukaryota; kingdom Viridiplantae; phylum Streptophyta; class Pinopsida; order Cupressales; family Taxaceae; genus Taxus; species Taxus wallichiana. The sequence continues at coordinate 893,411,655 of CM031240.1, read as the reverse complement.
GGGTGTTGTGATTTTGCCATAACAGCTTATTTCTTGATTGAGACCCTTTGGACCAATAGTGCATGAGCATCCTCTAGAGTTTTGAATAGATCTTGGCCTTTATGTAGTTCAAATTAGTTATATAACTAACATGAAAGTGATAGAACTAGTCTACTACTACATCTTACAAAGATTCTACAAAAGTGCAGACTAATACATCTTCATATCCAACTCCTAGCACTCCACAAGTAGTGATGAAGGCCACAATGTGGTCATCTGGATGTTTCTTCCCATCACCATGAAACTTGGGAAAATTCTTTCTCGACCCTCTAGGTAGATCATGTAGAGGTGGGGTGAGAGCTAAAGGACCTATATTTCACCCCCAGGGTAATGGTGCTTGTTGAGCCATTGGCGGTTCTTCCTCTTTGACTTCTTCTTCTTCTTCAAATCCTTCAAGAATGACTTTGATTCTTTCAATATATTCTTTAAAAACTTCCTCTTGTGGGGGAATGTAGCTCAAAGGTTCGATTGCAAATCCATCATCAGAGGACTCAAAAGAAAAATTATGATCATATTGTGGGGAGTATTGTTGACTTGTTCTTCTTGTAATTTGATTGATAGGAAGTTTGAAATCAGATTGCAACTATTCTTCAAAGTTAGGATTTGACACACCACTTTCTCTGAGAAGATCTTTTATAACTTTATATTAGCCAACTTGAACCTATAATTGAACAAGATTTCTTCTAGGATCTCCTTTGTTGGTTTTGAACTTATCTCACTCTTTCCAAGGATTCTGCACATTCTTCTTTATAATTTCTTGTAGTAGCGTGGTAATGGAAGAAGCTCAATCTATTGTGCCAAAGAGCATCCCTCAAGTCCTTTGTAATATCCTCTTGGGTATGGAACAAAATCTAGAGCCTAAGGATTGGGAATGACTAAGGATAGCCATTAATGAAAGACATGAAGCTTAATGAATTTTTCACACTCTAGAATTTTGATTTTGGAATATATATATATATATATGTATATATATATATATGTGTGTGTGTGTGTGTGTGTGTGTATATATATATATATATTGGATTTTATGGAATAAAAATTGGGTGGATATACTAAATATGCCCCACAAGTGGGCACAAAAAATATTGGAAAAATAGTTTTTCAATTGGGAAAATTAGTGGATTCTCACCAATAATGTGTGGGACTGAGTCCCTTTTTTGAATGGGGCAGCTCCATTTATTGAAAACAAGGAAATGAAAACAATCTAAACTAATTTTTAGGGTGGCCCAAAGACCGAGATCACATAGGAATACTTCCCTAAACCTATGGAAATTTCTTGTATTCAATACAAGAGAATAAAATTATTCAGTGAGGGAGATGGGAGAGAAAACTAAGAAATGGATTTTAATCAATAGATGATAAAAAAGTTTATTGCATTAAAATCAAAACATTTCACTTGCATCAATTATAAGAAACCATTTGCAAAGAAAGAGGAACAATAAACAAGAAACACAAAGTCTTATTGCATCATGTTGCACAATTTACAATGCTCCTAGAGTATAATTTGAGAGGGAGATAGAACGTAGATGAGGAACAAAAAATGAATGCACTTGCTTCTAGAAAGAAAGTGAGAGCTAGTAAACAAGTATTAACCATTACCTCAAAATTAGGGTGCCATTCATATTTATAGTGCAAGGAATGAATTTTCATCTCCCCACATAACCTTTCATCTTCCTTCAGTAACTATTGAATTTTCATCTTCTGACCGTTGGTGTTCCTTGCCACTGTGACCTTTTGAATTCCTAAACTTTCGTGTCCCGGTTGTTGCACATCAATACATTTTTCTTGTTCCCATCCATCAACACATTTTACTTGTTCCTGATCATCAACACATTCTTCTCATTCCCAAACGTCAACAAATTTTTCTTGTTCCTAGTTGAAACACATTTTTCTTATTCCCGATGTCAGCACATTCTTCTTATTCCCGATCATCATCAAAAACTTTCTCCCGGTCATCATCAAAATATTTTTGTTCCCATCCATCATCAAAAAATTCTCAGACGTCAAACATAATATTGACATCAAAAGAAACCATCATTCTTGTTTGCAATAATTAAAACCATTTTGTTTTTGGCCAAAATAACACTTTTTTTCATTTTTTTATTGACAATTGGTAACACATTTGTGTTCCTGGACTGGTAACACTTTGGTATCTCAGGACCAAATTTTATTTTTTTATTTTTGGGGTCAAAAATTAACAAAATTTAGTTGTATAATATATGAAAAATTATGTAGAATGGTCAATGAATCCAATAAAAATATTCATAAGTCCTAAAAATTATTTATTTATCATATGTTACTCAAATTTCAAATTTTACCTTGAGGTGTGTGCCGCTAAATTGATAGATAAGAAGAGTTTGTTATCACCGAGAACTAACACATCATATGGAATGTGAAGATCACTAAATATAATTTCATTTGAGATTTTAATGGGATCTCAAATCTTCATGAGTCTCTTCAAACCTTTGGACAACTTACACATTATATAAGGGCCTTTGTGTCTCACTATTAGATGATTTTCCACCTCTCAAACTTCCCGAAATATTTCCTTGATGATTCCAAAATGAATTAGGATATTTTATCTCTCAATTTACTTGGGTATGAGATTATAACTCTTTACAAGGATCCTGAAACTCTTCAAACAAGGTGACTAGCTTTTTTAGAACATGCATTTCCCAATACCTTGCTCATAAAGACCCTGATTTTGTATAACTTATTCCTAAACCTTTATTTTCTTCCAAAATATCTTAAAATTCCTCTCAATGATCACATATATTTTTCATACACTACTTGGAGGCATTATATATTCTTGGTACATCCCAAGAGGTGCTCTGCAGGTGTCAGAAATCTTAAAATATGCCTTTTTAGGCCTCTAGAGCAACTCCTTTGGTGAATCATAATGAACTCATGAATTATTTCTCACCAACTTACCTACACATAAAAAAACTCAAAAATCCATTTAGAACATCCTCTCTCTTGGTCGTGATGGGGTTTACATAGTCGAGATATTGCTAGGAAGGGTAGGTTCACATTACCTAGTTCAAGCATTTTTTTAGTGTGGGCTTGATTGTCATGGAATTTTTTTCAAATTTTTATGCTAGAAATTTAAAATGACAACAATATGTAATCCCAAAGGACTCAAAATATATGAAATGATGACTTATGATGATATATTACTTAATTATTTTACTTATTAAGTTCTTTCTTTCTACTTTATAACAAGAGTTATGAGTCGAAACTTTGAATTACATAAATTTAAAGGGGATATATTTATCATGATTATATATCATTATATGCATCAAGTTACTATAGTAAATTCATAAATAAAAATTATTTAAAAATTTTTTATTCATAAGTTTGAAGGATTATGCATTTTTTTACTTGTGGATGCATATATGTTCTTAACACACTAGTTAATGATTTTCTTTCACATTTTCAACTAAATTTTAAAGAAAGTTGTAACTCTTACACAAATTCTTCAAATTACATATTAGAAATAAATGTATTTAGATTATGTTCTTAGATTCAAGACTATTGTTACATATATGACTCAGTTGGAAGGAAGTGAAATCTAACGTATTTTTTCTTAAATGTTTTCTTGTAGAGATTAATTAGAATGTACTTTTGTACACTTAATTTTTGATGATATTATTTATACTTACTAGTTATTTTAAGATCAATCTTTAAAATACAAACATGCTTTAAAAATATTGTATCGATTCCCTTACATCCGGTGAAAATAAAATTCAATATAATGATAATTAAAGCAATAATTAGAGACAATTCTTGGTATCCAAAAATGAGGACATAGAGGTATAATGTCGAAGAGAAATATAATAACAATAATATTAAAATATCTCATTAAAAGAACAATAAAAAAATTGAAAGGATACATTAAAACATGAAAAAGGTGTTACAAATATTGAACAAATGCAATATGTTAAATTATTCCTTCTATTGGCTAATTAGAGAAATTAGTTATAACACCCTAGTTGCATTGGCACATCACTCAACCTAGACTAAGTGCTCACCCAAAGTGCGCAAAGGTACTAGGTCCCTCTTTAGGGTTCTTTGTAATAGGATGTTAACATGATGAAGGAAGTAACATATAGATTCATAACTAATCCATCATTCCATAATGCATGCTACACTCAGATCTATGAAAGAACAAGATTAAATAGTAATCATGATTGAATTAATAATATGCACTACTCAACTATACACAGAATGACACTTAGATTCAGCCAATATCTTCCATCTATTAATAAATACAGAAGCTCCTTACAATATTGTCAATCTATACCAATGCACGTATGGAACTGATACAATAGTTCAATCATATGTGTATATTCCATACACACATACATACATCTCCTTCCATACATCCAGCTCTCTCTCTCTCTCTCTCTCTCTCTCTCTATATATATATATATATATCTATCTCCTATGCACCTAACATCATATATATAGGGTGGGGACTTTCCCTTCACCACTTATCTATTCCAAAAATAGGCCGCATGCTATTGATAGCCACACACCGTTTACAATCATAGCCACACATGCAAGTGCACTATCTATAGTCCTCTTGTAGTTAACTGAAGTGTCAATTCTATTCTTAGCTTGTCTCCATGCATAAATGCTTTGATCCACTTCTCCAAAGATAGACAATGCATGGCGTGCACGTCTCTGCATCGTTGATGTGTTCCGCATGCCATCTTCTAAAAATAGGTCTTCATGCTCAAAAATTGGCTAAGTCTTGAAATCTAAACTTGCCTTCCAACACGTGGGTCCTTCCTATCCTTCCACGCCCTTGGTTCGGGCCTTCTATCCCACGTGGACTCCTTGTGTGATCTTTGACAAGTATTCTTTGATCAACATTACCCCACACTAATCTCATTGTCATCTCGACAATGGGTATGTCCAAAAATTGAAGGAAAGAATAGAAGAATGGAAAGAATAAGAATAAAAGAATGTAGATAAATAAAGAATTTCTATGAGGTTATTAGGAAACCTCCTCTGTATCAGTTTATAGTATCAACTCTAGATACTCTTCCTTTATTTCGGCCTCTAATATCTGCCAGTTAGTGAGTGCTTGCTCTATTTTTCTAGGATGTCCACAACAATGGATTCCAACTCATCCCTCACAATTTCTCCCTTCTCATTTTGCAAAACCAACACAACATTGGACATTGATGTCATTCTTCCTTCTAAAAGGTCCATCTTCTATGTAATTAGCTTTCCAAGCTCTTCCAGCCGAGTCTTGTGTGGCTCTTGTGTTGCTTGCTGTAGGCCTCGCGCTTCTATTTAACCATTGACAATATTTTTCACGTGGCCCAATGTCTCATCTTTCATCACTTTCTAGACCTCATTGTTTCTCTTCGAGGGTCTTGATGTTGATAAGCACCTCTGGAGTTGTGCATATATTTAAAGCTTGGTCTCTTTCTTCAATACTTCTGTAATGCTTGCAATAACCCTTCATAAGATGTAATTTTTCTCATCACTGATGCTTTCTCTCATTTGGCATCTTGTTCTGAGCATTTTGGCACTTGCATATGTAGAGTTTCATCTTCAAGTACCAAGTCCACCAACTTTCCCACATAGTGTATCGCTGAAGGAAATGTCTGTGGTACCTTGGCCTCTAAGTGTGGCCTTGCTTTGATTACATTGTCCCCAATCTCCTCTGCGATGCTTATGAACACCTTCATTCTTTTTCGTGTGAAGTCCCTCTCTTGTGTTATGTGCACTATCTCTACATCCTTTTCTTCAACTCCTCATGTAGCACTCGATCATGGCAGCTTTGTCCATGTTTCTTCTAGCCACCTCAGCAGAAAACTTTCACCAATGCATTGCTGACTTGCTCATCTGACATGACAATAGGCTTTACTATCATGTGTCTGGCTTGAGGTGCCTTCTTTAGTCTGTCTCAAAATGCATGACTCTTCACACACATCAAAGTCAAGCTCATCCATGTGGGTGTGCATTGACCATGATAGTTGTTTTCGAGTGTGCACCATCACCATATCTTCATCCATTAACTCCCAACCAAATAAATCCTTCTGCGCTATCATGCTCTGGAAGTGGGCATAGAACAATTTTTCCTACATCCTCTGCATACCCCATGGCTGGTGGAATGTGCTCTCCACTTGTTCTTCTAGACCTTTGCTGCTTAGGAACTTTAGCCTCCAAATTTGGGACTTGTGTCTCCATGTCCTAAAACATCTCTGCAATTATCTCCTCTGGTCTTTTCTCATCCTCTTCTTTTTCCTTTGATGCCTCACCCTATTCTTCTATGTCCTCGAAGTGTAGGAGAATTAGGCATGCTTTCCTTTGACTCTTCCACCTCCTCATTCAACTTTAGTTTCCTCCTCGCGTGGTAGCCTCCTTTTGTGGGGAGAGTCTGGGTGATTTATACACAAGTGGTTGGAGTAGCACCTTGGGTCCTTGTTCTCCTAAATACCCTTTTAAACATGTGCTCCCCTTGGACTGCATTCAAGTCCTCATCATCCCCCTCTTGTGGCTGAGGTGGTGTAATGGTGCGCTCAGCTTCACCTTATTTGTAGGATGTCTCCTACCCCTATGCTCCAAACCACCACTATCTTTGCTCCTCCTCCTCATCCTGCACTTCAATTGGTTCTATGGGCTTAAGTGTTGGGATGTTCTCCATTGTATGCTTTCCCTTTGGTGGTGCTGGAAGTGTGAACTCACCTTCCACATATTTGTTATTCTCCATTTTTGGCTTCAACTGGAGATACACCAATGTTGCCCCCACATCTACTATAACCAAACTTATTGGTTTGATATTCAATACCTCTGAAATGATCCTCTCTATATAAGCACTTCTACCAGGATACACATACTTCTTCCTTAGCGTATGGTAATCACAGTCTACCTTATCTGCATTGAAGACCAGTTGACACGTGTCTATAAATCTATGAACAGATGCTTGAAAATACCTTAGTGAATGTGTAAGGAAACTTACACCAAGGGCTCTAGACTCCATCTTTCATTGGGAAGTGCATGATGTAGAAATGTTGATATACAACAAACTAAACTTGTTTCCCTACCACTACTGGTAGGTCCTTTGGGATGCGCCACTCTTCCCCAAATGCCACACTGTGGAGCCTGTCATACCACTTCTCTCCGCCCTTTTCTTTACATCATCTGTCATGGCCCCCTTGCATAGGTACTTGTTGAATCTTTAAATGGTGACTTGTTCTCCATGGGGTATTCCATAAATTCCTATGGTCCATTTGGTACTCGATTTCCATAAGGAAATGTCATTTTGGTGTGAATGCCACAACATGAGCTTTCCCAAAGTGTTTGATCTTCTAATCTTTGCTAAATGGGGAAAGCTCTTCTATTAAAGAATAGCAATTAGCCTTAATGTTGAGATTGTTCCGACATCTTACGTTATACACACATGTAACCACATAGTATTTACCATGACCACTACTCTGATCATTCAACTTCCAAGGAACAAGAGAAAGAGAACAAGGAAAACTTGTACAACTGGAAAATCTTCAATTGTCTATGTCCATTCCTTGAACCCTTTAAGTACCCTAACTAGCCTGTTTGGTCTTTAAAATCATGGTTTTAATGTCGCAAGGATCATTTTTATCATCTTCTCTTGATGGCCTTCAAACTAAAAATGTTGAGAAACCTGCAAATGATATTCTAACATGCAAAAATCCTAAAAGTAGAAGAAAAGAGGCACCCCGCTCATGAAGAAAAGGGCTCATAGCAAAATATGGAAGCTCATGGACAAAGTGCATCACAAAACATGTTTTTATTGCATCATAAGTTTGCACAAAACATCATTTCACGGTAAGAGGAAAAAAATTCCATTACAAAGTATGGGAGGAGGTTCAAACTCATTTTAAACCCTTGGGGAAGAAATATTTTCATCACAGAGGAAGAGAAGAATGATGAACAACCCATTAAATCCTAGCAAAATGAGCAAGAAACTCAAATTTTTAAAAAGTAAAAAAAATAAATGGGAAAATTGATTTTGAGAACTTCAACCAAACAAGATCCATTAATTGCCTGAAAATGATGGGTTTCATGAAAATAATATACTTCTAAGTACATTGCTTTTTACGGAGCCAAAGGCCCATACTTCATTAATTTTGGTGGTTGAGTCATTTTCTATGTTTTTGCATGCCAATGACTTTTTCCCATTTTTCTCCCACAAATCTAACATCAAAAATAAAAATTTAAGATTCCATGGCCAATAGAATCTCAACAACTTTCCAATGATATAAAGAATGCAAAAATTTGAGCTCAAGATCGAAAGTTATGCCTATGAAGATTCCATCAAAAATGAAAATCATTATGGCAAAAGGTACATCAATCTCCTCTTCGAAACTTGAAAAATTTTCCTCTTTGAATTTCATTGGAAAATTTCCCAAAAAATCCCCTGCACCCCACCACTTCACAACCGCATGTGTCATTTCCCAATTCGATGGAATTGCTGGGCTTCAAGCTTTCCTTTTCTTTTGATTTTCATTGGGAAAAATTTTTTAAAATTTCTTCACTCCTTCTTCTGGTCACGTGCAACTCGAAATTCTCTAGCTTTTTCTAGGCTTCTTCTTCAAATTTTTTCCTTCTTCACCCATCGATTTTGAAAAATTTCCATCAATTCCTTTCGCGTGAGTCCTTCGCTTGAATGTGTAGACACGTGGCACTTTTTCATCGTAAAATGGAGAAAATTCAGTGCCTCTAATTTTTCCACAACTTTATCACTTTGGAAAAATTCAAAATTTTAGCCCTAAACCCCCATTCCCCTCACTACAGAATGGACCATGCATCCTCAATTCAATGCATATTCTTGAAAAAAATCCTCCTAAAATTGGGCTTTGGGCCGCTTTTTTTTTTTGCGCCTACACATAACCTTCTTGGAAATCACATTAAAAAAATTCTCTCCAACTTTCGCGCTACGGACCTCCACCACCACGTGGCACCACAAATTTGGTTTGTCAGAAATTCATTGGGAAAATTTCCCAAAAAACTCCGATATCCATAACTCAAAAATTAAAGGAGTTAGGAGGAAAATTTTACCTTTCTGGAAGGTAGGTCATGAGAAACTTTTCAACTTTAAATATTCAATATGGAGCCATTTCAGAAACCAAATTAAGTGTATAAATGTTGAAAACTAAATTTGAAGCACAAAAAAGGAAATAATGAAGGCAATTATTTAGACAAAATGAGATAGGGGCTCATTTTGGATAAAAGTACTTTTGAATCTTTTAGTTAGGGACTTGTTCTCCATGGGGTATTCCCATAATTCTTTTGGTCCATCCAGTACTCTGATCTCCATAAATACAAGTGATAATAGAAACAACCCCAAAGCTGATCTTCCCTCATGTCCTCATCTTCAACTATTTTCTCTACAATATAGCCAAAATGTTGTAGATTGTCCCTTTCGACATCTTACACACATCAATAAACCACATAGTATTTACCCGAGACCACCACTTCCCGATCATTTGGTAACAAACAAGGTGGGCCGCAATATAATGATTCTTTAATTTATCTATGTCCATTCCGTGCAGACCCTTCAAGTATCCCAACTCTTTTTGGTCTTTACAATCATGACTTTATCTACAAGATCACCTTTTATATCTTCTCTGTGGCCTTGGAAACCTATAATCGATGAGACAAGCCATAGATGAGATTCTAATGAATTCATATAATAAAGTAGAAGAAGAAGTTTGTGCACCCTACTCATGATCCACTTGATATAAGGGCTCATACTTCCCGAAATATGGAAGCTCATAAATCCCCCCAATTTCTTCAAAAAAATTTCACCCACATCATCATATTGGTATGTCCTCCGCATATGCTTTTCATTCTAGCATTGAGCAAGGAATCGAGCTCCTTTTGTTTTTCGAAGTCCTGTGATTATATTCACTAAACTTTTCTTTTTCGATGGGTGAATCCCATTCTTTCCCGACGATGACTCCCTCTAGATATTACATCTCTGAAAAATGGATTTTGGGTGCCATCTCTTCCTCCTCAATGATTACCTTCTTCTTTCCTTTTACTATTATTGCGCACAATGCCTTCTTTGGTGCCATTTTTACCTTACAAATGTCTCCTCTTCAACTCTGTAACTTTATGAATCAAACCCTAGCTCGATTCAATCATGCCCTAGGTGGAAAATTGTAACCAAACCCTTTTCTGTCTCCCTACTTCACTCAAACCCTTCACCACCAGGGACGCAAGCTTCTTGTCACATAGATCTAGTTGTCATGCTTGGTTTCACACCCTTCACACCTTAACTTGATCACTCAACTCTTTCGCACTTGGCTCTTTCTTCAAATACTCTTAGTTACAATGGTAAAAATGAATCACATCCCATCCTTATATAAATTTTTTTCAAATTTTGATGCATTTATTGCTCCTTCACCTACCAAATATCCCTCATTCATTGACCAAATCCATTCATTCCATGTGGTACATCTTCGCACCCAACTATAACCTTCTAGCACGCACCTTCCTACCCTCTGGTCACAAACTTCTCTTCGCGTGCTCCTACTGCACCCAAGTACCTCATCACTATACCTTCTCCTGGTAGCTATCATGGCCTCCTCCGCTACCTCACATTATACTATTCTTTCATTCATCTCCATCCTTGGTCACTTTTGAGAAGCAATCCTATTTTGACTTAAAGCACACCCGTAGCAGCTTATTCCTTTCACCTTTCAATTCCCACAATATTTTTCTTGGATAACTACAACCACCCCACACTAAAAGTATGTGCAGTCCTCTACGCACATAAATAGTCTTCATACAGTAATTAGCTTCATGCACGCAAGCACGCTTATTACACACAACAACAACAATGAAATTGACAAAGCATAATGACAATGAAGGAAATACATTAAGGAAATACCGAATTGAAAACCTAAACTAAATGGCAATACTGCCTTATTACAAACACCAAGAAGACTTATTTATAGTAGGGCTTCAGCCTACTCCCGTTAAAGTAATCGGGTAGCCATGTTCCATCAAGTGCTTCTAACTAGAAAGCACCTAATTCAAGTATAGAAGTGATAACATATGGCCCCAACCAATGTACCTTGAGCTTTTCGGATGGCAAAAAAATTTGAGTCATAAAGAAGTACCATTTGTCCAATCTCAAATTTCTTATCCCTTATGTTTCTATCATGCCATGCCTTCTACCTGGCCTTTTCCTACTTCTGACTCCATCATGCTATGGCTGGTGCTCATCCAGTTGAATCATCTTTTGATACGCTCTTCTAAATCTTGTTCATCAGCTAGACCTCCAAAGCGCGTGCAATGTGCAAAGAAGGTAACATAAATTCTATAGGGAGAATAACTTTTATGCCAAACACCAACTGAAATGGTGTGGCTTTGTTCAATCTCTTGTAAGTTGTTCTATATGCCCAAAGAACAGCTGACACTTTGTCATCCCAATCCTTTCTTCCAACATCACAATTTTTTGTCAAAGTCTGGCTCAAAATCTTGTTGAAGGCCTCAGTAGTTCCATTTTCCTGAGGATGATAAGGTGTAGTTTTATGGTGTGCAACCATAAACTCATCTAATAGGATCCTGATTGTCTCATTCAAAAAGTGTGTACCTCGATCACTTGTCAAGCTTAAGGGACATCCATATCTTGTAAGAACATTCTCCCATAGAAACCTAGCTATTGTAGCTATCGTATAGTCCTTGGTAGGTGTTGCTTCTACCCACCATGTGAGATAATCTATGCAAGTAATGATATAGCGTGATCCATTCCCCTACTGCGCGGTTGGCAAAATAGGTCCTACAAAATCAATGGCCCATTTCTCAAATGGTTGGCACTAGTAATGGTCTCAAAGGCATCTCATCTCTTTCCCTGGTTTTCCTAGGCACTGACAATGATCACATGCCTTACAATATTCTTTACAGTCCTTATACAATGTCTCCCACCATAATCCAACAAGTAGGATCTTTTCAAGAAGTCACATCACCTGCATAATGGCCTCCTGCAATACCACCATGAGCTTCTTCCATGATATCCTTACGCTCATGTTCTAATAATACAATCGTTGTAATACTTCATCTCTACCTAGCTTGTAGAGGTCACCACTGATTAACATAAATGGTGTCATGCGTATAACAAGCTACTTATTTTCTAATGCTTTCATTCCTTCTGGTGCCATACCTATTCGTAGAAAGACAAACAATGTCTTCTAATTCCATGGGTGCGTGTTGTAACCTATATAACTATGCATCAACATTATTTCTTCAATTGTTTGTGCATCCTCTCCTGAATTGATTCTAGATAAATGATCTCTGGTCCTAGAATACTTTTCCCTAGCTTCACCACAACTGTGAAGTCAAACTCTTGAAATAGGAGCACCCATCTGCATATGCACCCCTGTAAGATGGGCTTGTTTACCAAGTACTTCAATGCCATGTGATCTGTATAAAACAAAATGGTGTTGCTAACAAGTACTGTCAAAACTTGTACAATGCATAGATCATTGACAAAGCTTCGCGCTCTGTAGTTGTATAATTCCATTCAGCAGGAGTCAGCTTCCTACTAGCAAAACAGATTGGATGATCTATAATACCTTCACCAAGTTGAGCTAACATAGTGCCAATGGCCATGCCAGAAGCATCCACATGCACATGAAATGGTTTATCCCATGAGGGAAAGTGTAGAATGGGCGTGGTAGTAAGTTTCTCTTTTAATATCTCAAATGTGCGCTACTGGTTCTCCCCAATAAAATGTACCTTTCCCCTTCAGTAATTCTTCCAAGGTGTAAAATTTTGGCATACCCTTTTATGAATTTTCTATAATATCCTGTATGACCTAAAAATCCACGCACCTCACTTTGACTGGTAGGTGCTTCTAGGCCTAAAATGACTGCAACCTTGGCTGGATCAACTAGCAAACCTTCCTTGCAGATTATATGTCCTAACAGTATCCCAAATGGTGTAGAAAATATGCACTTCTTGATGTTCAAAGAGATACTCAATTATCTGCATCATTCAAACATTAAGCGTAGATTGTCACAATGATCTTTCACAAGCCCATATATTGTCCAATCATCTAGGTATACCTGTAAGAAGTTGTGAATAAAATCCTTAAATGCCTGAACAACTATGCGCGTGTGAGAATACATCAGCACATTTTTCAATCCAAAGGGCATCACAGTATAGGAAAAACTACCCCATTCAGTAGTAAATGTTGTCTTTTCTTGATCCTCCTGAGCAATCCTAACCTGATGATACCTAGAAAATCCATCTGTGAAGGAATATATTTCATGCCCTACAACTCCTTCTAGTATTTCCTCAGTGAATGGCGTAGGGAATGGATCTATGACACATGCAAGCATTCAACTCCTATAGTCCACACATATCCTAATCCATCCATCCTTCTTGATACTGATCACCATTGGGCTAACCCATTTTGACTCATCAAGGGGCTTGATAATTCCATATTTCAACATTTTATCAATTTCTTCTTTTACCTTTTCACGCAAATTAGGATTCATTCTGTAAGGTCTCTTTCTAACTGGTCATGCACCATCCTTAAGTTTGATCTTCATTTCCCAAGTGATTCATGCACACCTTTAAGTTCATGATATCCTCGAGGGAATAAGTCTTGATAATCCCTGAGTAACTCGATGATCTTTGCTACCTCCGAGTCTAACCAGTAATCTCCAATTATGGCCTCCTTAGGCTCAGCCTCTAAACCTATATTCACCTTCTTTGTCTTCATGGGTTCATGGTAGGCATGCGTATCCTTTTCTGTATTATCCAAGACCTCGTGCACCCCTTGTGTGAATGTTCAATATCCAGGTTCTCAACTTCCTCATCATCCATGACATGTAAACCATCTTTCCTTTCTCTTTCTCAAGGCAAGCGTTCAAGTAGTATGGAGTCCATTTCTTCTTCCTTTTCAAAACATGCTCGAACTCTGCCTCACCAAATAATTCCTGTATATGCTCTCTGATTTTGCACTATCTCCCATAGTTAAGCGCTTGAAAATTTTAATGCCTCTGCTACAAGGAGGTTTAGTGAGAAGTAGTGAAAGTCTGGATCATTCCCTGTCAAATCTTACAGTTCCAATTTCTCGATGTAGTTCTACATATACATACCAAGCGCGTGTGCATCCTTGTAGCATAGAATACAATCTATGCACAGAGTGAAGGTGGTAATGCTTCTGTCCTATTGTCTAGAGTCTCTCACACTGTTGAATGTGATGCTGAACAAGTTGATCACCATGATAAGTGCAGATTTGCGTAGGTGCATTGTTCCTTATAAACCTAGTAGACAAAGTGACTCCAATCTCTTCCCAATTTATAAGATTATCTCTGTGGACTACCCACCAGTGCGTTGTTGTCCTCCCACGTAGTGTATATACTAACATATCTCTCCTTTTAACTTGATCTGTCCACTATGTTTCCATGGCCCTCAAAAAGGTAGAAGATCTTCTATCCCTGTATACCAAGGTATTGTGCTACCTATCTATCATCGAATTGAACAAAGTCCATTCTTACTTTGCGCAACCACATGCTTTTCACCTCGCGCCCTACTAATTCATATGTACCATGAGCCCAATTTCACAAGCAATACTCATAGTATCACTAATAGAATGAGAATCCTCCCACTGTAGGATGCCTTCTTTTGATGGCTCATTGACCTCTGGGTCCTGAATAACACGTACATAAACTCTATTTAAATCCTCCTCACTTAGAGGTTCAACATATGGTGTAGAATTTCCATCTATCAAAGGTATCACAACCCTTTCCTCCTTGTTTTCAAAGCTGATATACCCCTTATTGAATCTCAAGTCAACATTATTCGCATAACACCAAGGGCATCCAAGTAGGGCTGGAAAATTGTTGGCTTCTGCAAGTGCTAATACCTCAAAATCCCCAGTGAACTTGGCCCCTTGTATAGTTATAGATGCATCTTTCAAAACTCCTATGGGAGTGGCCTTAGTTTGGTTTTCCATAAACAACACATTAGATGATGGCTATAATGGAGGCCTCCCCATTTGTACCCATGCATCTAATGTAAGCACATTTACTTCCACACCTGTATCGATCAATATGTTGCTCAACAACCACCCATCCACAATAGCATTCAGAGTAATTTCTTTTTCATAGTCAATGCTATTAGGGGGAAGATTTGCATGCAGAATCTATCGTCCGGTCTCAAGACTGTGTGAGTGTTCCCTTTTAACCAACTTCCTAATAGTGGAATAATGTTCTCTAGCATAACATCTTGCACACCTCTCGTAGATCATCGATATCAGTTTGGATTGTCTCTGATGCTTTCTTTTTCTCCTTGAGGTACTATATCTCACCCTAAAGATTCCTTAGCACTTCCATGGTATCCTAGTAAACTTCCTTGATGAGTAGGATCTGGGTACCTCGCATGCAAAACCTCCTCCTTGGTGATCGTAGGCTTCTTGTGCAATGCCTCTCTCATGCGTGCTACTTCAACACGTGTAGTAATCTTCATTATCAATGCCTCAGTCCTTTATTATCTTGGGCATCCACTGATCCTCTACCACACGCTGGATTCTAACCATCATGGTGCCTTTGTTCTCTTTCTTATGCTACTTACTCAGATGCTCATATAAGTCCTGCACTCTTCATAGCTATGGTTCTTTCCGTAGAAAGAACATGCAATATTATGAGGACATTCATGCCTATAGTGGTCAGGAGATCCACACGTATAACATGTTCCATGAGGGAACTCACCTCTTCCTCCACCACGGCCTCATCCTCCATATCCACCATGATATCCACGTCCCCTTCCATGACCTCCTTCAAAACACCCCTCATTCCTGTCATAGCACGTTTGATTATGATCCTGATCTTGGTGCTCATTCTTACCCTTAGAATTATCTGTTATACTTGTCTGTCATACCCCAAGGTCTATAACATCCTAGATCTGACCAATCAACCGAAAATCCTTAGTATCATGGGTCGTGGACCTACAAATCTTGCAAAAGCAAGATACATTCTTCCTTATCATGCATTGTAACAAAGGATAGTGACTAGCATCATGATTCAAATGAAAATTTCAGTCCAACAATAGTAATGAGCATACAGATTGTGAGGGAAACTATCCTTGGTGTGACCTTCCACTTCACAATCTGTACACCAAATTCTGAGTGCATTTCATGGGCTGAATTTGTTGATAGCTTCTCTAACTACTTTTCCATAGCTGTAATATGTGCCTCTAAGAATGGAATAATGCTAGTGTCAATGCTCCCAACTACCTCAAGCACACGTAAAGCTACTTCCAGTGCTTCACATGGATCGTGTATGTCTTATGTGACAACGCCCTTCTAAAAGGTGTAATCAATCCTCCAACGAACCATTGTGCATGCTGGCTAGCATGAATATCATAAGATAACTTAGATAAAAGTGTCTTAAAATGAGCATCATACTCATGTACACTCTCAGTAGTGCCTTGCTTGATATCCTTGAGTGCACTTATACTCTTCTGCTCAAACTTAGGGATATGGAACTCTTTCAAGAAAGCATCTCTCAATGTTGCATAATCCACACAAGTTTGATCAGGTCAAATTTCCTATACCAACTTGTGTGTGCGCCCTGTAATGTAGTGGCAAATTGACTTGCCTTTCACTCAAGCAGCCATGATCCCTTTAGCATGCCACAAGATTTCACACATATGCACATGTTTGAAAGCATCCTCTATACCTCTATACTCTGGAAGACAAAGAGACATCTCCATATAGATATTCTGTGGTTGTTGCGGGCCTTGACCACCTGATCCGGAACCTCCTATGTTCCCTCTGCCTCTAGAACCACCAGATCCACGGAACTAGAACCACCTATACCTCCTGATCCACCACCTGTAGTTAGAATAGGGCCTGTAGACATACTCCCATGTGCCCCAACAGTAGTACTATATTGTACCCCTACAGTCTGTGAGGTAGTTCCACTTCCAGAGGTGAATCCAACATTCTCGCATGCTCACATTCTGTGTGGATGATGTGCCTAAGAATGCTCCTCCAAATGACATTGAAGTCATCTATCCTACCATTGATGTACTTGATCCTTGACTTACTCCTGCTCTCCTACTTCCCAAGTTAGTTTTTTGGTTACTTGTCATACTAGATACTGAAAACCAAGTGCAAGGGCTAGGTCACAGGTGGATTAAGATGCACACCCGCGGTCCAGGTAGTCTCTGCTGGCACACCTCCGTGTGAGGCCGAGGGGGATCTCTATCATGCTTTCCAAGATGGGGAGTTCTTGATGCTCTGGCTCCACGTCTTCTACGTGAGCTGTAAATCCTTCACGAGCCATCTCTCTCCTCCATGCCATACTCTCTGCAATGGAACATTGCTTCTCTATCTCCCTCTCACGCACCTCATTATACTTAAACCACCTTTCCTCTCTTCTTCTCTACGCTAGGTCTGCCATCTTAAACCAAACTGTTCCTACCCCCGCGCGTGGTGAAGTTTAGTTAGCCATCGGTTTACTCTCCAAGTTCAAAGTTACCATTAAGATCTTGATCACTAGTGGAATACCTTGCAAATATGTTCCTCTTGGATACCGCAAAAATTGAAACTCAACTACCTTTGGGCAAGAGTATGTCAAAATTGAATATTCTAGAATATAACTATTTAGAACACCGTGAAACCACATATCCACCATGCGTGAGTCTAGATCAGATCAACATCATAGAGGGCTAAAATTCTTCCTGTGTCCAGACAAGTGTGCGATACCTCCAATTCCACTGAGATGCATAAGCAGTAAGCCACTCGTATAGTTCTACTGGAAAGATAGCAAAAAATCTCTCATATAAGCTATCATACATGTTTTATTCTACCCAAGTGTGTGCATTAAACTTAGATCCACTGCTAAACCACCACGCATATTCTTCCTCCAAATCATGTATCCATTCCTCAATACTTTCTAGAGTTAACTGCACGTCTTCATCATCGAACCATCCCCGAAAACAACTCGAAAAAGAGGTCCCGCAATGAAACCAATGATGCAGCCTAGAATTTACTAGATAACACCCTAGTCATGTTGGCACATCACTCAGCCTAGACTGAGCGCTCACCAAGCGCACAAAGGTACAAGTCCCTCTTTAGGGTTGTTGTAATAGGATGTTAACATGATGAAGGAAGTAACATATAGATTCATAACTAATCCATCATTCCACAATGCATGCTACACTCAGATCTATGAAAGAACAAGATTAAATAAGTAATCATGATTGAATTAATAATATGCACTACTCAACTATACACAAAATGACACTTAGATTCAGCTAATATCTTCCATCTATTAATAAATACAGAAGCTCCTTACAGTATTGTCAATCTATACCAATGCACATATGGAACTGATACAATAGTTCAATCATATGTATATATTCTTTATTACACATACATACATCTCCTTCCATACATCCATCCTCTCTCTCTCTCTCCTATCTATATTATATATCTATCTCTATGCACCTAACATCATATATATAGGGTGGGGACTTGCCCTTCACCACTTATCTATTCCAAAAATAGGCCGCATGCTATTGATAGCCACACACCATTTACAATCATAGCCACACATGCAAGTGTGCTATCTATAGTCCTCTTGTAGTTAACTAAAGTGTCAATTCTATTCTTAGCTTGTCTTCATGCATAAACGCTTCAAACCACTTCTCCAAAGATAGACAATGCATGGCGTGCACATCTCTGCATCATTGATGTGTTCCACATGCCATCTTCTAAAAATAGGTCTTCATGCTCAAAAATCAGCTAAGTCTTGAAATTTAAACTTTCCTTCCGCATGTGGGTCCTTCCTGTCCTTCCACGCCCTTAGTTCTGGCCTTCTATCCCATGGACTCCTTGTGTGATCTTTGACAAGTATTCTTTGCTTATTTCTAATATAGGTAGAATACTATTTGTACATACATGAATTAAGATATGAATATATTTAATTATTGTAATAATACATATCCTAAATCATGTATAGATAATAAGACAACTCTCACATTGTTTAGGTGATATAAATAAACAATGAACAAATTATGGTTATAGAGGATCGCACCAACTACAAACTAAGACATAGTGATAGTGACCTTGGATTGTGTTCAATGGATGAGTAAAGTATCATAAATATGTCCCTAAAATATGGAAGCATAATTCTAACTGCAAAAAGAGGTCACATGTTGTGGAAATATTCACCGATGAGATTATGTCTGATGTGGATGGATTTTTTCATCCATGAGGTTTTTTAGATATTTCCTTCCAAATTTATGATTATGGTTATCCAAATTATTAGGGATCTTGCTTTTTCTTGTTTTCTTGGAGACCCCAAAAGGGGTTAGAATGTTTTCATTCAGTATTCTCTACTATGAATGCATACCAATGCTCTAAAGAGGTATCAAACCTTGTATTTCCACACCTAATGTATTTATCACAATATTTTTGTAATGAACACCTAATATGACCTCTAAATATTAGTAATGATATATGAATGCATATAATTGTGTCCCATTTGGTGGCCAAAACTATTTTAAAATATGGCCGGTAAATAAATATTTAAAAATACTATAAAAATTTTTTTAAAAATTAGGAAATTTTTTTAAGACATGCACCTTGGTATTTATAATATCTTAAAAATACATGTTTGGTCATTTTATATGTGTTTGGTCATGTTTTGGTTATACATATTTTACTAAAGGTACAAAAAGTGTAAAAAGTGGGACACGGTTATATGCTTTGTGATGTAAGTTGGATGCAAACATAGTGTTTTATAAAGTTCTCGACATAGTGATATATAAATTGGGTGATTTGTTGTGATCTCCTAAATACTCCAAAAAAATTAGATGTCTGTCCTACCGAATGGGGAATGCAAATTTGATTTTATAAGTCACTTTTGCAAAAACAATCCCCACTTAATTGACACTATAATGACTTGGAAAATATTACTATTAGATCTTTATAGGAATCTTTTTCATATTAAAAAAATCTCCTAAGAAGATTTTTATTTTATGACCAATTTCATCATGGTGAAGTGTATATGCAATATGTCATTTGGAGATGGTGACTACATGTTTAAATATGAATTCAATTTTCTAAAATATACTTTTGAATTATCAACGATTGCAAAAAAGTGACAACCCCGTGGCTCCATTTTTGGTAATTGAGAAATATGAGTATAAGAATAAGTGATTTAGTTATACAAGGATTAAGAGGATGAGATAAATTTGAGGATTGATTTATAAATTCCATTAGTCTATATTTTGGAATCATCAATGTGTAGTAGGTATTGAAAGAATTAACTATGTAAAAATAATGTCATAATTGATAAATGTAAATGTTCCTAAAGAAATTGAGATGATTAATATGCAATAAGAATCATATAATATTAGATTATAAGAAATAATGTATTAAAATATGAATCTTGTCAAGTTTACCCTAGCGGTGGGAAATGTGGGTTATATGTGGAGGGTTTGGGGTCAATCCCCTAGGATGACAACCTCTATAGCTCATCATTACTCGGAAAAGCAAGTGTCAGCCGTGTTAGTTGCTTCGGTGGTGGAGGTGGTATCTTGACATGGTGCCAAACGGCTTGGTGTTCAATGCAATCAATTCTTTAGGGTAGGCATGAAACCTGTGTTCAATGTGACGAGGTTTGTTATGGAATTACGAAAAAATAGTTATCAAAAAAAAATTATCCAATAGGGTTTGGGTGGATTAGTTAAGATGGATGGTTGTGTCTAAATCCACCTAGGTTCAAATCCTCTAGGAACAATACCTTTCATGGTGGTTTACCAAGATGGTGGCGAGAGTTACATCATCGATATAGGTTGTAGCATTTATCGATGGTGAAGGGAGTCACATCATCGATGGTCGTGGCTCATAGATTTTGTTGGTGGTTATCAATGGTGGCGAACATTTACATTGTTTGCATTGGTAAGAATTAGTGTCTCTAAAAACGGTGGTGGTGAAAAAATTTCATCATCAGTGTGGTTTTTTGGTCGTAGTTTATGTTAGTTTCATTATAATATCTTGTCTGAAGGACATTGTTTTAGGGTGGGGCCCCATCAACCATCCGGTTCATAACTCTGGTCAAAATCATTTATCAATAAAAATGTATTAAAATATGATAGAATTTTATATAATATGCAATGTCATCATTATGAAATATATCAATTAATGTGTCCAAAGCAATATGTAAGAAGAAATGATATACTCTAAGGTAAAGAAGTCAATGTACACTAAATATACACTAAGAATCTATAATCCAATGTGTAAGAAAAAAATTAATAAGAAATAATCATAGTGTAAATTGTTCATTTGGCCCATATCAAAAATGCAATCAAACAATGTATGCCATGTAATTGTGTCAATAATATAGGTGTTCCAACTAATGTAGAAAAAATCCAATGTGTATCAACACAATGTATGTTTCAAAATAATAATGTACTTTTTACTTGAATGTGTTTCTAACAATATTAACTCATACAAATAAGAATGTATATAATATGATGTGGGATTATTTTGAAGATATAGAAAGTTATGTGTCATATGATGTCATTTTCTCTAGGTTTATTTATAGTTATATATCATAGGAAGTGGGAGGGTTAGTATGATACTAATGTGAATGAGCATAAACTATACAAGAAATGGAAATCACATGTAGACATTCATATTATATTATATAATAAATCATAGAGGAAATATTTTTAATAATATAACATAACATATTATAGATCATTGTTAAAAGAATAGTATACAACATACAAACAAGAGAAAACACAAAAAAAATACATAAAGGGAATACAATAGTCACAAAAGATATTATTACTATTAAAATAAGTATATATATATTTAAAGGTAGAAATAATCATATAGTAATCACATAAGTGGATAAAGTAGTCAATGTCAATCAATTTCATAAAAAAATCAAGGAGTAACACATGCAAAGTAGTAAGAGAAGGTAATTTCATTAAATAGCATTGAGAAAATGAGGAATATGACATGAAAGAGCATGTTGAAATCATTTTCATATAGTAATTAAGAAATACAAAATTATATAGCACAAATCATTCAAGATCAATAAATTTGAAGGAGATAAATAATGATGTAAGATATCAATGTGCATGAGAAATCAATAGTGTAACAAAGAAACGTATGGTGAACAATTAACATTCTAAGAAGAGTAACATGTAAAACAATTTGTAGATAAAATATGAGACTATGGGTAATATTACTAAACTTGTACCAATAGTAAAACAATTAAGAATGGATCATACTCAATTAAATGTCTTAGTATATCAAGTAATTTGATCATTGGATAAAGTATATAAGTTGTAAGTTATATATTATTATGGATTTTGTAAGGGAAATATAGATATATATATATATATATATATATATATATATATATATATATATATATATATATATATATATATATATATATATTACCTTGGTGTAGGTATACCCCTAATGTTGTAGGAATCCACTATGATAAAATTCTATAAGAATTCATATGATGTTAAAGTATGTGATCAAAGTAATATCAATAGATAATATACACTTTAACATTAATACGTACCCATGTGATAATGTGTATACAATCCATGGCTTATAATTACATAACTAGTTTGATTAGGTGTGAGTTGAAAGGTAGTGTAAAGTGCTAAATCCAAATGATCAAAACAACTCAAAGATGGGAAAGGACCAATTATGTCACGTATATAGGTCCTAATTTTGTATTTTTATGATGATATATTTATCTTTTCTTTTGAATAGGACACATTAAAGATAAGTATGATGCTAATGGACTTGGAGTGGTTAAAAATTAGTGGATGATATGAGGTTTGGTCCTTAGTAAATAAATCTCTCAACAATGAAGTTAGACATATGAAAGGTGTTGTATCATTAGGTATTGATGGGATCATCGAATGTTTTCCCTAAAAAATCACATTAGAGTTGGGAAATATCTTGCATCATCAAGTAATAACCTCATTAAGAACTAGATAATGAAAATAATTGATACAAGTGTGATAAAATGTATGTGTGTATAAGGTATGACTATCATAATAAGATATCAAATGATTGTATCGATGTCATATTCTATACCATGTCGTGGAATGTGATAATTCATGTGAGGAAATGGAAAATTATCTCATAAAATAATTTTTGATTCATACACATTATGATATTAACCTTTATCATCCATAATGGAACAATGTGAATAATTAACCATGGCACTATAATTCATAGTAAGCATTAGTTACTAGCTTAGTGATGTAAATGAGAACCCATTAATGTATTATAAGAGTCAAAATCACATTTTTGGCTATATTACATACAATTTTTATAAAGAGTAAGATTCATAATGTGACGTTTTTAATTCTCTTAAAAATCCCATGGGATATATCAATGTAAATATTTAGTATCAGTGTAGTGTGTTGTAACGATGGTGTCTCAATGTGAGGCATAAGATATGTACTAGGTACTATAGGATTTATCATAACGAGTGAATAGGGTACTAATATGGTATACTAGGAATCAATACCACCATATTATTTTGTACATACTTAAGAACTGATGTGTTATCAAAGGAATATAACATATATCATAAATTTAAGGGAATATGAGTAACACACTAACTATTTTATTGCATATGTACTCTACAAAGAACTAGTATAAGTCCTTTTAGTTCAGCCATGTTTTAGTTAAACTATTCTTGTGAGTGGTTGTTATCATTTTCCATCAAAATCATATATTATCTTAGTGGTTCCTATATGGTCTTATGTAGTATATCTAAGAAGCATGTTAGAAATTTCGTTGTGTAAATATTGTATCGAGATCCACTATATACCATAACGATTATTAGTGGGTGAGAATAGATGAATACATACATGAATATAGGTTTAAATGATTCATATTTTTCTAAATGATTATTAGAATCATAGAAAGTAATAGGTCATATATTTCATTTTGTACTATGGGTAATGCCATTGACAATTTTTTTAGATGGAAAACAACCATGTAGGTTTGTGGAGGAGCTACTTCATGATAATCCATGTGAACTTTTTATTCATTATTTTCTTCAACAAGATTAGGTAATGAACTAGTGATTAAGTGTATGTGTGAATTAGTTTGATCAATGGTCATGTTTACAAGTTGCCCAATATATTATAGAGAAATAGTGTTGTTTTTGAAGCTCTTGTATTTTATTTCATATTATAAAACATCAATTCACCGAGTGTGTATGGAATTGGTTATAATCACAAGTGTAGTGGTCGTTAAACATAGGTCCTCCTTATTTAATGTATCAAATATATTAGGTTTTTGTATCTATATTATATTACACTCAAGTAGCCTACAAATGATAATGTGGGGAATTTTTACAAAATAATTGGAACATTATGTGGAAGAAGTCATAATTATGGCTATAAGAGCATGTTGTACAACATTAATAGTTTCAAATTTCTTAAGTTACGGGTTCATTTTTTAAATATGTTGTTTTTAGTTTTTTATTTTGCTTTGTAATTCAAAATGTTACATCCCATGAACTTAGCCTTGATATACATTTACCAATTGACATAGGTCATCAAAATATGTAAAACCAATAAACATGACTTGTTTGCAAAGATTTGAGTTTATTTTAGTAAACAATAATTTTGTCAATTAATTTTTCATTGATATGCTCATGTCCACATACAAAAAGTGTTAAATAAAAATACATAATCCTTTGATATATAATGTGAATATTGCTTGAGTTAAGTGATTTGCATGAAGGATAACCATTGGTAAATATTGATTGAGAAATGTGCAATGAAACTATTAACTAGATGTTTGAATGTCTATATGGAACATTGAGGGAGTCTATAGAGACAATAAAGTTCCTATTCATTGATCTTCTATGGAATGAACTTTGGTAAGAAAGGTATCATCATGCATATATCGATAGAAGATGTCATGAATGAATGAAGGTATTGTTGAGTGTTAGTCTTTCCATTATAAATAAACAAAATTAGTGGATTAAATATAAGACATAATGAATAGTTCTTAAATTCAATTGATAATGGGTAATTAAGTAATATGGTATACCTTGTGGTGATTTATGATCGGTGTTACAATAAGTGATCTAATTGTGTTCATATGGCTTGTAGTTCGAGATAAATAGGAGAAAAAATAGTCATACATGACGAGGTAGGTCCATACATGAAATCTGTATAATGATATTCTCTATTAGCTTGAATAACCATATTTGATGCTCTATAACTTTGGCATATTAGGTGTAGGTGAAGGTGAATTAAATGCTTGAGGTGTAACATGTAAAGGGGAAAGAGATCACATAATTCATAGATTTGTATCACTTTAGGGTTCACCTTGGTTTTTTCTTTATTATTATTTTTAAGATGGCATTTTGAGTCTCTGCAATGTGTATTCAATGTGGTTCTTGATTTGAATTATCCATTATATATTATTGTAATTCCTTCATCATGGTATAATCATTAGATTTTTGTTGAAAAGTCAAGGAGGAGAATAAATTAAGATTGATCATTGTTATAGTGTCTAGGATCCAAAGGTAAATACAAGATTTACCAAGCAATAAAATAAGTATGAAACCTATTAAATCTAAAACCCATATGGGTAAGATACGAATCCCTAAATTTCATTTAATTAATATCAATGAGATCACATAAATGAATTGTAAAAAAATGAATTCCTTCCTAATTTAGGTCAATTAATTTATGTGAAGATGAAGTAAGATCATAATACAATAAATTACAATAAGAATATCGATAGAAAATTATGTCCACATAATAAAAAATAAATACACATAACATATGTGAGATAGATAAGGAATGTACAAGTTGAGATAAGAGAGTATTGCACCAAATTTATACTAAGATGGAGTGACAATAATATGTGAGTGTTTATTAAGGATATACATAATGTTTTTAAGTTGTCGGAAAAATATGTAAGTGTTAATACAAGTGTAGGATGAAGTTTAATTTTTAGAAAAAATTACTTAGACTATTTTATCAAAGATGGACAATTTTTTCCTTTATATGGTCTAACTAGATATTTCATCTAACAATATATATGTTTTTGTATAGAGATCCACATTTTATTATTGATATTTAATTATCACAATTGTGTAGATAATTAGAGGTATTTCTTATTTTAATTTACATAGTGACCTAGAAAGGGGTTAGTCTAATTTGGGATAAATTTTCCTACCTTTCCTACTAAGAAATAATATGAAGATGAATTAAACCCTCATATTTCCCACCCAATGTATGTAAGAAAGATGTATTTCAAGGTGTGATTGAAAATGAAGAGCCTAATATGACCTCTGAAATATAGAACTTGATAATTGGTGTGCATGATATAGCTCTTTGAAGCAACCTAAGAAGCCCTATAGGATTTATGCAAACTTAGTGCTATTTGAAGCTATTGAGAGAATGACGTAGAAACACATAGGTTTTTTTATCTCATAGTAGCTCCAAATTTGTGAAATATGATGAACTTAAAATGGTTATGTGAATGTGAATTTATATATTCCTATTCTACAAAGAATGATGCTATATTGAAACTATGATGATTCAAATAGCATTTTATGAATAAAAGCTAAGTACTTCATTCACCATGTAGATGAGTTAAATAAATAAATTCTACTTTTTAATTACTTTTTCTAAAACTCTTAGTTTTCTAGGTGTTACTTTTCAACCCTACTTTTTGGGGTTATTCTATCTTGGATTATTGTTCCCATATGTATTCTAATAAGAGCAATTAGGGCGATTAGGGACAATATGTTATTTCTATATGTTTGCCAAGATTAGTTGATATGACCCACTTTATGGTGTAAATAAATTTTTCAAATGCCTATAAACATTTTATCTCTTTCCCTTGATTTCAATGATTGATTTTGAGATTAATAAAACTCATTACGCTCTGCCCAATTTCATAGATCACAATTGGTATCACATTAGGAATTTTTCTCTGCTATGAGTGAGAGGTAGTCGATGTTTACAAAATTATTCGTGAGTTAGTGATGGTTTGAGAATTTAAGTAATCTATAGGAGCCACATGCATTACAACAACCTGAATCTCTTATTTCACATCTCCTGGATCAGTAGTAGAAGCAATTACAAATGTGTAGAAGTTACAAAAGTAGATAAAAGAAGAATGTTTTCAATTTCTAGAATATAATCACATGCCAAAACTTGGATGCAACTCCTTTATAGGAGATTGAGGTAATTTGTATCATTTTCTTTTATTTGAAAGATATGTGTTTAACAATAGGTTTACAACTATAAATTTAGAGTCTTCTTTAATCATTACTATAGTTAGAAACACCACTAAATTTAGCGGATCTATCTTTGTTCTTGGTTTAAGAAATTAAAAAAAAAATGGGGTTTTATGTGGGGTCCCCAATCTTTCCAAGTTCCCGTACATCTAATTCAGATTTTCTTTGAAAGAATCTAGTAAAATATCAGTAGAAAAGAATTTATTTTACAAGGTATTCTAGATATCTATATATACATCGAGTGTTGCATTAGGTGAGAGATGTCACGATCTCTTTAATGCGAAACTTGAGTTCCCATGCTACTACCTCATGCTTCTTGAACTCAACGATTCAAAATAGATTGGTGTGTTGTACCGATAAATCTATTCCTTCGTGAGCTTCCCTCACTTCATGTTTAAATATTGACTCTCAATTTGATCTTGACTAAGATGACTTGGAAAACATTCAACTTCCCTACACTCGGTGTCCAAATATAGCCTCAACATTTCCCATCCCCAACTTGGCCAAGGACCTCCAACTTTCAAAATAACTCTATATATGGTGAGTTCTATATTTTATGTCATATCTTGGCATCCACAACATGCATGGTAGTATTGACCACTTGGTGTATTAGTAGTGACATGATCTCTGTCAACTAAACAATGAGAAAAGGAGGCGTTTATTTTTTCCTTGAGTAGTTCCATTCCAAATAGAGAATCTACAAAAGACATGCAAAGTGGGTATGCCTAAGGGGATAAGGTAACCCTACAATAAGTTGTGATTTAATGTTTTAAAGCTTGTTTTCGTTAAATTAATCTTAAATAAACATTTGCACATATCTATTTTCAAGTAGATTGGTAGCTGATTTGGCTACTAATACTTTTTCTAAAACTTTCACTTGAGGAGGTCAAGGGGTTAACCCTACCTATGTCCTCTACCTATTTACACAAAGTTTTAGCAGAACTCCCACATTTATTAAATATTCCATAGTTAGCCATAACTTACTATATTTAGATAAGAAACACCTTAACGATGTCAAACGTTTTTAAAATGTTGCAAAATTTATGAAAAGAAAAAAATCGTAAAGGAGAAAAGGCCATTAAGCCAAAAAATATTTTTTTAATAAAAATTATAATTTTTTTAGATAGGGTAAAAAATATTTTTAGGGGACCGAAAAACCCCTAATACAAAAGGAGAGAGGATAAAGCTTTGATGCACAAATGGAGAGGCCTCTACCAATGGCAATCATAACGAGAAACCAATACATTATGAGCCACAGTAGGAATCAATAATAGATTGAATCTGTAAGGCGTGATCAAACAGGCAATACTAATTTTTTAGGTAGGACATTAGTCCATCCCACCTCGACATGCAAAGGAATGGATGGGGCAACCATAATTTCATTATGGGGCCCTCCCACATCTATGCCAAGATATACTTCAAATTACCGTTAGAAGAGAAATTGCTTTCAGCCAAAGGTTTGCATCCCTTGGTCCACGTGGTGCTCAAGTATTTAAAGAAGGAAATAATTAGCAAAGATGGCGGAGTAGAGTAAAAGAAAGGTTTGAATTTTGAAATTTGAATCTACTCATCGGCTCCCACCCATTCCCCTAACCGGTCTAAATGGTCAACAACAGACCATTCACCAGAAGAATCCTGCACTAGTTTCATAAACAATTCATAGTTGACGTTGTAGGCACTAAACCATCAAAATCCAAAGTTGTTTCGATCTCAATAGAGTGAGACACATCATCATGAGAGTCACTTCCCTTTGGCCTACACGCAATTTTCTCTCCAACCAAAAAATCACACTCAGAGGACCAAGATTCAAACAAGAAACCTTCCTACCATAAGGGGAATTGGCATCAAGACATGAAGATAGCGATCCATCTCCCACGCAACTAGAAAAAGAAACAACATCTTCCTTGTTATCCTCCTCCACAAATAAATATTTGAGATCCAAATCCATCTTAGGGATCAAAACCTGAAGGGAATCCTAGACAACAATCTCCTAGCCCGGTAAGTGCTCGTAGCAATAGGACACAACAAAAAATCCACTTTCCTGCATTTCTCATAGATGATCCTAGATATTTTAACTTCGATGGCTTGTTCATGGTTTCCATCTGTCATATCTAGAAATATACTCTTGGAAACTTTGATCCCACTAGAATGTTAATGCACATTCTAACAAAAACTAATCTTGATCGAGCCTTTGTACACTGATCCACAGCAAGGAACACCCCAAAGCTCTTGCTATTCTGAAAAAAACCTCTCGGCTCACATAACTCCAAAGGCAAAGCATGGAGTTGAATCTAGATTGGAATTTCAGGTAAACATGCTAGATAACCCAAGGTTGTAATTACATATCTGAGATTCATTTTCCCAAAGAACGATGGGGCTCCTAGAAGCACACGTCATAGATCCGATTCTTTCTATAGACTAACATTCACCGATACTCTGAGGAGGGTTTTAGACTATTTCCATAGACTAGGAACCTAGATCTTAGACCAGGGTTCTCACAGCACCCCTATCCCTCTCCAGAACCCCAGCCTAATCGGGAGCTTGATCTATGCTTTTATGAGGCTTCTATGTGGTCCTTCCTCCCGCTTTCTCGGCTCACGTTGCACGGCGTCCTTCCACATATTCACCAAATCTCAAGGATTTATTTACCCCTCTTACAGATTACGGTTTTACATTTCTATTTACTTAGTTATTTAGGCCATTTCCTTTATTTATTTAGTTGTTATTTATTGCTTTGCATAACATCATATTAGACTACTATATTCCATTTTAGTTTAATCATTTTGGTGAAATCGCTCTTAACACTCTTAGCATCCTCATTATTTGTGTGTCATTATAAAGTATATTCATCATGAGTATTCAATCAATGATTATTTCTTCGCACATCCCGATGTAAGGCATATAATCCAACATCTTCTGATACTTACGCATTTGTGCTAATATGCATAGAGTCAATCTATCAAACTTTATATTTTCTCTCAACACATAGCATTGAAATCTAATCTTCCTACTAATCTTAATACTTTTGACAATGATCCACCCTTGCATATCATGATTCACATCTATAATATGGGTTTCAAGTGTACTCTAAACTTAGGGTTGAAAATAAACTTAGGGCCAGTTGGAAGTGATTTGGGTGGGTTATTTGGGTGTATTTTTAATTTTTTTTAAAGACTTGGGGTCGGCCTTGGGGCCGAAACAATAACCAAAGTTGGTCAATTATTGTCTTGTGTCGATTAACTAATTAGCTTTGGTCATTTTGAAGGGGACCAAAATTGGTAGGGGAACCGATGCCAGTTGCTCAGTTAAATAACAAAGTGTAAGAAAATGTTGATTTTAGGCCATCTAAGGGAGTGTGAGGTTGGGTAGGGTGGAAAAGAGAAGTCTTAGGGAAGGGTTTGGGTAAAAGATGATGTTATAGGATGATTTTGGGAGGGATGGGGTTGGGTAGGTCAATAGGTGAACTAGTGGGAGGGCAGATAGGTAAGATCAGAAAAGGGGAAAAATAATGGAATGGAGTGGGTCGAGCTAACCTCGAAGACCCCATGTATTTTGAGTGCTGCCTACATAGCCCTTGCAAAAGGGCCTTAGTCTCGATGTATTTCTCCCATAGGACAGAAAGAATATGATTTTGGTAAGTAGGTTGGGTGAAGGTGAATGGTCTAGGTAAGGCATGGTAAATATTAGGCAAGGTTGAGTTTTGAATAGAAAGTCAAAAGGGAAAATGATGAACTTGTGTGGGTGTTGATGATACGAGGCTAGATAGCCAATGATTATAAGGGACCAACCACCCCCATACATATGAGACCCACCATTTGGATGAGGAGTGGGAACACATGTGGGTAGTTGGGCTAGGTGTGGTGAGGAGGTATAGGAGGATTGCATAAGACCACAGTATGATGGTATCCCTCATCGATAGATGGGACCCGACTACCAACACCTTCCATCTACCAATGGGAGAGATGATTGTCACATTAGAGGATGTATACATCCTTACCAAATTCTAAAGATTCCAATCATTGGGGAGCCACTTTATCAGGTGTCATCTATAGATGCGGTAGATCATATGATTATGGTGTTTGGGCCAGCCATGGAAAACTGACATACCATAGTGTGAGTATCAATTATGGTGCGATGTATGTGGCACATCCTCAGGAGACTCGTATTTCAATGTTTATGATGGTTGGCATTAAGCTTTTTTCCCTTCCAAACTCGGTGGTGGGAGGTTTCCATAAGCCTTGATGGGAGTTCTAGAGGACATGGTTTTGACAGGGTTTGTTTTGCATGGGCACCAACTTACTTGGTTCAGCTATACAGGGAGCTTTGGGCTTACAAGAGGATACGACGATTCGGTCTTTGTTGCACTTATCTGTTACATTGTTGGGTGTATGAGCACATTATTTTCCTTCATCTAATAGGTCTACCACGACATGGGTGACATGTGGGTGTATAAAGGGTAGGATACAAGTGGTGGCTGCTAATAGAATAAGAGGTGAGGGTGGATGGGGTGACTCGGGATATTGCATACTATCGGTTGGTACTGGATAACTTGTCACCTGTAGATATTCTATGGAGGTCATACCTCACTTACCTAGAGTTCACAAAGGCGTGTAGGAGGAGATAGAGAGTCTACATTTTGAGATGGATGTAGGGGGTGTAGGGCCAAGTAAAGCACGAGCTCATACACATAGATCGGTTAGATGATAATTTTTCTTATAGCAAGATGTGCCCCAACCATTCCCACAAGTACCATCAAGATGATGTGGAGAGGCCATTACCTCTTCCACATCCGACACCACCAAACAGTGGAGGGAGGAGTAGGTAGTTGATGAGATGATAGACAATGTTGGGTACACGGATGTGTATAGGTAAGTGGTGGAAAACACAATTACAAGTAGCACTAGACATGCCAGGACAACCTGATTTGGCCATTGTTATCATTAAGAGAGAGAGGCAATGGGGAAGGTTACTGGACTATAAGCATAGGTTACTGCTTTACAAGCACATGTTGCCACATTATAGAGCACGGTTAGTGGTAGCACAAACATAGGACAGTGAAGGGGAACACGTACCTTCCCCTCATTTACCTATGAGGGTACATGATGGGATATAGATACAGGGACAAGGTCCATCATCAAAAGTATAAGTACCAGGATAGGGTCCACAACCACATGGATAGAAATAGAAGGTAGTAAAGCGATGACACCACCATAGGTGGTATTAATCAACTAATACAGAGAGGTTATGGTTGAGGCCGATATTATGAGGATCATATTACAAATCTTGATCTCCCTATCGTCATATATGCTACCTACATAGCATAATAGGCAGCTGTAAGCTCGCATTCATGCGGTCGAGAGGTCGAGAGCCACCATACTCATGGGCAAGACCAACAAGAGGTGACTAGTGCATAGAGACAAAAGCGGTGTGAGGGGACAAGAGAAAGTGGTAGAGGCACCAAGCCCTCCCAAGGATGATGAGATGATGGAGATTATTTTTATTTATTTATGACTTGATATACCAGCCTGTGCCAAGAGGTGAGTTGTATATGAGAGTTTTTGAGAGACTTATTTATATTTGTGTATACAATGTATTGATACATGGACTTTCCAATATATAGATGATGGTATTTATATCTGTTGTGTTTGGTTTCATTTCCATTGTATTGTTATCATGGAAATTAGATGTAGGTATGATTGATAATGTTGTGTTTCGGTTTAATTTCCAATGTATTGATATTATGGAAATTAGATGTGTAGACATGGTGATGATGTATGGTTTGGTTTGGGTTTAATTTCCAATGTATTGATATTATGGAAACTATATGTAGGCATGGTTGTTGTTTGGTTTGGGTTTAATTTCTAATGTATTGATATTATGGAAATTAGATGTAGGCATGGTTGATGATGTTTTGGTTTGGTTTAATTTCCAATGTATTGATATTATGGAAATTAGATGTAGGCATGGTTGATGATGTTTTGGTTTGGTTTAATTTCCAATGTATGATGGTATTATGGGAACTAGATGATGGGTATAGGTGTAGGTGAGACAAGAATAGAACCAAGATATCCGATGTCAATGGTCTCGCCCTATTGAAGAAGCAACAAATAGATAGGGAGGAACGAAAAGAAGAAAAATGCTTCATAGTTTGCTTAAGGACCATGATGATCATACCCAATAGGCTTATGAACATAAACCCCTTGAGACATTGCATGATTGATAGGTCTATGGTTGAAATAATTTTCATGATCACAAAGTGTCGCATGAGCGCCATGTCCCTTGAGTAGATAGGAGAAAATAAAAGAGGGTAGGGTGGAGTGGTTTGTTTAGCGTAACCTTGTTGTGGGACAACATGCCCCTTCTGCAAGATACCCAAAACTAGAATAGGCAATTCCATGATCAAAATTTTATATTTTCTTGATTTTTTTCTTTTGCGTTTTACTTTTGCATTCATAGATTGATTGATGTAGGAAGTCTATATTGGGATGAATAGTAGTTTCTCCTTGAGGTCTTTGTGAAGCTGATCGATGCGGGAAGCTCCAAGATAAATTTTTGTTTTAACAAATACAGATTAGTTTTTTTTATAGACTAAGTACAACATGTGGCTATCTTTTTATAGCTTTCCTTCGAGGGAGAAGTCTACTTATAGTAGAAATAGAGAGACATAGATGTTCATTTGAGGGAATCATCTATTTGCAAGAAGTTTGACTCAAGGAGTAGAATTTTTGTTATCCCAAAAATTTTGCATTATTTTGGACTTGTAGTCATGGACAAGACTATAAAGGAGTATAGGCCTCTTTTATGAAGGAAAAACCATAACACGAAAAAGGTTAGCTATGAAAGAGGGGTTTCAAGTGACGAATGACCATGGGATTCCATCCGAAAAGGATGAAAAGTATCCATGAGAATCATGCCATGAGTAGAGTCGTGGTACTCATATTCAAGATAAGGTTGAATGGTGATAGATAATCACATAATTATGTTTAAGTCGTTGGTCCTTAAAAGAGGTAGGTGGAAGGAGAGGTTTGCTCAAGGGACGAGCATATATGAGACATAAAGTGATGTAGTAATTTATTCAACAATAGAATGATCAAAGATGAATTTGGTAAAGGGATGGGTGACAATATAAGGTGCAACCCAATTAGGAACAAACATGTCTCATTTACTTTTCTCCATTTTGGTTACATGTTGATTTTCCTTTAGGACAAGATCGTAGATCTTGAATGTTTATTCTTGAATGCATTTTCATATGCACGCTTAATTCACTTTTGGTATATTTGGAGGTGGTCTAGAGTGTTTACATGCCGTCTTCTTCAGTAACTCAAGTTGTGTCAAACGTTATTGGAAAAAGCATCATCAGAGAGGATATCTTTAAGATATATACTAAGAGATGGAATTTGGAATTTGAGAGGTAGGACATGACCTCTATACCGTAGACCAAAGAGAA
The DNA here is from genome assembly GCA_018340775.1 of Taxus wallichiana var. yunnanensis. Taxonomy (NCBI): domain Eukaryota; kingdom Viridiplantae; phylum Streptophyta; class Pinopsida; order Cupressales; family Taxaceae; genus Taxus; species Taxus wallichiana. Next base: position 893,376,873 of record CM031240.1, on the reverse strand, counting down.
AGGTTTGGTAGCGGTACAGGTGTGAATACTAGTACAATAATCCCATAAGGTGAAAGCAATGTGCATGTGCCAATCCTTACAGATTTCGTAAACCACTTTCATAAGAATTTTGGTGAGAGTTTTTTTAGAAGATTCAGCTTGACCATTTTCTTGTGGGTAATATGGTGAAGAGAAACTGATTTAAATACCAAATTTGTCACATAGTTTGGCATAGGGTTTTGTTTTTGAATTGTTTTCCATTGTTAGTGATGAGGCGATGAGGAACACCAAAGTGAAAATGATATGGTGGTTGATAAATTCGACTATTTTCTCAGCTTTGGTAGAAATGAGAGGGATGGCTTCCACCCATTTAGTGTAATATTAGTCATCGTGATGATCTAGTGATGACGTTGTGAGGAATTAGGGTTAATCTCCCCAATGAGATCCAAACCCCACTAAGAAAAGGGCCAAAATTCTCTGGCGACTTGTAAGGCGTGACTAGGAGTATGATGAAGGTTAGCATGTTGTTAACACTTCACACAATGTTTAACATAGTCACAATAGTATTAGTTAAGGTTTGGCCAATAGTAGATGAATTGAAGGATACACTTAGCAACAATGATACCACTAAAATTTCCCCTACAAATCCCATCACAAATTATTTGATGGTGTACGGTATTTCAAAACTAGTGAGGCATCACATGAGAATACCATCAAAGCTACATTTATAGAGAAGACCTCCCATGATGGTGTAATAAGAGACACCTTTTAGGAAGGATTTTCATCCATTGTGAGTGAGATCCAGAGGTAGAATTTAAAGCGAGAGGTAGTTAGTGAACTATTTATACCAAATGTCGTGTGGGTCAGTATCGATGCTACCCAAAAAATTAAGGTCAAGGATAATATAAGAAGGTAAATGCAACCATTGTATTATGATAAATATTTTTGAGTTTGAAGGTGAGGTAGGTATTTGAGAAGAAATACAAGCCATGGTATCTATGAATTTGTTAGTGGATCACGGAGTGGCTTGAATGAGGTAGTGATCAAACGTGGTCAAAATTAGGTCGACATGATGTTTATATTTTGAAGCTCATCATTACAACACTGGTACAAACCATTGATTTGGTTCACAACCAGTTGAGAGTCACCAAATATATTAATGGATTTAACACCTAGGGAAATGGAAGTTTGAATACCTAACACAAGAGCTTCATACTCAGCTATGTTATTTGTGCAGTCAAAGTCTAGTTTAAAGGATAATGGCATAGGCTCACCATCAAGAGGAATGAGGATGACCCCGCACCTCCCCCATGGTGACATTTGGATCCATCAAAGAATAATTTCATTTGATAAATAATATCATCAATGGAGAGGGCGCGATAGATTCATCAAGAAAATAAAAGTTTGAGGATTGATTCCCAAGAAGAAGAGCATTTGCAAGTTGATTTGCGCGATGATTTTATCTTTTACAAACTTTTTATGAATGAACTCCAACTCCAATTCTACAAGAAGCATGAGCCAATGAGCGGTGTGTTGGTGTTGGTAAGGTTTGGTGTACATGTAATGAAGAGGGTTAGTGTTGGTAACAACAAACGTTTTGTGATTAAGAAGGTAGTGGCGAATTTTGGTGGCCATGAAGACTAGGGCTAAGCAAATATTTTCAGCATGAGTGTATCGAATTTCGTAGTCTAGAAGAGTATGGCTTATGTAATAAACTACTTGTTCCCTATGCTTTTCATCACAATGAGCAAGCATGGCACCCAAGGAATGGTCAATAATGAGAAATGTAAAGGTAAAAAGTTTGTTCGTCTTTAGGTGGAATGAGCACAAGAAGGTGAAGAAGGTAGTTTTTCAATGCTTCAAAGGCTTTATGACACTCATCATTATAAGAGAAAGAAATGAATTTTTAAGGAGGTGGTCAAATGGTTGTCATCGTTTTCAAAGTTGAGAGATGAAGCATCAGATAGATTGTAATTTTCCTTGTAAGCTATAAAGCTGCCAAAGGTTAGTAGGTGGAGGCATGTCAAGAATTTCCTTATCTTAGCGGTAGAAGTGGTAGATGTGGTAGATTCCTTAATTGGGATTAGGACATCATTTGGATGGTAATTCATATTACAAGTTTTGAAGGGGAGGGATCTTCTGAATAATGTAAGGTTCCCCTTCATATTCAAATTTGAGGCAACAAAGTGAAGGGTGGAAGGTACACAAGCCATGACATGAATCCAGGGATGACCTAGCAACATGTTATACTAGAACTCTCCTTCGAGAATGTAGAAGAGTTCGGGAATAGTTCAGGGACCCACATGGATTTTGTGGACAATGGTGTCAAGAATAGTGGTCATGGTATCTTTAAAAGATCAAATCATGATGGGGTTTATAGACATATAATTATTTGGTATGCCTATTTTTTCATAGGCATGAGAAGATATGATGTTGATGCTAGCACCCCCATCAATCATAACGCATTTAATGTGAATATCATTAATGTAAGTAGAGATGAAAAGAGTGGGATCAGGATCATCAGGTTGTAAAGGGGAAATCTCTTATTTGGAGAAATTAATGGAAGCAATTTGATGAGGGGTAATGAGGGCGGTGATAGGTGAAGTGTCATTGGGTGTAACCTCGATGGATTACAGGACCTCTATCAGGGCTCAGAGATGAGAATCAGAAGTTTGAATCAAGTCATATAAAGACATATTCAATAGGGACTGGTGAAGTTGTTTGATCATTGAACGATGTGTAACCCCAGAAGAAGTAGGTGATTCTGGCCCAAGGATGGTTATCTTAGGGGGAGGTGTAAGTGTAATGGTAGGTGAAGGAGAACTAGAAGGGTTACCAAATTTTTCCTTTCCTTTGTCTTTTACATGTTGTGACCGAGTGGCTACACGCACCATGTTAATTTCAAAGATAGGAGGAGGAAAAGAGGTTTTTAGCCTTACCTTTATCCCTAGGTGGATGTGAAGGTAAAGGTTGTAGAATGGGTTTGGGGCTAGGTTGTGTGGTGATGGGTGAAGAAAGAATGGAATCCTCCTCCAACAGATCATCTTCTTTGAAGAGACCATCAGAATCACAAAGCTGAAGGAGAATGTTTTTAAGAGCCTTACAACTCTCGACATCATGCCCTAGTGAGCAATGATAAGCGTAAATTTTTGTGTCGTCAAACCCTACTAGTTTAGGTTTGAGAGGATCGTAAGGCTTGATAGGTGGAAGTAATATAAAAATGTCTTGTCATCACCAATCCGAGCACTATGATAATTCTTCACCGGGAACTCCTCAAAGTATCTATGATTATTTACTAATGGATGCCTTTAGTTTGGTGGATGTAGGAAACAAAACAACAACCGAACACAAGAATACCATTGACTATGATAAGAGTGAATGACGAAAATCTGAAATATCAAAATAAATTATAATATTAACATGAAATCAAGGTAATCTCACCCATGAGATACTTCAACAAGACTATGGGAGAAACTTTACAATTACACCTCTTGATGGCTTCTTCAACACAGGTGATGGCTTCTTCGCACACTTCCTACAATATTTCTCACTACTTTTTCTATGCTAAATGAGGGTGGCCTCTCTATTTATAGAACTTGTTTATCCATCCTATCTCTAAGATAGGATAAGAAATCCACTGACGAATCATATTCCATACCTTAACTCTTATCTCATACATGTAAGCTTAGAGTTAAGATAAGTATCATTTTACATGGGTTCCACATTTTTAGACTTTTTACAAATAAAATACACAAAATATTTATGACCTCACTCCTTGTCCTTATTACCAATATAATATTTCTAATTCCTAATCATGTAGACCCTACTTCTCTAATTACCCAAACTTTGACATTTTAACATTAGGGGCTATTACCACTTAGACAAATATTTACTTTTTACAACATTCCTATTGTACTTTGGGTTACCATACTCCACATTATTGGTAACCGCAGGATGCCGTTATCTTCTATCAAGGTACTACTAATTATACTTAACAACATCCTATTCCTAATACATACATTAATGAAATAGAAATTATGGAGGAAAATTTTAGTGTCGAGGTCCTCTAACAACCGAGTGAGGATGTTAGACTAGGATCCTACTAAAGGATCACAATGAGAGGTAAAGGTTGTCTTGGTCAAAGGGGTAGGCGACCTTCATGAGGGAGGCAAGGTGAGAGATCATGTTGGTGTAACTAATTTTTTATAGGTAGTGAAGGTTAAGGTTTAGGTTATGCATTTTGGGTAAAGGAAGAGGAATAGCACATGAGCGAAGGATATAAGGTGTAAGTCGAATAAGCCAAGGCGAAAGTGTGGGTGTTGGGCAAGAGTGAGGGTAAAGGTAGTGAAGCAAGTGTGGGTAGCACGAGAGGTAAAGATTGGGTATAGATTGTCACACTTTGGGTTTTCCTTGGTAAAGGGGTAGGTTAACCAAGGTTGAAGGATGTGGGCCCAATATCGATGACAGAAGTGAAGGTGAGTGAGAAGGGTGGGGTAGATGGGTGTGAGAAGAGGTTGGGTCTTCCTTTTAGGTGCCAGAGTAGATTTTGTGATTGGTGGTGAAGAAGTTGACAAGTCTAGCTTCATAGGGGGTATAGACTTGGTACCTGGTAAAACCCCTAAGGTGGTAGTAGGTTTTTGAGAAGATGGAGGCCTGAGTGGAGGGGGTGCTAATGAAGAAGGGGCTAATACCACGGTTTAGGTGTAATAGCCTTAGTCGCTTTGAAGATATTTGGATATATGGTCGAGGTATCAGGGGAGGACATCTACATTTGTGTGGAAATGGGGATTCTAAGGCATCCCAGAGGGTAGTGTAATTGACATACTCCAAGTGGTCAACCAAACGAGAGAATGGTTTTGGAGTAGATGAAGAGGACAATGACTTGGTGTTAAATCCTGTGAAGAGCTCTGAGGCCCACAAGACAGGGAAGGTCTTAGCCTTTGACTCGGTGGGTAAGATTGATGTTAGAAGAGCGATGGAATATTTAAAGACTTTGAATAGATATCACCAATAGGAAAAGTAGATAAAATTGGCTCCTTTATGGGTTGAGGAGAAGGTAAAGTGGGTAATGTAGACTCCTCTATAGGTAGAGAGGATGATAAGGTGGGTTCCTCTATGGGTAGAAGAACATGTAAGGTGGGTTCCTCTATGGGTAAAGGAATAGGTAAGGTGGGTTCCTCTATGTGTAAAGGAACAAATGAGGCATATCCTCTAGAGGTAAAGGAACATGTAAGGTGGATTCCTCTATGAGTAAAGGAACAGTGAGGTGGATTCCTCTACATGTGAGGTGGATTCATCTATGGGTACAGGAACATGTAACGTGGAATCCTCATAGGTAAAGGAGCAGGTAAGGTGGGTTCCTCTATGGGTAAAGGAACATGTGAGGTGGGATCCTCTATGCATAGAGGATTTTCATGTGAATATTTCCTCAATAGATGTTATAGGAGGATACTGGATAGAAGGATCAGACATTGTATTGAAGACTATCTTGAACCACATGTACATTGGTTTCTTCTTTAGACATCTCACTAGCATGAGTTGATGAAGGAGCATGGTTAGGAAAAGGTTTTTGAAAACATCCAAGTTTTCATTAGTAGGAGGTGTGTTAGGGTTGTCAAGGATGAGATCACCATTGTCTAACATTCCTTACACAATGTTTTTAAAGGTTTTGTAATTTGCATCACTATGTCCTTTTATGCGGTGGTAATTACAGAATTCATTTTCCTTATACCAAGCCAGTGTGGGGTGAGAAGGATCAAAACCAGTATGTGGTTTGATAGGAGGAAGAGTGATGGCTCTAGCCTTCAACAACTTTTCCAATATAGAAGAATAAGGCTCCCCAATGGGAGTGTAACTCTTTTGTTCATACCGATATTGAAAATTTTGCACTAATGAGAGATTGGAAGGAGGTTTAGGTTGATTGGTTGGATGAGAAGGGCCAAATTTTAGAACTACCATGTTTAGCGGATACTTTTAGCTTGGGATGGTTTTTGGGTGGTTTGGAAGAAGACTTGTTTGATTTGAAGAAAACATTTTTGTTATGCGGTTTTAGTTTTTCTTCTTCGAGGGCATGGATCTCAAGCTTCCTAGCCATGGTAAAATCCTTGTCAAATGTATGAAACATTTGAACCTAAATATTTAGAAATGTGTATAGTACATTCCTCGTAAAAATTCTATGAGCTTAGGGTCATAGGAGAGAGAAGGAAAGTTGATTGATTAGGCTTCGCCACCATGCAACGAAATCAGCAATAGACTTGTCATCATATTGATGAATAGAATATAAATATGTGATAGAGACCTTTTTAGAAATGTTTATCGAAAAGTGATCAAGAAATGTTTGCGCTAATTGATTAAAGGAAAATATTGAGTGCTTGGGAAAATCATTGTACCGATGTATAAGGAGGTCCCAACAAGGACATGGGAAAGGTACAAAGGAGCAAGGCATCATCATGTCCTATTAGGTAACAAGTGTGTCTAAATGAACACAAGTGTTGTTGTGGGTCCTCCTTATTGTTGAAGTAGTTGAATTTAGGTAGCTCCCATTGTGCGGGATATAGATGAATAGGTATAGAGGGATGAATGGGTTCATTACAAATATCATCATATGTTAATATGTTACGTGACCCAAAACCGAGGCCTCGAATATGAATTATATCTATCATTATTTTAATGAGATCCGTTGTGGGGTTTGATTGAGGGATGCCCCCTGAGGTATAAGGGGCTTGAAAATATGAATGGGTTGTAAAAGTCACACCAATATATGGTGGTGCCGAGTACATGAATTGAGACATAGGTATGTAGGAAGTAGTAGACGAGGAGGGAAGATACCCAAATACACAATTAAGGCGATGGTTATACATTTGAGGTAAGGTGGAAGTGGGAGGGGCTTGTGGAAATATCCTCATGGTGACATGTGGAAGAGTTTGGGGAATAGAGACCACCAAATTATGAAATGGAATGGAAGAGGGTAACGCAACCAAAGGTTATGTAGGAATAGGTATATAAGATATTGATGATGATATAATATAGGGAGTGGATATGGGTATTGTAGATGTCAGTGGGAGAGAAGATGTCAAGGATGCAGAGGTTACGTGAGAAGTAGGTGGTTGCAAAATAGGATTAGGAAACACTAGAGTAGTTTGGGTGGCCACATTAGCATTCCCCGATATGGCAGAGATGGTAGAAATGGTGGGCATGGAAGTGGGAATTCCATAAAGGGGATAACCTGATGAGTCATGGGTGGAAGAAGTGGCAAGGTAATTTACAAGGGCCTTGGTGTTATGATCAAGGAATCTAGTGAATTCCTCATCACCTACGGGTACATTCGCAAAATAATTAGGATCCATTGGAGATGAAATGGAAGGTGGTGAAGGGCTAGAAGGAAAAGGTATACAACTTGCATGGAAAGTAAGAGATTGTGCCTATTGATGAGTCCAAACCATATGGAAGGATGGAAAACATGTACTTTGGGCTCTGTAAAAATGACAGAAACTCATAAACAAACTTTTGAAAAATGTATGGAAGGTGAAATTAGCTCGTTGTTTTTGACAGAAAATCAAAAACACAGAGACCGATACCAGTCAGTGAATCGGTGCTAGAAGAGGAAATGATCAATGTCGGTTGTGGAATTGATACCGGTAGGGAAGATTAGATCTAAAATTAAGAAATTTGAAATTTCTAAGCAAGATTTTGGTCAAAAGAAGTTGAGAACTGGGTTGTGTATATCAATTCTAATCTAACACACTCAGAGAACTAGAATTAACTGATTTTGATGGCCGAGTGTAAAAAAGAAAGAAAGTGATGAAATACGATCTCACACCTCAAATAGTAGAAGACAAGAAAGAAATTCACAAATCCAACAAGAAAAATCTAACAAACACGTTATCCTAGGAATAAGATTTTAGTGTTTTGATGGCTTAAGCCTTAGGATTGGCTATGAATATATAGAAAGGAGTGGATATAAGGTACCTAGAAGCCAACTATGGATGGTTTTAGGAATGTTTTGGTGAGGGGCATCCTCGATATACCTTTTGGTACATGAGGTCCAAGCTTTGATATGAAAATCCAGCTAGAACACCGGTCGGGGCCCACTATCAATGGGTGTTTAAATCCTTGATAACTTCTTCTTGGGATTTGGGGAATGTTTAAGAAATGTGTTGTTTGTTTGAGTGATTTGGAAAAGTGTGTGCAAAAGTGGACTACACTTAATTACCCAATCATCAATTGGTCATGACCTCCATTATATTTGATTGCTAATTAGACTATGTGAGCTAAATGTAAGAATACACATGATGCAATGTAACAATTTTAAACCCAAATCAAAATATTGAGATTGGATGAAAGCAATAGTGAATAGGAATAGAGTATGAATTTCACTAATGCAAGAAAGAAAGAAGAAAGAATGATTCATTTTAATTTGCACCAAATGAAATGTGACTTTTAGAGAAAATAGAAGAAAGAATGTTACCAAGGAGAGATTTAGTGAAGATTTTAGAAAGGAAACAATCAGAAATGCAATCCTAAATGAATATAAGGAACCCAAAAATGATGAGGGTCCCACTGGGCGTGCCAAAATGTTTCACCACATAGGAGTACCATATGAAAAAATGATTTAAAAGGTAAAGGTAAGGTACATGAGGAATACCTAGAGGTCGTGAAGAGGTTGTGCACCATTGTTGAAGACCAAGTCGATTGTAGAGCACTCATTTTTGTCTTGGAAGGACTACCTGAGAAGAAAAGCAAGACCACAAAATAGAGTTAATAACATAGGTCAGTGGATTTCCTAGCGTGAGCTAGATCTAGGAAGCGGGGTGCTTCCTTGAAGGTTTCAATCCATGTCTTAATACAAATTAATGTTGATAAATATCATGAAATGGAAAGTCCTACTATAGTTATATGATTTGGGTATCTCACACAACACAATAGTCTAAATCTAATCTAAATGATGAATATAAGATTAAATCTAGGAGAATGGTCGGTTGTTAGGGTCTATAGGTATGACAGAGGGTAGAAAGAAGGTTTGAGTGAAGTCTTGGGAGGTTTTGGAGAGTTCTAGGTGGAGGAATGAGCTCGTTGGTCTAAGGGAAAATTATAGACACAGAGACCGATGTTGGTTGGGGAATCGATGTCGGTCATTGGTTATAGCTAGGATCGGTTGGGTAACCAATCACGGTAGGGGAAATTGAGTTTCAAAGGTAGAAAGGAGGTTGATTTGGGCTCTCTTTGATTACACGAGTATTGGGAGGTCTTAGGTAGGGTGTAGGAATTTAGGTGAAGACTCGGTAGGGGTAGAAGGGGTGGTTGAAATGGCAGAGTGGTTCCGGTTGGTAGGGTGTCGGTGAATGGGCTACAGAAGGTATCCAAGAGAGGAAGGAGGTGATTAGAAAAAGATAAAGGATCTAAAACCAAAGCTAATGAAATCAATAACCTAGTTAAGAATACTTATCAGAGATCTAGAGATTGGTAGAAGGTGGTGGTTGGTGGGTGTGCATAGGAGAGACGAGTCAAGATCCAGTGTTACATGGTAGCGAAGGTTGAGTGCTTCTTCGTGTGAATGGTTCAAGCCTATGAAGCCATAGATTTAGTTTTTTGTGGATATTTTGATGCTCTGGTGCTTAGTTGATCATCAAGGTGTCGATTGAATGCCAAAGATGCAAGATCAAAGAATGCCAACCAAAAGAAGAACCTAAGAAAAGAGTTAAAAATGCTTATTTAAAGGAACCGATGGCTCCACCTTCTCACATGCCATCTTCATCACTATGACCTCCCTTCACATGCACACTTTTCACGAATAATCCATATTGGGAACATATTCCATTTGATCCTACTTGCGAAAACTCTATATGTTCACATGATGGCTTGGATAGAATTGGATTCACTTTTGAAGATCTTTATCCTCCGACACATAACCCTCATCTATATTATGGATTCATCACTATTACTGCAACATATGGTCTATGTGTATTCCATCTCACATTTTACCTCCAACATATACCTCCTCAACTCTTCTCATATTGGGATGGTATGGCTTAAATATATAGGAGGCACATTAAACCCTAATCATATAGATATATCATTTCCCATGCCCTTTTAACATATATTCATTTATAACGCTTATTTTCTTTGGCTATACATAGAATCTCACTCACTATTATGCACATGGGTGTCCATTACCACCCTTCACTTACAAAGAGTATGTTATGGTATGTACAACTTGCATCTTAGTGGTTCATTATGTGATCAACCTGAAACCTTTGCTTATCAGGTCTCTAACTCTTATCCGTATGACTTTGACCACAAATTGATGATCTCTTAGATGACATTACATGATCAATTCTTCATCTTGACACTTGGGTGGCATAACATTCACACAACCCCCTCACCATCCTAGAATTAACACATGTGTTATACTCACATTTACATATATCCACATTCTAGCATCCACATAGTCACTTACATCACATGCATCATCATTACCCTATGACACACTCTTGTGCTTTGGTTCACACATGATTGTTGAGGGAATTCTTTACACATGGACCCCACACACTACACAATAGTTACTACACATTAGGCATCACATATCATCACATAATCCTACATCATCTACATATCACACACTACATCATAGGCTATAGGCATTGTGAGTATTCATACATCTTACACTTTACATCCTACATATTTTCTTATCTACATATACATACTACACATGACTCACACACTACACCATATCTATCACATGTTGTGCATTTGTCTCAAATCATACACGTCATCTTACATTTCATTTTACACCTATTTTTCTATAGATATTAGGCATGGAAACTTCATACATTACATTTTATTCTATAACGTACATTACACATTTTGCATATTCACCTCTATGTTCTGCACTCACTACTTGATGATGCACTCTAGTCTCATGGTCCATACTAGACTTTTGAGGGTATACATCACACACTCAAATGTTCATCATTTCATCTTCTCTGCGACATTCCTAGGATTAGTGATATACACCTTAGGCTATAGGGTCACTTCTTCTAGAACCATCTCGTGATAGGCTACCTCATCACCTTCACTTACATTATTTAGTGGTATACGCTTTAGGCTACATCACCACCTCCTTTCTATTCATTTAGTCATGATATATGCTTATAATATAGAGTCATGTACATGTCATTGCTATGTCACATATCATCACCACACACTCATCACAATGCGCTACATACATCACATAGTTTGATTGTTTCCCGATGTCGCACTCTTTTTTTTGTTCATTATTGATTCTGATGGGGCATACTAAATTAATTTCACCGCATACAAATCCATTCACTCGGGGATCATGTGACTCCTATCATCCATTTTTCATTCCACTCCATCCATCCACAACATATTGCATTTACTCTTTCTTGCACTTGTCTTTACATGTTCACTTTACTACACATGTTAGATAGATCTCTTGTATGTCATTATCTTTACCATACACACATGCACATTCACATCCTTCTCTAGTTGTGATCATAGATACAAGATTATACATGCATCATCAATGCTTGACACACTACCTATTAGGGGCATCCACATTCGTACACTACATGTGTTATTGTTTCATTTTATACTTAGCACTTTCCATTATCAGGTTATACATGCTTTGACATACATGTTATTTTCTAACATGTTAATGGTGCATTCATGTGCAATAATTGTTATATAGGGATATTTTCTTCCATACTTGTTTATTTGGTTGTTGTTATTGCATTATCTTCTTTGTGGGATTTTCCCTTTGTTGCATATAAAAATTTCTTGTTCACGGCCATGATAGCCTTGAGTGTCTTACGACACTCGAGTGGTGTCCCATGTTTATGACCCTCTTTGTGTGGTCTATGATTATCTCTTTGAGTGTATACATTATCTACTTATTTTTAGCCTACACAGTGTTTGCTTCTACATGCATGCTTTTTCATAATAACACTTGTTTCTATCCACTTTTTGTGTGTGCCTTGGTCTTTATCAAGAACATTCCCTTCCCTCTACTGAGGCTTAGTTTTAGTTACGTGGTTGGTCATCTTTTGGGGCTGCATTCTCTCTATTTGCGATGGCGTTGCATGCGCCCGCAAAGAGGAGGGCATCATTTGGGGCTTACACATGGTACCAATATAGTTCAATGTATAGTTTAGTCTAAAGTCTACATTCGGTCTACAATTTGCAAGTTCATTCGGACTAGTCTACGAACCCCATACACATCGAATTTAGTAGAGTAGATTGTCCCTAGCATTCTTGGGAGTAGTTACTGAGTTGGAGGATACAACAAACTTTCTTCCGACACTACTTTGGAAAATGACATCATATCTCCCAAAACTAGACAAGTATAGAGATCTCTTCACCAATCTCAGGGAAGAAGTTATAGGTTGGAGAATAACACAAATTTCTCCTGCGCACTAGTTCGCCATAATGGCATGAGATCACCAAAAAAACTCGCACTTCACTGAAATTTACAGGATATCCTCCCTACACCTTTTTTCTCATCTCGATTAGGTGCAAATATTCCTTTTTTATTGTTATTTTCACATGTTTCTTTACATACATACATGCATTTTACACATATACATGTGTATTTGACTATTTGATCATCTTCTCTTTTGTAGGCCCATCTATATGGGAAGCAAGTAGTAAACAAAAACACACACATGAAGAGTACATACAATACTAACCATGCAAGTACACTACACACATTGGCATATACACACGTGCTTCTACCCTAGGTTCACTTTCATCACTTTTACACTTTTGCATCTTTAGTCTCCATGCTCCATCTTTTTGTCACTCCACACTTTGTCTAGTCCTTTAGCACATTTCTACATCACTCTACATGGATTATCAGGTACACATCTCTATCTACTTTATGTTACCGAGCTTTCCACTCACCAACATAAAGTGGGGGCAAATGTAGTCACTAAATCACACACTTTGAGTCAATATTTAGTCCCAGTCTCATACTATTATTCATATGGTTTTTGAGTGAAGAAATTACTAATTAACCCATGTCCTTTGCCTTTTTATTTCACTTTATATCATCACCGCTGACCTCTACATGTACTTGTTTAGTTTGTTTTGTCATTTGTATTATTCATATTCCTGATTAGGGGCGCCTCGGGCACCCTAGTCCTCTTTGTACTTTGCTTCCATATTTTGGGAACTTTCTAGCCATTTGAGCTTTCCATATTTTTATTGGTCATCCTTTTAGGGTTAATTACAAAATTAGAACAAGAGAAACATATAAATATAAAGTTATGAGACCATAATGAGGGACCAAGCACTAAGCATATACTATCACCATCTAGAGTTGCATCCATCAAAGGCACCTAAATCTACAATTACATCCATTTACCTCCATCACAAGGCACACAAGGTTGGTTCATCTGCATCACACTTCATAGGATGGGAGTCGATTATTTCCATGCACACATTTATTACATTCTACATCTAGTTATTACTCATTACTTCACAAAGTGCAAGCGGCACAAGAGAAACTTAGGGCACGATTTACACTCACACATAGAACTATATCGGGTCCGAGATGTAGTGAAGTGCTTAGTTATTAAGTCCACCATTTTCACCATTGAGGATAGTCTGACCCCTTCATTTGCATATTTATTTTTAGGGGTTTGATGCTTGTCTTGGGATTTTTTAGGTCTCTCCTTCATCTCGGTTTCGGTGACATCCAGCGCGATTCAAGAGAAGTTAGTGATAGGAAAAAAACTACAAGTGAACATCCAATGACACCTTAGAGGAGGGTTTTAGACTATTTCCGTAGACTAGAGCACCCAAATCTCATACCATGGTGCCCACAAGTGCCCCTGTCCCTCTCCATGTGCCCCAATCCAATCAGGGAGCTCAAATCTATGCTTTCTGAGGCTTTTGTGTGGTTGTTTCCTCCTCCTATTTTTGTGGTTCACACTACTGACACAGATCTCACATATTTGTAGAATCAGCTAAGGATTTATGTACCCCTCTCGCACATTAGGGTTTTATATTTCTATTTACTTAGTTGCTTGGGCCATTTCCTTTATTTATTTAGTTTTTATTTATTGCTTTGCATAACATTAGATTAGAATATTATATTCCATTTTAGTTTAATCATTTTGGTGAACCCATACTCAATCTTCACACTCTTAGGGTCCTCATTCTTTGTTTATCATTCTAAAGTATAGTCATCATGAGTATCTCAATCAATGATTATTTTCTTGCACATCCTAATGTAAGGCATAGAGTCCAACATATTCTTGCTACTACTTGCATTCGTGTTGATATGCATCCTGACTCAATCTATCAAACTTTTGTAGATGCATTTTCTCAACACATAGCATTCAAATATAATATTCTCGCTGATCTTAACACTTTTGACAATGATCCACCCTTGTATATCATGATTCACATATATAATGTGGGTGTCAAGCATACTCTAATTGATAACGTATATGAACTTAATTTGTGTCCTATGGTATTCCTTGAAAACCTAGGTCTTTCATTCATGATGTTAGTCCATCATCTCTCTCCCTTCATGTGCATATGATGGTTCATTTCACCCATGCATAGGTCACATTGTTCTTCATATATCATGTAGGGCCAAAAATATTAACATAGTATTCTTTGTCATTGACTTTCTAGTCTCATATAATTGTTTTCTTGGTAGGCCATGACTTCATGCCATGCAATCTATTGCCTCTAAGTACACCATTTTGTCAAATTTATACATGAAAGTGTTGAATATACCATTCTTTCATGACCGTGATGCTTACAAATATTGTGATCGAGATCCTAATACTACTCTTCCTATTCCACGCACTAATACTATAGATGACCCTCAACCAATGGATGAACTACCTCATTTTCCACCACTTGAGGGTGTTATTTGTGTCATTGATGTAGTTCCTTCCACTCCACCGCCTCCCCCTACCACTACTACTACTATGGTTATTTATCAGGGGTCTCTTTCTACATCAAATGTTGTTTTAGCTCCTCCACCTTCTCACATGCCATCTTCATCACTATGACCTCCCTTCACATGCAAACTTTCATGAATGATTCATATTGGGAACATATTCCATTTGATCCTACTTATGACGACACTATATGTTCACATGATGGCTTGGCTAGACTTGGATTCAATTTTGAAGATCTTTATCCTCAACACATAATCCTCATATATATTATGGATTCATCACTATTACTATCAACTATGGTCTAAATTTGTATTCCATCTCACAGTTTACCTCCCGCATATACCTCCTTCTACTCCACTCATATTAGGACAATCTTGGCTTACATATATAGGAGGCACATTAGACCACGATCATATGGATATATCATTTCCCATTCCCTTTGGTCGTATATTCATTCATTTGCAATAGTTATTTTCTTGGCTATACATAGAATCTCACTCATTGGTATGTGCATGGGTGTCCCTTACCACCCTTCATTGATGAAGAGTATGCTATGGGTATGTACAACTTGTGTCTTAATGGCTCATTATGTGATCAACTTGACACCATTGCTTATCAGGTCTCTAATGCTTATCCGTATGACTTTGACCCTAAAAATGATGATCTCTTAGATGACATTACATGATCGATTCTTCATCTTCCACACTTTGGGGGCATAACATTCACACAACCTCCTCACCATCCTAGCATCAACACATGTCTTATACTCACATTTACATATATCCACATTCTAGCATTCACATAGTCACTTACATCACATACATCATCATTACCATATGATGCACTCTTGTGCTTTGGTTCACACTTGATTTTGAGGGCATTATCTACAACATGGAACCCACACATTGCACAATAATCACTACACATTAGGCACCACATATCATCACACAATCCTACATTATCTACATATCACTGCACTACATCATAGGTTATAGGAATTGTGAGTCTTCATACATCCTACATCTTGTCTTACATACATCATACACATACTACACATGACTCACACACTACACCATAACTATCACATGTTGCGTGTTTTCACATATCATACACGTCATCTTATATTCCATTTTACATTTTCTATGTTATACATCTTAGGGCATGGACACATCATACATTACATCCTATTCTATCACGTACATTACACATTTTACATATTCACCTCTACGTGTTGCACTCACTACCCGATGACACACTCTAGTCTCATAGTCCATACTAGATTGTTGAGGGTATACATCAAAAATGGACCACATCACACTCACATGTTCATCATTTGATTTTCTCATGTGAAATTCCTAGGATTAGTGATATACGCCTTAGGTTATAGGGTCACTTCTTCTAGCACCATCTCATGATAGGATACCTCATCACCTTCACTTACATTGTTTAGTGGTATACACTTTAGGCTAAATCACCACCTCATTTCTATTCATCTAGTCATGATATACGCTTAGGCTATAGAGTCATGCACATGTCATTACTATGTCACATCTCATCACCACACACTCATCACAACGTGCTACATACATCACATAGTTCGACCATTTACCGATGATGTGCTCTTGATTTTGGTTCATTCTTGACTATTAATGGGGCATACTAAATGAACCTCACTGCATACAACTCCATTCACTTAGGGGGCACATGCATCTCCTATCATCCATTTTCATTCCATTCCATCCATCCACAACATACTACATTTTATGGTTGCATTTACTCTTGTTTGCACTTGTCTTTACATGTTCACTTTACTACACATGTTAGATAGATCTCTTATATGTCATTATATTTACCATACACACATGCACATTCATGCCCTTCTCTAGTTTTGATTGCAGATACATGGCTTATACATCCAAAGATTGATTCTTGACACACTACCTATTGGGGCATCCACATTCGTACACTATAGGTGTTATTATTTCATTTATACTTAACACTTTCTATTATTAGGTTATACATGCTTTGACATACATGTTATTTTTCTAACATGCTAATGGGTGCTTCATGTGCAAAATTTTTTATGTAGGGATATTTTCTTCCATACTTGTTTTTTTGGTGCTATTGTTTGTTATTGTTTGTCTTGTTTGTGGGATTTTCCCTTTGTTATGTACACTCACTTTCTTGTTTGTAGCCATACAGACCTTGAGTGTCTTAGGACACCATGAGTGGTGTCCCATGTTTTCATCCTACTTTGCATGGTCTATGATTGTCTCTTGAGTGTTTACATTATCTACTTATGTTCTATCCTACACAAAGTGTTTAATTTTACATACATGCTTATTTGTAATAACACTTGTTTCTAGCCACTTTTTTGTGTGTGCCTTGGTCTTTACCAAGAACATTCCCTTCCCCATGCAGGGATCAATTTTAGATTACGTGGTTGGTCCTTATTTGGGGCCACATTCTCCTATCTGTGACATGCATGTGCCCCCAAAGAGGGGGTTTCATTTGGGGTTTTACACACGGTAAGGGGATACAATTTAGTCTATAGTCTACAATATAGTTTATAGTTTGTGAGTGGGTTCAAATTAGTCTGCAAACCCTATAGAAATGGATTTTACAGGAAGATTTTCCTTAGCATTATGGGGATCGATTACGGGTTGGAGGATACAATAGAAGTTCCTCCCTACACTACTTCAGCCAGTGGCGTCAGATCACCCAAAAAACTAGATAATATAGAGATCTCTTCAACAATCTCGGGAAGCGGTTTCAGTTGGAGAATAACACAACTTTATCCCTACACTACTTCAGCCAAAGTGGTGTGAGATCACCCAAAAACTTGCACTTAAATGACACTTACATGATATCCTCTCTACACCCTTTATTTCATCTGGATCAGTGCACATTTTCCTTTCTCATTTTCATTTTTATACTATTTTAGATGTTTCTTTGCATACATACATGTAAACCCAAGGCCTTTTATAAAAAAAAAGAGAGAGCCTTTTACAAAGGCCCCTAGTATTTGTGGGATACCCAAACTCTAGTGTTAGATGGGGTATTTTGTTATCGGGTGATTTGTTCGATATGATAATATTGGTTGTATGAGGGTGGTGCCCCTTCTAACACCCCACTTCTTTATTGTGTTTCTTATTTCAGTTTTGGGTGATGGCCTTGTTGTCACAGATGAATACACCCTTTGGAGAGTGGTGATAAATCCCCCTCTAAGCGACAAAATGGAAGCACTCCTAGCTAAGGGTGACTGTATGTTAAAGTGAGTCTCCAGAGAGGATGGTTCCGCTACTATAACACCTAAGACTAGTTATACTTCTAAGGTTACTCTACTGTACTATATGAATTGGGAAAAAGGAGAGGTAATTAAGGGAAAAACAGAAAGGATGGTGATATACTAGAAATTTTGAGGATATTAAAACTTGTGTGAGCCACATAGATGGACCATGGGAACCACACACACCATACACAACCTATGATAGATATGTCAATGCAAAAGTGCTTTAGAGAAGGATTTGAAGTCGTGACAAAATAAAGAAGGGTAGAAAATAGCTTTGAAGGACAATTTGGTAGAGCTCCACAACAGAAATCCCAAACAAAACTTGGTTAAACACAATCAACAACCTGTAAATCACATATAATTACATAAAGGCATGGAAAATAAATTGTAAAGCAAGGATAGAACAATATAATGAGATAAAAGTAGTTTTAAGACATTATATTACACAACACATAAGGTTGTAGGAAGGTAAAAATAAATCCTTTATTGATCCAAGAGGTGAAACAATTATAATAAATCACTCAACCCCTACTCTTCCACTTAGAACTCTAAATTGCTCCAAAATGATGAATATAAGTTGTCGAGATCTTGTTGACAATGAAATCCATGGATTTATATAGAGAATGAGGGAAAATAAGGGAAAATAGAAGAGACATGCAAATGTGAAGATTATGATAGAAAAACATGTGATGTTGCATTTAGATCCTATAACTTTTCTCCAAAATAACCCCACTTGCTCCAAAATAGCACTTCCCACTCTCAAAATGTGATGGCGTATGCTCATAAGAAGTTTGTTGCCCTTCGCATGTTCCTCATTGATTTTAGACTCATGCATGGTCTAAAAGGTTTTCTTGCATTAAACCCTAGTAATCTTAGCCCCGAGTGATAAAAATGGAGTCTTGTTGCATGATCTTACCCATTTTAGCTTCTACATGAGCCAAATTTTGATTTTAGGCAAATAAATAAGCTAAAATATCATTTTTGGGCATTTTTGGTCTTGTTTTTCCTATGTTGGGTCTTTCGCTTTACGGAAAACATGAGGAATTGTGGAACATTCCCCATATTCCTCCATCGGCCAATTTGACCTATTAATTGCATAGATGTGAGTGGTGGGGTTTCGGGGTACTAAGGGAATTATTGAATTGTTCCCCTCATTCCTATTAGTCTAAATTAACCAATTGCTTGTCCATTTGTTCACTTTGCCCTTAAGTTAGATGGTGAGAAAGTAATTATGTTTTTCCTCTCATGCCCACCTTATCCACCCTTTTTACTATACCTTCTTTATGGCTTTCTTGGTTGATCGAGGCACTTTAGGAACAATTGAACTATTCCAACTATGTCACTCATACCCACTTTATTTGACTTAATGTTTACCCTACCTTATCTGTGGCTTCCTCGGCCAATCGGGAACTCTAAGAACAATTGAAATATTTTGTTGGTTCCAATAAACGTTGAATTATCGACTACTTTCCCCTCTTCTCTCGTAGATTTGTCATCTATTATGGGTATGCAGGTACTAAGGGAACATATGAACATTTCCTAAAAGGTTCAATTTCATCAACTCCTTATCCTTTTCAGACCAAAGGTAGAATGGGGAATAGGAGGAACAAAGGAACACTTCCTCACGTTCCTCCAAAGGTTGATCTTGCCAATTTTTCCCCAATTTTGCCTCCTTTTTCCCAGTCTTGACCAATTTTTGCTAGTAAAACTTAGTAAGAGGAAAGGAAATGCTAATACATGAAGGTTTGTCCAAATTTTCTAAAATTTTCCCCAAAAATGTGCTAACTTCTTCATAAGGATGGCTTGGAAAGAGAGAAAGGGATGACTAGGACACTCAAATTTTCCCAAAACCTACTAAAATTTTTAATTTTCCCTAATGACAGGACACCTCGAAAACTCATCGTCATGTCTTGTCAAAAAATCCAAAATGGCTTGGGGGTGGATTTTGGATAATAGGACCCTATATATTTCCTTGAACCGCCTATACAAATAATATCTAACTTTGTAACAACACTTCATAATTATTCAAAAATATTGATATTTTTGGTTCGAGGGTCGCTAAAATAAAAATATGATGATGCAACAATGGTATTGCAATTAGTAAAACTATCTCCCTAGATTCATTTGTGGGATCCATTTCAAATGCAATCCCAATGTGTGTGCCTTGAAGTACACCTATGATACTTCCTTAGAGATATGATCAAAGGAGAAAATTCTCAAGCCTTACCTAGACAAATTTTTCACCACCCAATGTCAAATTTCTTGAAAATTTGCCACTTGTTTCTTTGTTACATTTAACAAAATTGTGTGAAATTGAACACGAGTCTTAGAGCCTAATATGTTCTTGCATATCGAAGAATTTGAACAAACATTCCTCTTATCAAATTCTAGGATGAAAAATTTAGATGATTTTGTTTCGAATGGATTACGCCAATTTTTGTCTTTTGTATGATTTGATTGATTTTTACAATTGGTTTGTTGACACATTCATTAATTTATTATCATTATACTTATTTTGATTTGATATGATTATGAATTTATCTATTATTAATATGTTTACATGTTAATGTATTCTTTTGAGGGTTATGTGTGTCTAGTCTTCGATAAATGGTGTAGAGATTTGAGCTATTTGGGCTTTCAATAAGGTGACCATCTTCCCTAACATAGTCTATTGGATCCCTCATGAAAATGCATATAGTTCATAATATTAGAACAATCATGTTTATATTGGTTTCTTCATGAGACCTGTCATAAAACATTCTTAGACTTTAACGATGATATATGTTGACTATAATATTCGTGTTGCTGAAATTAACTAACCTTCCTATCATTAAATATATATACTATTAGAAAATAACATTTAATGAATCGATGGTTAGTGAATTTAATTTTGATAAATATGGAAGATGGAAACCCTAACTATAGTGGTGAAATTCATGTATTTGACTAAAAAACAAGAAATCAATAATAACGTTTCTAGGTCACATGTTCAAATCTTGACAATAATATTCCTAAGCAACATCAAAGTCAATGAAAGCATGGTGATTATGAAAACCTTGCAAGATATAGAGAATATTTATATAATATTAGAAATCACCATTTAATGAATCAAGAGTTAGTGCATTTAATGTCCACAATATTAATAATAATTCCCTACACTTGGTCGACTCTCATCTTCTTTCACCACTCCCTCATATTGCAAATCCCCATTATGCCAAAAATTCAATATAACATACTTAAGATTATACGCATGAAAACACTTCTAGTTTAATGAATGTTAAGAACCTCAAATGTTGAGGAGGCAATGCTAAATAAATATCCACAAGGAAAATTCTTATGGCTGATATATGTTATTGTATTGACAAGTGTGGAAAATGGCCTTAGATCTTTAGTCTATAAAGATTATGCAAAACCACCTAGTCTGCCATGTTTTGTGGTTATAAAATTGAGCTCGCTACATCAACTTGACATGGGATTCGAGTCCCCTCAAAATGTCCCTATTTCTAAAGTGTCTTGCAACATGTGCAGGGGATTTCCCCTTAATTTTTGTGTATGCCCTAACTATCCACAAAACACAAACGCTAAAATTGCAAACAACTACTATTGACATTTTGGGTATTGATCAATATGGGATTGCTTCATGAGATATCTCCATAGTATGTTGCCTCGAGATAATCTATGCACCACACCCACTTTCTCCTTCAAATGATTGATAAAAAATAACACATGGTTCATATGTGTATTCTTGAAGAAAGCAGAGTTTCACATATGTTTCGCCAACATTTTTCCCATTGAATTCTACTCCATCAAACCCTTTCTCCATTTCCCCTTTTCTTCCCGTAATGTTTCACTCCAATTTTAAGTTCTTGAATGCATCCCTATTAGTGTGTCTAGTTGCACGCTTTGCGTGTGATTGCTAGTAATACAACCTATATCACAGGGTTCGCCGAATTTCTTCCTTGAAATTTGAAATTCAGCGAATTTAATAAAAACCTTAGAAAATCGTCAAAATTTGTCATAAAATTCGTACAGTATGAGGTAGCTTAAATGCAAAACCTGAAATCATAAGAACAGGCAGATAAAATCTGTTTTAGAGCTTTAGTAACTTTCATGTTTGTTGTGTTGAGCGCGAGTTGCTGTGAGTGACGAGTGAGCGCAAGTTGTTGTGGCCTGTGAGTGATGAGTGTTGCCACACCCGACTGAGCATACTGCAGCTCGATTCCACTATTGGAGGCTGATCGATTCCACTGTTGGAGGCTTGCAGCTCTTGCCGCCATTCAATACTCGTCATTCATGATAGGGCCAAAAGAAAATTAGGTTAAATCTTTCATGATTCTAGCTTTGTTGACACTTATTTGTTATATTATATTAGTTTTTATGATTAGGCATTAGGTTTCACCTTTTTAAATTAGTTTTTGGCTTTTTCTTTTCAATTCTAATTTAAAAACATGAACTTTAGACATTAGATTTTTCAATTACTTATAATTTTAGTTTTACAAACATTAATATTTGATTAATAATTTATTAAGATATTTACATGCAAATATAAATATGTATATATTAGTATTAATAAATAATAACTTTGAAAAGTATAAAGTTATGTCATTCAAAGTATTAATATTAATGTCTTTAAATATTAGACATTATACATCAATTTCACTATATTCATTTAGATATGAATTATTAATATTTCATTTAGTATTAAGTTTTAGTTTCAGATTTACGATAGTAACATAAATTAACTTTAAGATATTAACATAAATTATATTTAAAATTAGGTATTTTAATAAGATTTAATCTTAATTTTTTTAAATAAAAAAAAATTATTTTTTAATTAAATTATATACTTCAAACTTATTGACAGATTTTTTTTCCCGAATTTTATCCACTAACATTTCAAATTTCTTTTTGGAGTTTTATCCTCCCTGAACACGAACCCGAACCCGAACCTTATGACTTAGAATACAACCACTATGACAGAAGTGTGTATAAAATGTTGGGGGACAAGGAAAGAACAAAGAAATATATGATGCAGCAAATTATAGTCCATAACAACATCCTTTATTATGTAGGCTATGACCTCCGCTTCAAATGCGCCATTTGACGTTAAAAAACTTTAAAAGAATAGAAAATATGAAAGAAATTGGTAGTGAAAAGGTTATGAGGACATAGAATGATTACAAAATTGTTGACATGCTTCCACTAAATGGTGGCCATTCTTAAACTAAAAGGAAAATAGCTTGGTAAAATAACAGTCTATTCTATAACTTCTGTTTCTTTCTGTTTGAAAATGTGGTCAAGCCAAAAGAATCATAAACAAATATCAGAGCGAGGTTTCGATCCTCGGACCTGTGGGTTATGGGCCCACCACGCTTCCGCTGCGCCACTCTGATTTACATTAACATTGAATTTGAAGATGATAAAATCCAATAGGACCGAAATACGTACCAATTTTTTTAGAAATTTATAAGGAGAATGGTACTATCTTTTATAAGGGAGGAAGATGGCCTCCATACAAAGGTCATTATAAGCAATCAGAAGGCCAAATAGCCTATTTCTCCTATGCCTTCCAACCTATAACGAAAAAAGAAAAGGAGCCTTCATCAGACTACAAACATACGAAGTATGTTGCCTGATATATTTCTCATTTTACAGAAATAGAGAAATAGAAGCCTACAAATGGTTACCCAAAATGCAACTGTGTGATTGGGTGGTTAATGGCCTCACTAGGTTAACACCAGAATGCGTCGATGGGTAGAGTGGGTAGCTAGATGCAACTTCGAGAATACTGAGAATACAATCATGAAAATAATGTAGTCTTCTACCGGTGAACCAAATGTATAATCAAGACTACATTTATACTTGTTTGGTAAAGAAAAGAAAAACATACAATTGTGTTTGAGCCGAGGTTCAAAGTGGGGACTAACGTGATAACCAGCGATGTTAACAATTGAAATGAACGACTCCTCGGTTGGTTCCGATAAGGAGAAAGAGAGTGATTATAATTCCTGTGCCTCATTTATTATGTATAGGCAACAGTGAAATGTAGTTGGTGTATTAATACTTCTCTAAGAAGAAAAAAAGCTGTCAACTCATATTGTACAGTCGCGTTTGTAGTCCAACGGTTAGGATAATTGCCTTCCAAGCAATAGACCCGGGTTCGACTCCCGGCAGACGCAGGGCTAATCTAGGTTCATGTATTTATTGAAATGTCGTCTTATACGAAAACATTTTAGTCCGGATAGATTTATGGGTATAAGTTTCATGGTGCCTGCTCTTTGTTGGATGTTTTCCTATGTTGTAGACTTGTGTAACAAGTAAGAATGATATCATTTAAATTGAAAATTTTAAGAAACTCCTAAACTGATTTTTAATTGGTTGGAAACTTTCCTCATAGTCAAGATCCCAAATCTAACATGGCCAACCCATTGCATGTGAAGACAATTTCTAATGGCCTCACAAAACTATTCCCACATATTTAGTCTCAATGGACCCACAAGATAAACTTCCCAAAAAAACAAACCTAATGGGCCCACCAATTAAAGTCTACAATTTTAATTTTTTTAACAATTATAATAAAGGTTCAAATCCATGTTCTTGATGTCTAACATTCTCTAGCCATCAAAAAGTTATGATGTCTTCTAAAGAAGTAATTTAGTAGGTGTAAGGTATACCCCCTCAACTAATTATATTCCGCAAGTATGCAATAATATGTAGTAGCTTCCTAGTATTGTTCAAGTCTACAATTAAGGTTTTATAATATTAATTTTTTTATCTAATATAAATTGTCTTCAACTCAATCACATTATAATGTTGTTCTACCCTACGATCCATTGTTAAACATCTTTGGTATATTTATAAACATAAGAGCATCATTCACATTGATCTTCTAAAGGCATGATTTTTTACCTAAGGAAAGCTTGATCACTTTTAGCAAGCTCAAGTACCCTTCAACACACTTATTATACTTACCAAATATTTTTAAAGTGGTGAGCACAATCAAAATCCACGCCTAAATCCAACATACAAGAGATAAAAGTCGAAAGTTACTACCATATTGATATTATCGTTGCATCAAGGCCCATCACCATAAATGACCATAGCTCCAACGTATTTGCTAGTTATAAGGGTTTTTTACCGCACAACAAGACAATTTACCAAACAAACATTGAAAACCCTTCACAAAAAAACCACCCTTAAATTGAAGTGTTTGATAACCTATAGCATACCTCGTTCATAGACATTTGTTTACACTTCACAAATGTGTTAGATTTTCCTATAAGGTTATCTCCAAAACACACTCAGAGTAATAATACCCTCCAAACATGCCTAATCAAATTTTATTTCTTGTAAGATTAATCCATCAATCCTTATGGCATCCTTCTTGCTCCACAAACAAAAGGGGAAGGACATGGAATGCATAAGCGTCAAGATCTATGGAGGATTGTTTGAAAAACCAAAGTTGAAAAGGGTGTATTAATGGTCATAACACTTGTTATCCTCCACATTATTTGTAATGATTTGCCATAATAACTTCAACAAAGGCTCACCCCTTCTACTAGACTTTAACTACCTACCTCTCTATCTCTAGGCTAATGTTTATATGCATACCCCTATTTTTGTAATTGATGATGGATGTTGATTAATTTTCGTCAAATTTTCCTTGGATGAGAACCTTGCTACTTTGCTCTCTAAGTGCTTTAACATGAATTTCTTCCTTCCTAAAGACATTCTTGTCAAAATATATCTTGCCCCGATCACATATCTTATTTTGATTTAATAACTTAAGAAACATAAGTAAATATCTTTATTATTTCCATGCAACCTATTTCTCAATAATACCATTTTAATAGTAGTTCGCAAAATCTTGATGAAGGTTGTGAAGTCTTTCTTTACACTTGCCAATTGCATTTGCTCAAAAGTTTCCAAGGCCTTTTCAACAAACCCACTTTATGTATATCTTACAACCATTCAAGTACATAATACCACATTTATTCTAGTCATTTTTTCAAATAGTTCATGTTCTTTGCACATGCTTCCATACATTGCATATATATCTACAAGGGAACTTGCAAATAAAAATATTAAAATGTGTTTTCTCCGTAATGCTTTGGTGGATTTCCATATTTTCAAAACACCTATTTTGAAATAGGTGGGAATAAGCTAGAAAAGGTGAAGTGATCCGACTTGACACATGTTGGTTGCATTTGGTGAAATGAATGCCTCATGATGATGCCCCATTTCTTATGTTAATTGTAATTATGATATTTCATCGAAGAGGTTATAGATTACAAACCCCAAAAATATTTTTGACATCAAACTATCGTTACCCAAACATACAAAAACCGGTTGTTGGGAAATGAAGTAATTTAGGACATGATTGTAGTCTCGAAAAATGCAAGTATGCCATTGAAAATGGAAAAGGAATGTACTTTATAAGGGGTATAATACCATCTTCCATGCCTATTTAGTTTTTAATTTCATAACAATAACCTTGTAAAGATGCAGAGTGCAAAACATGGCCATAATTTCCAACCTATTTTTAGGCCATGAAATTGTGTCTCGTACTTATGTCTAAAGTCTTTTTTCGTAGCAAGGAGAACTTGCGATTAGACATTGTAAACATATACATGACCGAAATAGAAAGCAACCCCTCGAGGTCAGATTTAAAAAGGTATTAATTTATGAAATGAGATTGAAGAAATATAATGGGTGTAGGATTTCAATAAGCCTACAAAGAGGTAGAGTGCCAAATAGGGCCATAATTTCCAACATGTTTTTAGGCCATGAAAATGTGCATGTACTTATGTCTACAATATCCCCTCTTTAGGAAGGAGCACCTATAGTTAGACCCTACAAACAAAGACATAATTGAAATAGAAAACAATACATTGATACAAAATTAAAAGTTTAATAATATATGAAACATGATTGAAGAAATGTAGTGGGCTCTGATGTGAGTTCTTAAATCAGCCATGGAGGTAAAAGAGGCAACATAAAATATTCAATGAGATGGATCAAATATTTTGTTTACATGTTGGAAAGAGTCATGAGATATTATTTATATATGCCGTAAAGAATATTTCTAGAAAGGCTAGACACTTTTTGGCACAATTTCCCACTATAAGAGATTCCTTTGACATAATTATATGGTAGGAGAAATTAATGAGTTTTATATACGCCTTACATTAACTTAACAACATATGTAATTTATATGTTTTAGAGTGATACATCCTTGAAAACTTTCATAATTAAACTTTTTGGGAGATCAAAATATTTTTGATAACCCCATTAACATGATCAATTACATCATGATACATCATATATTAAAACAATTATGTCGTTTGGTAGGAAAAATTAACGGGTTTTATATATGCCCTTTCCTAAACTCAACGACCCATGTACTTTATATGGTTTAGAGTGATGCATCCTTGAAAAATTTGTTTCTAAACTTCCTTGGAGATTGAAAAATATTTTATCTAACTCCATTTATCATGATCAATTCCAAATGTTGACCCCACACTTATATTGTGATTTGAAACACGAGCACAAGATGTTCTTCATGTTGATACACAAACGATGAATATTTGGAAACCCGCTAATTTTTATTTTATTACTTAGTTTCTAATCCATTCAAACTAATTTCACTAATGAATTAAGAACTTAAACTAATTAATTACAATTACTAACTTTGTTTTATAATGAGAATTTAAATCTTGATTGATAGCCAAGTTCTTCCTTGACCAATCTTCATTCAATATTTAAGATAAATATGTTTTTAATTTCCCTCCCTGTGTACATACTTCTTTCCTTGATGAAAATTTCAATAGTGGATTTCAAATGTTAGCAATAAAAATAATTACATAATAGATTCTAAAGACCTCTACCACGCACACGATACCACAACCAAAACCATATATGTCTCACTTGGTTCTTGGGAAACTTAAATGTATTGTTAACTTTCTTAAGATAGCAATATAACTTGATGTTTCGTACCTATCATCTTTTTTTGAGTGACCAAATTTTTTGGACATGACTTCAAAATATTATAATTAGAAACTCTACTGAAAAACCCTAGACAAAATCATAAAAGAAACCTTGGGAAAAAACTAGTTATAAATAAGCCTTCAAGGCACATACACGATTCTATAGTGATAACCACATTTCTTTAATTTTGTATGATCAATTTTTGTGTGATGCATTTTGTGATTAATGACAACAATTATTGTTTAAATAATTTCTGTGTAGGTTGCATAAAAAACTATCTATATAAAAATGACCCATGTCATGTTTTTTACCATGTTTCATATTCCTATGTTTTTTCCAAGTTACTCATTTACTCTTTGGAACTACATATTATAGAGTTTGGTAGTATTTTCATAAACCGAGCACATACCTCATCTTCTAAAAGTCATGCAATCTAAAACCTAAGTAGGGACCTCTACGAATCAATACCATGTGATTTTGAAACATGAGAAAGCGATATCATTAAGAGAGACTAGATATTTGTTCCTTTGTTGGGACTTGAGATTTAGAGTTATCTCGGGTGACATGTTTTGGAACTGATTTATATAAGAACATTACAAAATTACACAAATCTAAATATACTAATGCATACTTAAACATATAAGCACATCACAAGGGTTCTATTTCAAAAACATTTAACTATGTCAATATAAAGGACAAAAACAAGTTTTTGATATACCTCCTAATGCACAAGCTTGTGTTATTATATAACCCTAGGCATACAAAGATTATAAATAATCTAACAATTAACATAGAGGATGAAAGATTTAGGATTTCTATTCTAAAGAGATGAAGGGAGAGAATGGGAAGTTTTATATGTTTTGGAAATAATTTTATAATATTTTTTTAATGATGATTGTATTAATAGGTGGGCCCTTTTGATTTACCTCTAAGATTAAAGGAACCACATTCTCCTCCCTCCTTCCTCTATTCCCAAGCTTGAATGAACTTCTACTTCAAGGTAGTTCTAAAATCTTATGAAGATTATATATTTTTCTCATATTTCAATATTCACCTCTTTGGTATCTTGTTATGGTTTGAAGAAGGTAATTACCCTTGGTTAACCGAAAAGATCTTGAAAAAGGAGAATTGTCAAAGAGAAAAAATAATTTATGTACTCTTTGGATTTCCCTTAGGTGTTTCCTTCTTATTTTTATTTATAAAGGATAAAGGTTTTTTTTGGAGCCCTACATAGGAGGAATAATCACATATATGTTAGATGTATATAGTTTCACATAGCTTCCTTCGATTTTAGATTTTATATGCTAGCATGATATTTCCAAAAATCCCCCATAGATTTCCAAAAATATCCTTTGGATCTCGGTTGATTCAATTATTGCATAGCTTTAATAAGCTACATATGAAAGCTATGTAGGGTAGAAATTTTGAATAAAGAG
This sequence comes from Taxus wallichiana var. yunnanensis, assembly GCA_018340775.1. NCBI lineage: Eukaryota > Viridiplantae > Streptophyta > Pinopsida > Cupressales > Taxaceae > Taxus > Taxus wallichiana. Next base: position 893,347,240 of record CM031240.1, on the reverse strand, counting down.
AGAATATTTTGGGTTCTTTTGGGTTTTTTCTACATCTATTTATTAATTTTCTTTTGTGCAATGGTCTTTTATAGAATTCAAGCCATCAAGTCATTATTTTATTAATTTTATAGATGACTTTTGATGTTACAAGCATCAAAAACAATTATGGAGGGAAAGTTTCCTTATAGCTACATATCTTCATTCATAATGGGTTTTTATGTAAAATGAGACAAATTACCTCACTCGTGAAGCTGGTGGTTTTTGAAATATTTTGGAACTTAGGATTCCAAGTGGATTATTTTGAAGTTTTTATTAGTTTGTAAATATTATACACATATATGTAGTGGTATTTTTCCATCTTAAAAAGATCTATCTATATCTTATGTTTTGGTTTTTTCATTGTATTTTTTTATGTATATTATCAAGGCTAAATAAAATACTAAGTTTGAATATGGTAAAATTTCAAGCTTTTCATGATGATGATATTGGATTTTTTTTTGATGTAGCGCCTCCCCTTGATATACCTAGTCGGTGAGGATGTGGGCCCTTTTCAAAGAATGACATGATTGTATTGAAGTCCAAACCTGATAGTGTGCTTCATTGTGAGATAAAAATTGTGAGTTTAATTATTTTGAGACCCTTCCCTAGTCTTGGGTGCCTAATGTCATTGATTGCATTAAATTTACATTTTTACAATTTTAATATAAATAATAATAATAATAAATTGGGAGATTACCCTCTCCAATGTGATTCATTAGTGTGATCGGTAGATTTTATGTCTTTGGATTGAAAGGTAATTAAATAAATACTATATATTATATTATTATGATTTTGTATCCAACAATAAATAGATAGGTATCATGAGACAATATATGGTAGTTCGTCCTCTATAGTTTCACATTACATTTTATTTTCTATAAGTAGCCTTGATTTTAATCAACTTCTTTTCTTATTTTGAAGCAAGTTTTTATTGGATGATTCTATGGGGCCTTTTTAAATAAGGAATGAATGCATATATTTACATATTCTAGCTTATTTTTTAATAGAATGGCTGAGTGACTGTCAATTCTCATTTTAGTGAACTAAACAAAGATAACATATAATAGATTAGATTGTTAAATTGGAGTAGTTTAACTATGAGTCAATTGAGGATTATAAAAGGTTCATTATACTTGTAAAATGTTGAAGAGGCATGCATATCTATGGTGGATCACATCCATAATGATAGAGAGAGAAAAGAAAAATAGAAAATTAAATCTCAGAAGAGATGGTTTCAAATCTTAAGGTAAATTTATTTCTTGTATATTATCAATTGAACTTGTTTAAGAAGTTACGGAACCTGAGACAAGGATATACGTGTGTAAAGGATTACATAGAAGATTTATAAAACCTAATGACTTGTTTTTTTATGGTATGAGAAATTTCACAACACTAATCCTTCGTTGATAATTTAATCAAAGCTGGTTACACGGATATATATTTATTTTCCTATGACCACTCACTCGAATATAGGTGAGTTTCTCTAACAACTAACATCCCTATAATCAATCCTCAATCTCCTAAGTAAGTTGTATTAAAAATTACTTACAATATTAACTTAATATATTTTCACACATTAAATAACTCACATAATAATAATTGAGCACTAACAAAGATATTTCTTAACATTCCCCCATTAGTGAACATGGCGTGAAAAAACTTTCATACTCATTAGCAGTATGATCACCCTTGTGAAGCATGTGCACGACTATGTGACTCATGATCTTGATCTAAAAGAAAAGCTCTCTCATTGCATGGTTTTAAATAGTATTACTAAAAACCTTGATGTGAACATGTCCCATCAACTTTCCACCTCGTGTGGTTTTTGGATCTCCCGCATACCTTTTCAAGATCCATGAACTATTTTACATTGATACTTTAGTTCTCTACAACATTTTTACATTAAGGGATAACATACCTAAATCACTTGCTCACTTATTACCAATTTGAGCAAAAATAATTGCACTAGAAAATATTTCACATTACATCCATAAGAACAAAACATTCTTAATTATAGCCATTGTATTCAACCGCTACTTACTCATTTTCAAGCAACATAGGAAACTACCACTACCAATTGAAGTTTTCCTGAATTTATCCGGTTTGGCATGAAATGGAAATGGAAGATTGATGTTATACTTCCCCACAATTTAAATTTACAATTATTCAAATAACCAAGAACACGAAAAATAAAATCATACCATATCTGCATACTATTTTCGGAGCTTGTTGCACATGCCCGTCATTGCTTTAGTGAATGTGTTCATTGACCGATCATCTTCCAATGAAGTATGATAGTCATAAGATCTCTACATTCATCTTCTCTCCTATTTTTTTCTTTCCATCATCCAATATAAACAACTCAAAATAGAAAACATGAAATAAAACTACACAACTAGAACTCAAATACTCACACCAAAAAATTGCCACCATAATTGATAAGTGGCCACATCATCAGCGAATGACAAGAGGTTTTGATTGAAATCCAACATCACATGCCCGTGTCCTCCAATTGATGTTCTACTAACTTAGTTGAATTTGATCATGAATATCAATTGCAACTCGGTCATCGGTTACCCACAAAAATGCATTAGTGAGGCAATTTTTTCATTTTTACAACTTTTTATAATGAAACTTTTTTTTATAACTTTAAAATGACTAGACTATAATAAGACACAATGAAAATTATTATTTTGACTCTTGAAACAATGCTAATTAAATGGGAAAAATTGACGATAATAGAAATTAATGAATAAATAGTACAAACGTACTCTTGATGACCAACTTACAATCGACACTACAATTGAACCCTTTTTTACAACATAATAATAACTAACACAAATACAAATAAATTTTGATAATAACTCAAATTAATGACCTGATGCTAATGTGGTGACAACTTAAATGACTTTTCTCACATTAGATTTAAAAATATACCTATAAAACTTAGACTTATACAAAACATGACAACTATTAGTAAAGACTTTAACTCAATTATGAGAGAAGCTATATAAGAATGATATTTAAAACCAAAACTATCAACCCTAATGCCAATTTATCACCAAAAAACTTTATGAAATGAATTTTACTTAACACTAAAACCAACGAATGAGATTAAGATCCCGAGGTAGGAGGATCAATGTAGTGAGAACGTTATACTTGTTCACACCTCGCACTCATGGGAACTCTTTTAAGAGGTTATTCTTTCTTTGAATGACTCTCCTAAATGCAGTCGGTTAAGAAAATAGCTTCAGATCTAAATATATGTTATACATGTTGTTGATTGGAGATCGAGTGCAATAGAACTTATAGTAAAATGATAGACATAGAGGGAAGAGCCTATCCATCACATGTGTTTGCATAGGTTGACTGGTCAACAACCAATGGGTTGTTTACCATTTTTTGGGTGAATTTATCATTGGTTGGTTGACCAATTAGTCTTGAAAACATATGTGAGGTTTAGGTGAGTGTACATAAAGATATAGATAAACAATACCTTGATCAATTGTTCAGAAACATGTAGTCCTTGGTTGGTGTAGCAAGATAAAAAATCAAACACGTTCCTTTCTCTTGGAATCCATGCCTTAATGCATAGATCCGAGTTGAAATTTACATAGTGTAATCTATGAATAAATGTTGAGATCCATAAAAATATGCTAATACAACCTACATTAAGCTCTTCATATATTATTCCTATCTCATTCTCACACGAAAATCATAGAACACTAACCCCTCCATAATATCTCAAAAGACCATATTTGCTTTGATACTAAATTTCTAGTATGAGAAATTGCAAAACATTAATCCTTCGTTGATAATGTAATCAAACTAGTTAAAAATATATAGCTATTTTCCTATAACTACTCACTTGAATATAGGTGAGTTGTTCTAACAGCTAACATCCTCTATAATCACTCCTAAATCTCCTATGTAAGTTGTATTAACAACTTACTTACAATATTAACTTAATATATTTTTCACACATTAACTAACTCACATAGAACACTAACAAGGATATTTCCTAATAGTGTTTATCATACAAAATGTGGCATATAAAAGGTATTAAATTATGTTAATGGATTATGTATTTCCATCCAAGATGAGTTTGGCATGTTTAAACTATGGTGTGTAGTAGAATTATGTTAGTATGCACTAAAGGAATATGCATAGTTTTCTCCTAGAAAAAAACACTAAATGAAAAAAAGGAAAGTGTTCATGTAAAGTGGGAGTAGTGTGTGATGAAAATATAGATCACACACAAGAAGGTTAAGAAAGTACCTCACACAATCAAAGTCATGCAGAAAGAGGAGAAGGAAAATCTTATTTCATAAGAAGAGGTTGATAAAGATGTAGAGGATTCTTGGGTACATATTTTTAATACATATTTATAAAGGCATATTCTTCCTTGGGTAGGTACAAGTCACTTGTCATTGAAAATGGTGCTTCTATGATTATTACAAATGAGGGAGGATAATTAATATGAATTTTTTCCCTTTATTTTGAAAACTTGATGTTCCATTACTTTAGAATGTCCATGTCGGATCGAAGAACTATCTCATATTAAGATGGGTACAATTAAAATATACAAGAATTTTATGTACCACCTTCTAAAAGAAATACCTATTTTAGTTGTTTTTAAAAACAAAACTAGAGCATTAAGCTATTTATGTACTTGGGTAAACCTATTTAATAATTTAAAGGAAATAGTTGGAAATATATATGAATGTGAGATTTCTAGGTATTGCATGCCATTCGTTTTTATTAAGATTATTTTGACATTATTAAGGACATGATTTGTCACTTGGTCCTAGTAACCAAAACCATCCCCATGTCATTTTGATGTTTTTGATAGGGTCATTATAGTATTTTATTTTACCAAACAACCCGAGGCGCGTTAGCACATCACTCAACAAAACTAAGCGCTCACCCAAAGCGTGCAAAGGTACTGGTTCCTATTTTATTGTAGATTTGTCAAGGGCTTGATAAACACATATATACATATATTCCAAATCCATAACAAGAAAGAAAGGATAAACCATAAATAGATCTATATCTTAACCACATGATAATAATTTATACAAGAATCAAGATTAGGTTTACCATGTAAGAATCACTCCCAGATATGTCAAAACCAATATCAAACCACATAGATCCATTATATTAATTACTATAAAACACAGAAGCTGAATACATACATAATAGTATCACCATAAGTCATGCACACTCATAAACCAACAACATAACACTAACAAAAAGGGATCCCTAAACCGTGCAAATCAATACACACACACACACACACACACACACACACACACACACACACACACACACACACACATATATATATATATAGGGTGGGAGTTTCCCTTCACTTGCCCTATGCATTCTCAAAATAGGTTACATGCTAAGAATAGCATGCGCTGCTTATAAAATATAAGGGGCAGCATGATATCTTATACCAATAGTTCATATATAGATAAATCTAGTTCAACCCTATTTTTAGCCCAAAACACTTCATGCAACTTGCCTTTCCATTTGTCCCAAAATAGACTTTGCGTAGCCTCCAAGTCTTCATACTCCAGTTCAAACTACTAGTTTCCTGCTCCAAAAATAGACACCTCCTGCATGGATTCTTCTCTTGCATGTTGCCTACGCCATCTCTATACTTAGCATCATACCCCAAAATTGACTAAGTCCTCTTTCCTTCTAGAATCAACCCTTGAGCGCATTTTTTTTTCGTCCGTGCGTGAACATTGATAACCCCGCGCACGATCACCATTTTATCACCCGCATGCATTTATCTTGTTAGTCCTACGTGTGCACTCCAATACTTAGTCATTTTTCAAGGCCCAACATTACCCCACACTAGGTATGTTGTCTATCCTCGGCAACACTCTGTTTTTCTTCCCAAATAATAAATAATCGTCTAAGAATCAAAGAATAAAATAATCTATGTAGTTGGCACCAAAGAATGAAAGAATATACTACTACTATGCAAAAAGGAGGGGAAAATCCTTATTTATTAGGGATTCCAATGTTTTCCACCCTTCTAGTTCACTGTGCACTTGAGTAAAAGCTTCTCCTATCATGGTAGTGACCTCCTCTAAAGTTAGGTCCTCTCCCTTAGCCTTTAGTGTGTCCACCAAAGTCTCCAATTGCTTTCCCATATTTGTAAGCGCATCCATCTTGTGTGTGACCTACGGGTAGAGTTCCTTCAATTTATTTTTAATCGAGGCTCTTAATGCATCAATTACCTCATGCCTTTGTTCAACTTCTACCAATATATTTTCCTGTTCCATCCTATTCCATTTATTCTTGGCTGGAACTCCTTAAGATCTACTTCATCTTTTGCAACCAGTAGGCCCACCACATGGTCTCTATCTTTGCAATTATCATACACAACCTCCACCATGTGTGTGGATTCCTGTATGACCCCAATAATTAATTGTATTATGTTATGGTGGCTTGAATCTGATATCTTTCTTATTACTTCTACCATGCCATAACTTCTTCTGCAGACTCAAGGGAAAGGGTAGCTAGTTGGGAAGTGATTATGCATGTGAGATCTTTAAGGAAATGAAATGCGAGAATCATATGGTGTCTTGTCCGAGGGAACCCAGGTCTGGGTGCGCAATCAAAATTGCATTTGCTATGCACTTGACCTTCTTGCACAACGTGCGTGTCTTCCCCTTTTCATCTCTTACTCCTTAGTTACATAATAATATCTTCCTTCTCTTTAATCTCTTATCCCTCTCAATGATTTCCTTATTCTTCTCTCACCCGACTCACTCTGCATGTACCTTATATTATATTTTTGTCAAAAATTTTGGATCCCACTTCCACTGATAGCTTATTAAGTGCATTACACGCTTATTCATCTGTTAACTATTGAGAATCAACTAACGGGTACATGTCTCTTGAAATGGATGATTCTCAGGTATCCAACAATGAATGGGTACTTACTTCAAATTATGGATCTTCAATATGGGACTTAAAAGCCGGGACAACATCTTTCTCATGCGTGGGAAGTGAACTCTTCTTATCAAACGAAGACCAAAAAAAGAGTTGATTTGTAGGTATTTTACTTTGGTACCTCACACCTAAAACCTTACTAGATCCTTAATATATTGCATTATAGGCCCTTGGGAATGTTGTGTCATCTCTTTCCTCGTACATCCTTAGGAAAAACCACAAAGCAAGGCACACGACTCTCCACCCATGATCCCAACCTGTTATACGCTCTTCTCTTCTTCATTTATTTCATGTATTTCTTCCTCCTCACTCCAAGAAACCTCATGTTCCACTAAATGCTCAATAATATCCGTGGCCACTCTCTCCATTCTGCACTGAAGTTTTGGGTCGAGAGTGCACTTATCCTCGAGCTCCTTTGTAGGGTCCAGGTTCTCCTTAATCACTGTGCTAGCCACCCTGACACCCTCTTCTTTCCACATCCATGGTATGAGTATCTTCATAGTGCTTGTCATGGTCTTCTTTATCCGATTCTTCTACTATATACACTTGTGGGATCGACTTCTTAATCGACTCTTCTTCACTTTTAGCTCCTCTTCTTCTTGGCTCTCTGTCTTCTTAGAATCAGAGAGTAGTGGACTATCCTTTGTCTCTTCAACAATGGAGATTTTATTCTAATAGGCTTCCTCCTAACATAAGTATTGGTCCCTACCTCCTTCCTTTCTGAGGTTTTCTTGCGGGTGTGCTAGAAGCTGGGGTTTTATCCTTAACCACTCCTTTGGTCCTACTAATAACCGATGTCTCTTCACACTCATGCTTCTTTGATTCGACCTTCTTTCATGCAAAAGGATCTCATGAATTCTTACATCATCTTCTACAAATGCCCCATCCACAAATTGAGGCCTTAGATAAACATATATCTTTGTTGCATCCACTGAAGCTATGGAAAATGTTATTGGTTTCATCAAATGTATGCTCTCAGAGACATACTTCTCCTCATAAGCACACTTTTTGGGGTAGACATTTTTTTGAAGCATCTCATGGTGCTCCTTATCCAATTTGATTAGGTCATGCCTCAATTTCTGCACTTCCTTGAACCTATTTATTGTAGCCTGAAAGTAATCTCTTGAAAAGGCAAAGAGAAGTTTGCACCATGGGCTCTTAGTGTCATCAGTCAACATAAACCTCCCAATGCATAATTGTTGATACACACTAAAATATGCAAGTCCATTCACAAGCATGGGAAAATTATATGAAATCCTCCACTCAGTATGCCAATGCATCATGTATTTATTTTTACCATATTTATATATACCTCCTTGTAAACCGGTGTCATTTGTCGTAGGTATACTTAGAAAATCATTTTGTAGGGGAGGGATTCTCTGCTAGGATCCTCCCATATCTTATCTTTAGGCCCATCAAGCACCCCAATCTCTCGAGAACACTATTAGCAACAAGATGTTCCCAAACATGATCTTCTCACCATCACGTGTAACATCAATGATATCTTTTTCTATAAAGGAGGCGATATTGTATATGGTCCCTTCTGATATTTTCTTGCATACATACAACCATCTCTTGTTCACATGTGTCCATCTCTCCTGCCCACTTAACTTTGTGAGAAAACACATGGCCATCTTCATAACAGGGTCATTTAACTTTACAATATCAAAAGTGTGCCCACCCTTCTTGTATTCAAACTCCTTGGCAATTTTCTTCACCTCTTCATCATTTCCCAAGTCATCATCAAATGAGCTACCAGTGTTAATGAGCCCAGTGTACTTCTCAATCAACTGTGTGGTTATGTGCATTCTTCTACCTGTAAAATAGAAGTAATCTTCATGCACACATGACATTAACCACTGATATAGTCTTTCAGATTCTCGAAGAACGAAAGCTCATACAATTAATAATCAAACACTCTTCAATACCCTCTTTACCCTATCATCATAAATTGGTTTATCATATGTGGTTCTCTCATCAGTTGGTTGAACAAGCTTTGTCACCATGTCACGTGCGGTTAGGTCTATGTGATGATTGTAATCACTAACCACCATGCTCCTTACATGGGATTCCCACTCTTTTCCCATTAGCACGCCATCAAGGTACTGCATTTTTGAGTACCATTCCTCCTGAACATCAACTGTGGGGGTAGGTTTTTCTTTTCCCTTTCCTCTTTTCTTTGGTGACACGGTCATAGGTTTCCTTGGTGCCATTGTAAGCATACAAAATCAAATCTCTACCTCGTACCTTGATTTTCCTGACACGTAAACCTCCTGCGACAAACCCTAGGTGCAACATTATTGTTCTTTATTTAAATCTTGAATGTCATGCCCTAATTTTGCAAAACCCTAACTAGAGAAACTCAAACTCCACACCACGTTGTCCAATGTGCAAGATTCCTCCCAAATGAACTCTCCTTACCTGGTCGTGTTTTATTCTTTACTTGTGGTGCACGATTTTTCAACTTTGCAATCGATTTATCACTCAAACGTCAAATTTTCCCTAGTTCACGCAATCACTCTTCAGAAATTCACTCAAGGTAAAGTAAAAATGATTTACCCCAACGCTCCTTTTATAGTCTTTTGATTTTTACCCGCATTTAATTCTTTCCACCTACCACCATATGACTATATTTATTTCCACTTTTCCCACCTTTTCTACTGAGTCCCAAGTGTGCATCCCCGCACGTCCAATGTGTGTAACCTCTACAACCTTCTAGCGCGTAAACTACATTGACCACAAATCTCCTTACGCACTCTCCCAGTGCCGAAGTACATCAACCTCTGTGTCCTATTCTAAGTAGTTCTCCATGTCACTACCTACCTCACGTTTCCCTACGCATTCATTCCTTGTACGTGGATTTTCTGTGACATTGTCCTTATTATCACCATCCTCCTTATGACACCTTGTCACCATTTTTCAATAACCAACATCACCTTTGCTACATGCACCCTTTTAGTACTTAGGAATCCTTACGCATGCTATTTTTTTCCTTCTACCCCACACTAATGATATATGCGGTCCTCTACACATGAACTCAAAGGATAGTAATTAGTAATTGGCACGCAAAACACGCTTATTACAACAAAACACTAAACTAAATTGAAAAACCATAACAACATTGAAACGAAACACATGTAAAGGAATGATTTAAAATAAATCTTATATAGTGGTAATATTTCCTTATTACAAACACCAAGAAGACTTATTTATAGTAGGACTTCAACCTACTCCCATTTAAGTAATTGGGAAACCATGTCCCATCTAGTGCTGTAAATGGAAAGCGCCTAAATCAAGTATGTAAGTCACAATATATGGTCCTAACAAATGCACTTTGAGCTTTCCAAGGTGGCACAAAAATTTCAAATCATAAAGAAGAACCATATGTCCAATTTCAATATTTTTTCCCTTGATATGCCTATCATGCTATGCCTTTTCCTAGCCTTTTTGTCTTCCGACTCCACCTATCAATAGCGGCACCTTTCATCCAAATGTAATAGTTTATCAATTATCTCTTCAAGTTCTGTTCATCATCTAAACCTCCTACGTGCGCAATACATAGAGAAGGTAACATAAATTCCATGGGAAAACAACCTTCACGCTAAACACCAACTGAAAGGGTGTGGCTTTGTTCAATATTTTATAAGTTGTTTTATATGCCCAAAGTACAATAGAGACTTTGTCATCCCAATAATTTCTTCTAACATCACAAATATTAGTCAATTTATGTCCCAATATCTTGTTGAAATCCTTAGTAGTTTCATTGGCTTATGGGTGATAGGGTGTTGTTTTATGGTGTGTTACCATAAATTCTTCCAATAATATCTTGATGGTCTCATTAAGGAAATGAGCCCCCTATCACTTTTCGAAGTTAATGGACATCCATAACTACTGATTATGTTCTCCCACATAAATCTTGCTGCTATAGCTGTCATGAAATACTTTGTAGGCACTACCTCCACCCACCTTGTAAGATAATATTTACAAGTTATAATGTAAACAAATCCAATCCTATGCACGAGCGAGGATATAGGACCCATAAATTCAATTTCCCACTTTTCAAAAGGATCTACAATAGCAATAGGCCTTAAAGGCATTTCATCTCTATGCCTAGGCTTTCCAAGGTGCTAATAATGGTCACATGCCTTATAATATTTAATGCAATCCTTATAAATTGTTTCTCACCACAGGCCTGCCAATAAAATCTTACACGTGGTAACATTTCTTACTTAATGTCCACCTGCAATCCCATAATGAGTTTCCTCCATAATGGCAGTACACTCATGCTCTAGTACACACATGAGAAAAACCTCATCTCGGCCTAACTTGTATAAGTCTCAAATGATCAACATATAGGGTGTGAGCGCGTATGGCAAATTATTTCTTCTCTAAGCTCTTTATCCCTTTAGGTGCGACACATGTATGTAAAAAACACAAAAATATCTTCTAAGTCGGAGGGCACGTGGTTCAATTTGAACAACTATACATCGACATTGTGTCCTTAATTCTCTGTGCATCCTCATTAGAGTTAATTCTCTACAAATGATCTAGTCTTGAGTTACTTTTCCCTGGCTTCACCACAACTATAAAATCAAATTCCTAGAACAACAAAATCCACCGAAATATGTGCCCCTGTGAAATGAGCTTGTTGACCGGATACTTAAGGTCCATGTGGTCTATATAGAAAATAAAAGGAGTTTGTAACAAGTATTGCCTAAACTTATGTAATGTGTAAATCATGGACAACGATTTGTGCTCTGTAGTTATATAATTTTTCTCAATTGGTGTCAACTTCCTTCTTTACAAAAAAAAATAGGATGATCAACAATACCTTCTCTAGGTTAGGATAATATTGTGCCAATGGCCATGCCAGAGGCATCCACATGCACATGGAATGGTTTGGTTCATGAAGGAAAGCAAAAATAGGTGCAAAAGTAAGCATTTCCTTTAATGTCTCAAACGTGCATTGTTGTGCCTCACCCTAATGGAACTTTCCCTTACTCTTCAAAAATTCCTCCAAGGGTGTGGTAATCCTAACATAACCTTTGATAAAATTCTTGCAATAACCTTTATGCCCCAAGAATCACACACACCTCGCTCCGGTTAGTAGGTTCTTTAAGACCAAAATAATAAAACCTTAGCATGATCTACTAACAAGCCTTCTTTATAAAATATGTCCCAACAAAGTCCCAAAGGGTGTAGCAAAAACACACTTCTTAATGTTTAAGGAGATGCTCAACTACCAGAACCTCTCAAACATAAGTCTTAAATTGTCACAATGATATTTCACTAGCCCATAAACTATCCAATCATCCAAATAAACCTACAAAACTTATGAATAAAGTCCTAAAATGCTTGTATAACAATGCGTGAAAATACTGCAGGCACATTCTTCAATCTAAAAGGCATAACTGTGTATGCAAAAATTCCTCATTCAGTGGTGAAAGTTGTATTCTCTTGATCTTCTTTGGCAATCTACACCTGATGATATCCATGAAAATCCATTAGTAAAGGAATATATCTCACGCCCTATAACGCCTTCCAGAATCTCCTCTGTAAACGGTGTGGGAAAGGGATCTATTACACAAGCAACATTCAATTCCCTATAATCCACACATATTCTTATCCTCCCATCTTTCTTTATGCTTATCACCATAGGGCTAACCCATTCTGACTCCTCAATGGGATCAATGACCTTAGACTTTAACATTTTATCAATCTCTTCCTTTACCTTGACGCACAAATTAGGATTCATCTTGTAAGGCCTCTTCCTAATTGGGCATGCACCTTCCTTTAACTTGATTCTCATCTTGCCCAAAGAGTGATGTACCCCTTTCAACTCATGATAGCCTCTTGGAAATAAGTCCTGGAACTCTCACAAAAAATCAATTATCTTTATAACTTTTAAGTTAGACCAATTATCACCAATGATGGTCTCCTCGGTTTGCATCTATCCCAATGTTGACCTTCTTTGTTTTCATAGGATCATGATATGTGAACACCTTCTCATATGCATTTTCTAAGACATCACACGTACCCATAGTATGATCAACATCTGGATTCTCCACTTCCTCATCATCAATCATATAAACCAACTTTCCTTTTTCTTTACTAGGCAGGTGCACTCAAGGTGTTCTTGATATGTCTCTTCTTCTTCAAAGAAGGCCTCTAAATATGATTCTCATAGTAATTCCTGAATAATCTCCTCAACCTTTACACTATATCCCATAGTCAAGCTTCATAACCTGTAATGCCTCATTCACTAGAGGTTTAGTAGAAAAATAGTCAAAGGTTTGAATCATACATGCAGTTAGTTCTTGCCAATTCCTTGTTTCTCTATTCAACTCCACATAAACATACCATGTGCACACGTAGCCACACAAAGTGAATTAGAACTTGTGCACCCATAATGAAGGTGGTAAGGCCTCCTACCCCTTTGTCTAGAGTCTCTCACACTTCTAAACATGATGCAAAGTAGAATCCTTCCCATGGAATTCACATGTCTTGGTAGGTGCATTGCTCCAAAGAAATCTAGTAGAGAAGGCGATTCTCACTTCCTACCACTCTAAAAGACCATCTTTGTGTACCATCCACTAGCGCGTTGTTGTCCCATGTAGGTATATACCAGCATATTCCTTCTTTCCACTTGATCTATCCACTGGGATTCCATAGTGCACAGAAATACCTCAAGATTTCCTTCACTAATGTACCTTGGTATGTGGTTATTGCCTAAGTGAATAACACGGTGCGACATGCTTACATGAGTAATTGCACTCTTCATCTCATGCCCAACCATTTCATAAGTCCCATGCACCTAGTTATCACAAGCAATGCTGGTTGTATCACTCATAGAATATGCATCATCCCATTGAATAACTCCTTCCTTTGATGGATCAAGCACTTTAGGATCTCTAATTGTGCACACATAAATTCTATTCAAATCCTCTTCACTCAAAGGTTCCACATAAGGTGCATATATTTCTATCTCACAAAGGGATGATTACATGCTCCTCCTTGTTCTCAAAAATGATATATCCTTTATTAAAGTGCAAATCAACATTATTTGTATAACACCAAGGGCACCCAAGTAAAGCTGGAAAACTATCTTCTTTCACATGTGCCAAGACCTTAAAGACCCTAGTAAACTTGGCCCCTTGTATAGGAATAGTGAAATCCTTCAACACTTCAATGGGTATGGCTTTAGTTCTATTTTCCATATACAACACATTTGAAGATGGTTGTAATGGTGGTCTCCCCATCTGATTCCACACATCCAGGTGAGAACATTCACTTTTACACATGTATCAATCAATATGTTACTCAACAACCATCCATCAACAATTGCATTCAAAGTGATCTCTTTTTCATAATCAAGACTATGAGGAGGTAAGTTTGCATGTAATATTTATCTCTCACACTCATCTCCAACGCATAATATCTTCTCATTAACCATTCCCCTAAAAAGGAATACATTTTTCTAACGCAACAACTCCTTCTAGTCATCAATATATTTATGAGGAAAGATTAACCACTTTTTCTGCTCTAGCTTCAGAATCGCAACTGATCCTTCAAGTATTGTATCTCACCTTGTAAAGTTTCTAATGACCTCCATGGTCTCTTGATAAAATTCCTTCTGATGGGTAGGATCTAGATACTTTACATGCAATACTTCCTATTTTGTAATGAAAATTTTCGCTTCGGAGTATCTTGCATGCACGTTCCACCTCACCGCATGTAGTAAATAACACCGGGATTATCTCAGGGTCATGTGCTAACTTTGGCATCCATTGATCTTCCACAACATGTTGTACTCTAACCATTCTTGTGCCCTTATCCTGCTTGTGCTTCTTGCTCATGTGATCATACAAATCTAAGCACTCTTCATAATTGTGATTCTTTCTACACCAGGAGAAAATAATATTTTGAGGGCATTCGTGCTTATAATGATCAGGGGACCCACATGTATAACATGTTCCTCGTGGGTAATTACCTCTTCCACTTCCATGAGCTCATCCTTAGAATCCTCCCTAATATCCTCTACCTCTACCACCTCAATCAGATCACCCTTCATTCTTATTATGATTATGTTGCTCACCTTGTTCCTTAGAATTGTTTGTAATAGTGGTCTAGCATACACCAGTCTTAATGACACCATGAATATGATCAATCAATCTATAATTGTCCATATCATGAGTGGTAGACTTACAAATATTATAATAACAAGACATATTCTTTCTTATTGCACACTACAACAAGGGGCACCTACTTGAAAGTTGATTCATGATCCAAGTGACAAATCTCACAACCCCTATAACATGGCACACGCCGATTTACGGAGGAAAATTATCCTTAGTATGTCCTTCTACTTCATAGTCCATGCACCAAATGCTATTACGCATCTCATGAGCAGAATTAACTGACAATTTTTCCAATTATTTCTCCATAGATGCAATCTGAGATTCCAAGAAGGGGATAACTCCATTTTTATGATCCCAACTACCTCATTGTAATTACCTCAAGTGCATCACATGGATTTGTAAAATTCTTGTGTGAGAGCACCCTTCTGAAAGGAGTGATCAAACCTCCAACAAACCATTGAGCATGTTGACTGAGGTGAATATCATAGGAAAGCTTTGATAAAAAAGTTTTAAAGTGGGCATCATACTCCTTAATGCTCTCATCCATGCCCTACTTGATGTCCTTCAATGCGTTGATGATTTTCTACTCAAACTTGGGTATATGAAACTCTACTAAGAAAGCATCACACAACGTGATATAATCTACACAAGTCTGGTTTGGATCATACTTCTTATACCAATTATGTGCATGCCCTTGCAAAGTAGTAGCAAACTGACTTTCCTTATGCTCAGAGTGGTAATACCCTTGGCACACCAAATATCTCACACATATGCATGTGCTCAACTTCATCTTCAATTCCTCTATATTATGGTAGGTGAAGGGACATCTCGAAATAAACTTATTGGGGATGGTGCAGACCATGCACACCGATCCAGATCTGTATAACCTCATGTATTCCTTCCACCTCTCCAAAACCACCGGAACCACTAGATCCTAAACCATCCGATCCTCCCGATCCTCCTCTATAATGTGCACTGGACCAAAGGATGTACTACATTTTTTCCAATAGTTATACTAAATTAGACCCCCACAATATTTGAAGTTGTGCTACTTCCAGACATAATACCAAAATTTTGCATGCCCATGTTATGTGTTGATGACACACCAGAAAACATACCTCCAACCGAGGTCCCCCAAATAATGAATATGAAATCTGCGCCACCATAGATGAATGTGTTATCTTATTAACTCTGAACTTAACAAAAATAAAACTTATCATCACTACTCTACTACCCACACTAGCTTTCTTATTAATGACTGTTACAGGAATTGGAAAACCAAGCACAAGGGCTAGGTCACCAGGAGGGATCAAATGTGCACCCGGGGTCCTTCTAGTTTCCATTAGGGTGCTCTCATTCGAGGCCGAAGAGGGTTCTCTCGACATGATTACCCAAATGGGGAGTACCATATGCTCCGGATCCATGTCTTCTACATGATTTCCAAACACTTCATGAGCCATCTCTCTCCACAAACACCATTCGCTTCGCAACATCACAATACTTCACAAATCCTTCTCACACGCCTCATTAAAATTAATCCACCTTTATTCTCTCTATATCTCTTCCACTAGGTCCACCATATTTCACCACACCTGCTCCTACCCCCGCATGTGGTGGGGTTTAGCTCACCATAGGATGCTCTTCTAGATCTAGATTCATTATCAAGAGCTTAATCACTAAAGGGATAACGCATAAATAAGATCCTCAGGTTCACGCAGAGGCTGGAACTCAACAACCTCTAGACTTGAATGAGTAGAAACAATGTACTCCAAGGTGTAACTCTACAAAACACCACTCCACCAATGATTTACAACCATGCCCAATTTTGGTCATCTTCTTGTGTCCAAATAAGTGCTCTATATATCTAATTTCTCTTTGATGCATATGCTACCAACCACTCATACAACTCTATAGGGAAATAGGAAAATAATGTCTCATAGAGCTCATGATATAGATTTTGTTCAACCCACACGCATGCATCAAATTCAGGTCCAATGTTAAATTTGTGAGCAAAATCTTCCTCTAAATTCTCTACCCAATCCTCAATACTGGCCAAAGTCAATCGGTATGTCTTCATCATGCAACATCCTTGAAAATATTTCAAAAAAGGTCTCGACAACAAAACCAAAATGTAGTGTTTTATTTTACCAAATAGCCTAAGGCACGCTAACACATCACTCAACAACAATCGAGCACTCACCAAAGCATGCAAAGGTACCAATTTCCTCTTTTATGGCAGATTTGTCAAGGGTTGGCATGGTAAACACATATATAGATATATTCTAGATCCATAATAACAATGCAAGGATAAACCATAAAAAGATCTAGATCTTAACCATATGCAAGAATAACTTATACAAGAATCAAGATTAGGTTTACCATGCAAGAACTAGTCCCATATATGTCAACAACCAATATCCAACCACATAGATCCATTGTATTAATTATTGTAAAACACAGAAGCTGAATACATACATAACAATGTCACCATAAGTCATGCACGCTCATAAACCAGTAGCATAACACTAACAAAATGGGGATCCCTAAACCATGCAAATCAATACATATATATATAGGGTGAGACTTTCCCTTCATCGCCATGCATCCTCAAAATAGATTGCATGTTAATAATAGCCATGTATCGCTTAAAAAAGATATAAGGAGCATGCAATCTATTCTAACAATAGTTCATTTATAGATAACTCTCTAGCTCCAACCCTATTTTTAGCCCAAAACACTTCATGTCGCTTGCCTTTCCATTTGTCCCAAAATAGAATTTACATAGCTTCCAAGTCTTCTAGGAAAATTTTAGTGGATTTTTTTCGTAAACTCACGAATATTAGGGATGAGAGTGAACCTAGGGGAAAATGTGTGTGTAGTTTTTGCAATGTGTACCTACATGGTTAGTAAATCATGTGTGCTATCGCATAATGTCGTTGTTTTCACCATGATGTTGTTGTAGTTTACCCCATTTGGTTGCATGTTTCTCATATAGATGGACCTACAAGGAGAAAATGATCAAGTAGTCAAATATGTATGTATGTGAGTGTAAAAATGCTATGTAAAATATGCATGTAAGTGTAAAGTATGTGAATGTAAATGTAAATGTAAATGTAAATGGAACATATGCACCTAATCCATGTCGAGGAAGATTGTAGAAGGATATCCTATACTACAAGTTTTTGGGGATCTCATGCCACCCTAGCAGAAGAAGTGTAGGGAGGAAATTATCGATGTCCTCCAAGCTCTAACCTTCTTCTGAAATGTGTGTGAAGAGATCTTTGTAATGTCCTAGTTTTTGGGTGATCCAACACCACTGGCCAAAGAAGTGTAAGGAGGAAATGCTCTATTTCCTCCAAGCTCTAACTACTTCCTAGAAATGCTAAGGACACCATGTATTGTAAAATCATTGTGTATAGGGTTTGTATATTGGTCTAAACCCACTAGTTGTGTATAAGTGCACTGAACTAAACAGTGTAAATACATTGTGTTAGTAGAAACCCCCAAATGATGCCCCCTATTTGGGGGTGAATGCAACATCACTAATATGAGACATGCACCCCCTAAAGAGGGCCAATCGTATGCCCACTAAAATGTTTTTGAAGTAGAAACCAAGGCATGCAAAAAGAATAAGGATAACTAAAGACAAGTGTAAACATGCATGCATAAAGAAAACAATGTGTAAGCTACACAAACAATGTATAAACTACTAAAGCAAGGTAATGTAAACACACAAGAAAACACATATGCCACATAAAGTGGGTTGCAAATATGGGACATCACTCACGATGTCATAATATACACAAGGCCATCATGGCCACAAATAATGACAAGTGTACACACCAAACATAGGGCAATGCCCAAAAACAATATCAAACAATGGAAGACAATGTAACAAACAAGTAGTCATGGAAACATATAATCTGCAAAACAAGTGTTGCACATGGAACACTTATTAGCATGTTAGAAAGATAACTACTATGTCATAAGTGTGTATAAGCAAGTAATCTAAAGTGTTGAGTACTAAATGAAACAATAACACCTAGAAGATATGAATGTGGATGCCCCAATGACGGTATAGGAAGGGTAGAAGGTGAGAATTGTGCTTCATATAAGAGACTTGTATCTCGTGATCACAACTAGACAAAGGAGTGAACACACATGTGTAGATGATATAGATAAATGAAATAGAAGTAATAAAACTCGCATGTGTAGTAAAGTGATAATGTAAAACACTAGCAAACAAGAGTAAATTCCCCAAGACAATGCAAGTATGTTGTGGATGGATGGAATGTAATGCAAGATGGAATGATAGGATCTGTGTGCCACCCAAGTGGATGGAAATGTATGTAGTGAGGTTTAATTTTTTCCTCCTCAATAGTCAAGAATGAATCGTAAATGAGAGTGCATCATCGGGAAATGGTCTAGTAGTGTATGTTGTGTCTAACGCGTTGTGGTGAATGTGTATATGTAGTAGTGATGAAATGTGACATGTAGAAGAGATGTGCATGGACCTTATAGCCTAAGAGTATACCACAATTATATGAGATGAAGTGTGGAGTGATGATTTATCCCTAAGCGTATATCACTATAAGATGAATGGGTGAGTGATGATTTAGCACTAAGCGTATATCACTACAAAATGTAAGGAGGATGTGGTGATATAACCTAAGGTGTATACCACTACAAGATGATAGTATAGGTGATGATTTAACCTAAGGTGTATGTCACTAATGCTGGAAATGTCGCATGAAAATAGGAAATGTGTAATGAATGTAAGGTCCATTTGATTTGTAAACCCTCAACAGTCGAGTATGGACTGATGAACTAAAGTGCATCATCGGGTAGTGAATGCAGTGCATGGAAAACAACGTAGTATGTGCAAGGATAAAACACAGCCATGTGATGAGTGGAATATGTAAATATTCTATATGTAGAATGTAATGTAACAAGTGTATGATGTGTAAAGTGTAATGTGTAGACTGCAATGTAATAGGTGTAGATAGACTAGTAATGTAAAATGTAGTGATGAAATGTAAAGCTAGACTCATATGTATGTAACCTAGTGTAGTATGTAGAATATAGGTGATATATAAATATGTAGTGTGAAATATCCTAATAGCATATGTAACACATAGGATGACTAATGTGTGTATGCGGTATAATGTAGAATGTAGACTAGGTGTAGAATAGATGGTGTATGATATGGGAAAATAATCTTTGTAATGTGTAAGATGGATAACATATGATCATAAATGTGTAAATGATTTACATTTATTGGGAAAAGAGTAGAGGTGTGTGATGTAGGAATGGGTAAATTTCAAAAGGTTGAATGCGCGATGTGTGACAAAATGCAATGTGTAATTCCTAAGGTGCGAGTGTGTGGTGTTTAGTGTAGAATTAATATGTCAATAGTCAAGTATGATTTAAAGAAAAGAGTGTGTCATCGGGTAATGACGCTGCTAGGATATATAATGAGTATGAATAATGTGAGAAAAACAAGTGTATGAAAACATGAAGAGTGTGAGTATGTTAAGATGAAGTATGCCTAAATGTTGTGAGTGTGATGTAGAACTATGTAGATATGCTAGAATAAGGGGGGGTATGTGAAGCGCTATGCCCCCAAGTGTGTGTAAATGGATGAGCTATCCAATGATGGAGAAACATGAGAATCCTCTAGCTAATGTAGGATAGGAAAGCGTATGACCATGCTCTAATAGTGGTGGTATAGTAGACATATGATGGACTAGTGAATGAATTCTATGTGTATGTGAGGGATGAATATATGAAGATGATCATGGTGTCACAAAATGTGTCAGTGATCGAGATCTATGTGGTGTGGCATGTGGAGGTGAAGAAGGTCGACATGGAATAAACCGAGTTTGTGATCTATGCCAAGATGTCATAACTGTCCATGGAATAGGCCTATACCTATGTGTGGTACTAATCAAATGATGTGGGCATCCGGATGTTGCTCGAGTAGGCAAACTAGGAGTATATCATGTTTTGAGTAACACAATATGCGATGTGATAGAAGAAGCAAGAGATCAAATTGCTACCGCATGAGGAGATGATGACCATGGAGTATATGGAGGGACACCATTGATATAAATGACTTGATTTTTGTAAATGAATTTATGTCACAAATGATTCATAGAAATGATATATTGTGAACGATGAATCCAATTTAGACTAAGGAGCATGTCACATCCCTCAACTATGTTCCCAATAAGGAAAGGAATAAATATAGTAAGAGGAATGACTATAACATGTAGCTTAACGATGCCAAAAAATGTTTTTCAAAAGGGTATTTGACTTGTGATATGGGATATCGATGGCCTTGAGAAGTGACATGGAGCATGTGCTAATGGGTCACGATGGGTCCACCTTAGTGTTGTTAATGGAGGTCGAGCTGACATATGCATTCATATGTAAATAATTAGATGTGAACTTAGCATGATAATCAACATTGGAGAAGGAAATGATAGGTGGCACAAATTCAGTAGCTGAAACTAGGAAATCAAGAACAAGTGAGTCGGAAGAAGAGAAGGTGTGTGATATATGATTAGCAGTTGAATATGTTGCTTTTGTGTTATACTTTGGCAATGGATTGTAAAAGATTTTGAGTTTATGGTTTTCTTTGATGGAAGGAGTTGTTTCAGAATCTGGAAGCTCAATTTGACCATTATTGAGCAAGTCTTAAATGAGATGTCATAACCAAAAACAATGATCATTGGATGTCCTTTGCATTGATGATACTCACAATAAATCTTTTCATCAAAATTTCTTCCTTTGGATTGTGATGGACCAAGCCATAGAGGATTATGAAAAGTGATAAGATTACTATCAATGAGTTGTGGTAGCAAGACACTTGGAGGTGCTCTAAATTTAGTAATATTGCATATATTTCGTTGTGGTCAAAGTGCCTTGAGAGAAGATATTACATTTACGGTGGTTTTTATTTCCATGTATTTATTTGTGAAAGGTTTGTAGGCTAGCTTATTTTGAAAATGGGTTGAGGACGACGCTTGCTCATGATATTTAAGTTTTCTTATAGTTAAAATTTTTACCTCATGAAAATTGAGAGTATAATAAAGGTGATCAAATGAAGGAGATGTCTCAAAGAGAACACTCTCTTGTAAAGGTGGTAATAAACTTTGAGTAAATAAATCCTAGAGCTCAGATTCTGCGAGTACGTTAGACATCCTCGCTAAATTATTTTTGTATCTTAAGACATAATCTGAAAATGCTCATTAAGCCCTTGCTTAATTTGTGATAATTGGGCATAGGATATCTTAGAGCCAATGTTGATAGAAAAGTGAGTGAGAAAAGCATCAGCCAAATGTGTGAAGAGGCTACTAAAGTATAGGTAGATTGTAGAACCATTGCATTGCATAATCTTGTAAACTACGAGGAAAGAGCTTAGCTAATATAATGTGATCATCTGCATAGTCAAGGAATGCTACATGAAATGCTCGGAGATGCTCTTGTGGGTCCCCATGGTCTTTAAAGATAGGTAACTTAGGGAAACAAAATTAGTTGAAAGTGAGTATGTAGATATGGTAGGTGCAAAAGGAGTATGTAACAAAGCTACATAATCTAGAGACGATTCCACGCGTGAGGTAGCTAATTGAAGTTGATGAATTTGGGTTTGTAAATCCTAATATAAAGAGGTAAAATATGGATAATGTGAAGAGGAACCAAGATGTAAAGGAGAAGTACCATTTTGGATGGTGGGAGTAGTGGTAGTGGTGGTGCAATACGAGTGGAAACATTTGTAAGTGGAGTGGAGATAATAGGGACAAAGATATGAGTAGGTGGGATAGAAACCAATGGAACAACAATATAGGTGGGTGAGGTGGAGACCATAGAAGAATAATAAGAAATGATGGAGGTGGAAGCATCACGAGCCCTCTTAGCGTGATTAAAGCATATAAAAAATGAGGGAGATGGGTAGGATTTTCACGTAATGCTTGGAAAAAATCAATAATGGCGTTAAGTTGATCTTAGTCAACATTAGTGTCCTCATTGTAGGACTTTTCACTATCGGATGCTTGATATCATGGAGAGGAACTGGATTGAAAGTATCTAAAGGGTTGATAGCCATAGATGTGGTTGTATCAACCATTATTTTAGAAGTGCGATGATTAACTAAAACTAAACTAGAATATGCTAGGGTAAGGATAATTAATCTAATATATGAGGAGATATAATGAAATAAATAAATGCACTAACATCATGTAAATTAAGCGATTAAAATAAAATAATGAAACAAAACCAAAATATGTAAGAAAAAGAGCGGAAAGAACTCTTGATATCTGGAAGCTGAGAGTTTGAGATCGATTTGGAAATTCAGGAGAAAGAATGAATATGTCAAAGCTATGTGGATTAGGGGTGCCTAGGGCTGGACCTGGGTTCCCACGGGCACTCGGTATGAATTTTGGGTGCTATGGTTTAGGAGAAATGTCAAGGTCTAGTTCTTATTAGATCAAAAGCTAATCCATGCAACTTTGCCTTCCTATCACACTAAATTCCGTATCTTTGCGTTGAATGCTTTAAATATCTCAAGATGGATAAATGACTGTAAGAACCCAAAACAAGCATCAAAACCCTAAAAATAAATATGCATATGAAGGAGGTCGGGATGACCTCGATTGCCATAATGGTGGACTTGCTTAACCGAGTGATGTACTGCATCTTAGACTTGATGTAGTTCTATGTGCAAGTGTGTGTGAACATGCCCTAGGTTGCTCTTATGCGGTCGAACTTTGTGAAGTAGTGAGCAATAACTATGTGTAGAAAATGTAATAAAATGTGTACATGGAATAAAATATAATAGAATCCCTCCCCTATGAAGTGTGATGCAGATGTCCTAGCTTGTGCCTTGATGATGATGGAGCTATGTGGATGCCAATGTAATAGATGGATGCAACTCTAGATGGAGTGATAGTAGATAGTGATGCTAGGTCCCTCATTATGGTCTCATAGCTTTATATTTATAGGGTTATCTTGGTCCAATTTCATAATTAACCCTAAAAGGACAACCTCATAAAAGATAAGGATGAAAAATGGCTAGAAAAGACCCAAGAAAAGGAGGGAAAGTGGAAAAGGGACCAAGACGCCCAAAAATGGGACCAGGGGCCCGGATTAGGGCTAAGATGATGTAGGATCTTCGAGAAATGGTTGGATAGGTAGATGTAGTTGGTCATAAAATATGAAATAAAATAAATAAAATGGTTAAAGAGATGGGGTTAATTAATACTTTCTTTCTCAAGAACCTTCTAAATAGTAGTATGAGATCGAGATAAATAAATATATAAAGTGCATGATTTTGTGACTACATCATTGATGTAAATTTCATTGATTGAAAATGGTGTTATGAGGTCATATGAGTCTCCATGAGGCATTAGTCAAAGGTAAAACATGAAGGTTGATTGGTAGTGTCATGTTTGGTGATGTTCTATAAGGTCCTAATACATGGTTTAACTACATATTCAATGTATGAGCTCTCTATAGTTGTTTAAAAGTCAATATGAGAGGTCGATGATTGGAATGATGTTTCAAGTGTGTCTATGTGTATGTATGGAATCAACTTGGTCATTTCTAAGTGGTTGGATGGTGTTTCGTAGTCCTTGGGAAATGAGAAGGTGAAGAAAAGGCATGATAACACATGTATGTTGAGGTGGATGGAGAGATTAATAATCATTTGAGATAAATGGTGAGTATAGAAAGTTATAGGATGTTTAAATTATGATTTATGAAAAGTTTTAGGTCAAAAGTGAAGAATATTTTGTAAGATACGTCATTTTTGGAAAAACTAGGTTTTCTAGAGTGTGTTTTAAAGCTAAAAATGGACCTTATGATGCTCGTTGTCAATCATGTGCTTTTCATGTGACCCAAAGCTTTTGGGGGATGTTTTTCCATTGATCTAATAATATTTTCCAAAAATAATGAGGTTGTTTGATCGACATGTTGTTTTTATGAATGATCGTTAAGAAGATAAGTTGCTTTGAAATCCTAGTTAAACACTAGTTTAACGGTGACTTGGAGAAAATTGATTACACCGAGTATGTTTTTATTCCTTTTCCTAAATTGATGATTGGAGGATTTAGAGGAATCCTCCATATTTATAGAAAGGTATAGTAGAACATGTGATTGTATGTGTGAAAGTATCGAATAAAGCGGAAGCCTAATACTTTTATTAATAATTAATCAAATCAAAATTACAATGAATGTGCAATAATTCTTATAGGAATTGAACAACCATGTGCAGATAAATGATATGTAGAAATAATGCAACAATATACAATCCCATGCACATATAATTACAAATATATGGTTTTAAACAATATATCCATATAACAAATACAATAGAGACAAAATACTTGTACGGGAATACTATTCCCAATTACAAACAATAAATGGTTAATAACAACTTACCACTAAATAATAATTAACTAAGGTAAATGCATAATTAACCTAGGTAAACTAAGTTTTACCTAACATTCCCCCTTAATTTTGCATTGTCTCAAGGGATGAGAAAGGAATTATCTGAACAACTTAAATAGGTCACGTGCAAGTGACTTTTTGAAGATATATGCTCATTGTTTAGTTGTTGGGAAAAATTGAAGTTGTATATTGTGTTTCAAGACATGCTTGCATATGAAATGTACTTGTACCTCAATGTGCTTTTTTATTTCATGAAAACTGGATTGTGAACAAGTTTGAGAATACCTTCATCATCAACATACAAGGTGGTTGGTTTGTCCTTTTGTATTCCAAGTCCTTCAAGTATGTAATGTAGCCATATCGCTTTGTAGACAACTTCTCCTGCAACATGATATTTGGCTTCTATAGAAGAGCGAGAAACAAAGTGTTGTTTCTTGCTTCCCCATGATATCAATCCAAATCCCATAAAGAACACAAACCCTGAAGTGTGTTTTTTGTCATCAATGTTGTCTACATGATCTGAATCCGAATATCTAGAAAGAAGAAATTATCATTCTTCTTATATTCTAGACCAAGATCCATTTTCCCTTGAGATATCTCAAGATTCACCTTGCTTCCTTCCAATGACAAACTTTGGGTTCCTGCATGAACTGAAAAGATAGCTCACTGAAAATCTGATATCTAGTCTAGTAGGTCGAGTAAATGAGACTCCCAATTAATTCAGCTTGATGATAGAGAGTTGCATTTACCGCAGGAGATGGATCTGAACGAGATAACTACAATCTGTTCTCCATAGGTGTAGCAATAGGTGTGCAATCCATCATCTTGAATTTCTCAAGCATTGTCTTGGTATACTTAAACTAAGAAACAAATATGTGATTCTCCTTTTGCCATACTTCCAATCCAAGACAATAGTGCATTAACCGAGATTTGTCATGTCAAGCGATAGTTAAGATCTTTCTTTGTTGCATCGATCATATTCACTTGAAATGTAATGATGACTAGATCATCTACATAGACAACAACAATCATAATCTCCCCCTTCATTTTTAGGTAAATATTGGTATCGTATCGATTTCTAACAAATCCACGTTATACGAGATGCTCATCAATTTTGATGTACCAAGCTCGGGGTGCCTATTTAAGGCCATACAAAGATTTCCTGATTCTTTATACCTTTGCTTCTTGACTAGGTATAACATATCCCTCAGGTTAAGTCATGTAGACTTATTCTTGTAATTCTCCATGTTTAAAAAGGCACTTTTTTTTTCCATCTGATGGAATTTCCAACCAAAATGTGCAGCTAGAGAAAAGATCATCCTGATCATTTTGATCTTAGTTGTGGGAGAAAATTTCTCCTCATAGTCAATTCCTTCTTTTTGTGCATACCCTTTTCTACTAGTCTCTCTTTATACTTGTCTATGGTCCCATTTGATTTGTACTTTGTTTTGAATATCCATCTACATCCAATGGGTTTCTTCCCTTGGTGGAAGATCGACAAGCTACCAAGTGTTTTTTTTTCATCATTGAGTTATACTCAGCATCCATGGAATTTTTCCAAGATTTTGACTATAGGGATTCCTGGATTGTAGAGGGCTCATCAGATTAATAACTCTACTCATCAAAGAAAATTTTACTTCTTCTCTTTCTTTATTGTGAGTTTGTGGTCCAGTGGTGGATGTATCCGGTGGAGCATCCATTCTTGCATCTGTAGCATGCTAGTATACCACTTGGGCATACTAAACTATTCATGTGGGTCATGGTTCTATCTAATCATCACCATCATCCCCATCATCACTTTCATCATCTGTGGGAACATCAGCTTTTTTTTTACAACTAGTGAAAAATCTACATCAAGTGATTCTAGAGGAGGAGTCTCTGCTTCCTTATTTTAAAAAACTCAACATCTCTGCTTTGGTGTAGACTTTCCTAGTCTTTGGATCCATCAATCTATACCTAAGAGTTTCTTCACTATACCCAATGAAGATGAGTTTTGTGATTTCATATCCAATTTATTTATGTTATGCTTGGGTATGTGCATACTTGCTTTGCACTCAAATACTCTGAGGTGTGCAACAAATGGACTTCCTTTTTTACCATGCTTCTTGTGGCATTACTCCGTCAAGAGCAACTATGGGCACTCTATTTAACAAATACACTATTGTCTTTATTACTTCGCCTAGAATGTCCTCGCTATTCTAGAATCATCGATTATG
Source organism: Taxus wallichiana var. yunnanensis (assembly GCA_018340775.1). Taxonomy (NCBI): domain Eukaryota; kingdom Viridiplantae; phylum Streptophyta; class Pinopsida; order Cupressales; family Taxaceae; genus Taxus; species Taxus wallichiana. The sequence goes on along the minus strand of CM031240.1, from coordinate 893,319,444 downwards.
TGTCACACCATTTCCATGATAGTATGATTTCTTCTCTCAACAACACCATTTCTTTTGTGTGTGTGTGGAGGAGGCATTTGTTGATGAATCCCATGAGCTTGTAGGTAGGATTTGAACTCATCATTGGTGAATTCCCCCTCGATCTGAGTGGAGAGTTCTAATGTGATGACTAGTTTCATTTCTCTGACACACTTTGAACTTCTTGAAGGTTTCAAAAGCTTCACTTTTCTTATGAAGACAATATATCCACATTTTTCTCGAATAGTCATCAACACAAAACATGAAGTACTAAAATCTAGAATGACTCGGTTGCATCAAACCAAAAATATTGGTATGAACTAGATCAAGCTTTCCATGAGCTTGATAATTATTCTTCGGAATGAAGCTCGTTTTTTTCCTACTAGGTAGTGAGGACACTTATCTATATCCTTCAGAGAGACAATAATCCTTTTACCATATTGTTCGATGAAGTGTTTTGAGATACTTGAAACTGATATGACCAAGTCTCTGATGATGCAAAAATATATAGAGGTATAGTTCTTAGCCATAATTACCTAATCATCTCTGTGGAAAAATCAAGTTGGAACATGCATCCCACATTGGAGGATTTTATAACTATTTTTGAGCCTCGTGATTTGTCTCGAATTAAACACATTTTCTTGTCAGAATGACTATTAAAGTCAATTTTCAAATTGTGATCTAGGAGTTGGCTAAGCTGAAAGAGAGTTTTAGTCAACCCAAGGACATATAGTACATCTGACAATCTACAGTTGCGTGAACCAAGAGGTAGAGAAATGTTCCCAATCCCCTAAATTGTGTATGAAGAATCATCACCTAACGAAACATGGTTTTTCAAAGGTGTGTCCCTCATTGAAGTAAACTAGTCTCTATGGCTGGTCATGTGTTGAGTGGCTCTTGAATCAACATACCAGACATCACTAGATGACGTGGAGAAGGTTCACTTGATCGAGCAGTGTACAAGTAGTCTTCATATCTGAATGTTCTTCTTACTCAACAACATTTCCTTGTTGGGAGTTTTATTTTCAGTTCTCCTTTTTTACACTTGATTGTAGTTAGAATGTCCCTTGTGAGATTGTTGGTGTTGAGGTCCAGAATTACTTGATGAACCTTTCTTGTATGTATTATACCAACAATCTTTTAATTCATGTCCTCTTTTGTAGATTGGACATATATTATTTTTTTGTTTGTCCCCTTGATGCTGATTCTAATTTTGGGATTTTTGATAGGAATTAGGTTTTCCTTTTCCTTTTCCTTTCCATTTTTGATGAGAATAAATTTCCTGATCCTCTTCATCATCTTTATTGTACATTACTTCCTCTTGTTGGAGTAGATTTACCAACTTGTCAAAACTCACTTTCGATCGACAAGTTAGTTTTTTTCACAAAAATGTGGTATGAAGGAGGGAGTGCTCTCAAAAAAATGGGAATGAGAGCTTCATCAGTGACCTCCTCTCCTAGGGCTAGAAGTGAAGCCCTTAATTCTGTAAATATTTATAAGAAAGCTTCTATTTTCTCATTTTTTGAACTTTAGTGTGTGTAACTGACTCTGCAAATTCAATATTACATTCTTGTTCTTGGTCTTGTACATTGTGCTCAACTTATCCCACGCTTCTTTGGCTATTTTGGCATCTCGAATGTGGGGTTACATGTCATAGACTCTATGCAAACATATTATTAGTTTGGCCTTCCGATCTACTTTATCAAAGTTTGTGTTGTATTGTGATTAGTATCTCGGTGAGTACCATTGTATAGATTTCTATAATACCATTTAAAATCTCCAAATCTCTTCCAAACTCAAGTTGTGTCTTTTGGAAGAAAAACTTGGGGGAATTGGTGCCCATTTTATAGAATTAACTGAAAGGGTAAGGATCTTATGACTCCATGTATATGGTCTCCCAATCTATATACCATCATTCGATATACCTAAACCTTTCTATATACACCCTTCCGATATACCCATGAATACATGGGAAGAAGCTCGCCCTTTCTATATACCAATGTAGTACGTGAAAGAGAATTATCCATGTTAAACACAAAATAAATTTGATGTTCTACTTTCTATTAGAAAATGACAGAGATAGCTAGTGAATGAATTATGCTTATGCTTAGAATCCACAATTGTAGGAAAGGAAAGAATTTAATCTCATAAACACCAACAAATTTTATCCTTGGAAACCTCAGAGGAGGAAAAACCAGTCGGGAAGGGAAATTGCTCTTTCTTCCCACTTTTATTGGCCAATTCAAAATAACAAGTACAAAATTTACAATAAGTATGAAAGAGAAGTAGATAATATCTCACACTTCCTCCCAAATACTTGTTTGCTTTGTCTCAACACTCCTTTCTTCTACAAAACACAATTCCAACACTAAGAACTTCTTGCTCACTTGCTTTCATGCTTTGATGATCTTATTCTCTTCTACAAACATGTATTTATAGCCTTTCTCATGTCCTCCCATGCACTAGAGAATGGGAAAGGTCATGGAGGAGAAGAGACATGAACAACCTTCCAAATTTGGGTTGTTCATTTCATATTTTTGTTTTCTATCCGAAAGAGCTAGGACCACCACCCAATGTAGACCGGTGGTCCCAGGACCCCTAGTTGGGTGGTGGTTTATAACCACCACTCTACACTACAGAGAGTGGCGGTCTATTACTAAAAGACAAAACCTCCATGTATTTTTTTTCCTTCTTTGTTGACTGTTTTGATGAAGTAGATTCATTTTGGATCCCTATGGATCACACCTCCCTACTTAGGAGGATTTTGGTCCCACAAAATCTTAGTGGGGGAGTAGATGAGGAAATAATTCCCTCACTTTCTCCTTTGAGTACCACCGGGCCTGCCTTGGTGTCTTTCCTTTCAGTCCAATCTGCCAAGACTCCTGTGGACCTCTCCTAGTCTCTCTGACCTTCTGCTACAACACTACATCCTCCTCCAATTCACCTCATGAGTCCAAGATGCAATCCTCAATGGAAGGTAGAAACTGTAGTCCTTCATCTTCATCTAGCATGGATGGCTCATATAGGTGCAAGTTCTCACAGTTTACTATAGAGTACATCCTCATAAATGATGGCAAATCAAGTCGAAAGCATTTTCTCCAACCTTGCTCCAATATGGTGAAGGGCCCATATCGTAGTGGCTTGAGCTTCCGTGCTTGACCTTGTAGTCTCTCCTTGCTCAAGTAAAGCCAAACTCTATCTCCAACATGAAGCTTATGTTCTCTCCTATGTTGATCGTGCCTAGCTTTGTACTTGGCTTGAGATTTCTCTAGCTATTCTTTGACTTTGAGATGGATTTTCTGGATCCTCTCAATGAATTTGTTTTCTCTAGTCACCTCTTGTGTCTCGTGTCTCCTCCTCATCCCTGCCCAACTACTATGTCCAAGTGGATTTGTAGGTAGATATCCCAAGCATGCTTCAAATGGTGACTTCATAGTGGATGTGTGTACTTCCCGGTTATAGGAATGTTGAATGTAGGCTAAGGACTCATCCCAAGTCCTTGGATATTTTGTTATACCCTCTGATCAACTGTACCAAAGTCTTGTTTACCACCTCTGTCTGTCCATCTATCTGTGGATGGAAAGTTGTGCTCCTCTGTAACCTGGTATCCATCTTGTCCCACAAAGTAGTCCAAAACTTCCCCAAGAACCTGGAATCCCTATCAGAAACAATAGACTTTGGAAAACCAAAATGCACCCATACATTAGCAAAGAAAAGATCTTGCTGCCTCATGTGCTTTTACTGTCTTTTTACATGCCATAAGAATACACATCTTACTGAATCTATCAACAACAACATAGAGATAGTCATGGCCATGTTTAGACATAGGTAATCCTCCTACAAAATCCATAGAAATGTCCTCCCATGGATGAGTAGGTACTGGAAAAGGCATATACAAACCCTCCTTCCTAGTCTTAGGCTTGCTAGTACAACAAAGTTTACATCCACGTATAAATTTTGATACTTCTTCTTGCATATTGGGCCAATACACGTACCTTTGCAAGTGGGCTAGGGTCTTACCAACACCGAAATGTCCCACTACTTTTGAGGTATGTGCTTCCCTCATCAATAGAATTCTTTCTTCTTTAGGCACACAAAGCTTCCCCATCGGTAGAGCAGCCCATCTTGAGATAACAATCTTCAATCCCTATCCTTTCAGTCCCTTGGGACTGCAACTGCTGAAATGTCACCCCAAAGTCTTTGTCCTGGGCATATGCCTCTCCGTAAGCTTCCTTCGTGAAGGGCTCGATCTGAGAGATAGTGGCCAAACAGAAAACTTCTCCTATGTGGGTGGCCTAGACAACATGTCTACCACCAAGTTTGTACTACCCTTCTTGTATTTGATCACTAGATGGAACTACTGAAGGAACCCCATCCATTTGTAGTGCCTTGCCTGCTATAATTTAGACTGTGCTTGCAAATACTGGAGAGGTTTGTGGTCAGTGTGCACAATAGTTTCTTTACCCAACAAATAATGCTTCCATTTTTTAATTTCTGAACTAGTGCATACATTTCCTTATCATATACTGAATATCCTTTAACTGCTGAAGTGAAAGTTTCATAATGATAACATACGGGTTTACCTCCTTGAAGCAACACTGTGCCCATGGCGTAATCACTGGCATCTGTCTCTACTTCAAAAGGTTGCTAAAAATTAGGAAGAGAAAGTATTGGAGCATGACTAATCTTGTATTTCAATAACTCAAAGGATTTTTCTTGTTCCTTACCCTAGTCAAAACCCTTACTCTTTGTGGCCACTATGTGTAGAGGTGTTGCAATCATGGAGAAGCCCGAATGAACTTCCACATGTATTGTACTGCTCCCACAAAACTCCTAGTCTCTGTGGCTCTTGTTGGTGTTGGCCAATTAGTGATGGCTTCCACCTTCTTTGGATCCACTCGTAGCTCTCCTCCTCCAACCACGTGCCCAAGATAGACAAGTGACTATTTGGAAAATTCACATTTCTTCATATTACAAAGTAGTTGTTTCTCCTGAGAACTTGCAAGACTTGTTGTAAATGAGTTAGATGTTCTTCCCATGTGGCACTAAAAATCAAGATATCATCTAGATATACAATGACACATGAATCTATGAAATCCCACAATACATCATTCATCAATCTCATAAATGTAGTGGGTGCATTGCATAACCCAAAAGGAAGTACTAACCATTCATACAAACCCTATTTTGTTTTGAAGGAAGTCTTCCATATATCCTCCTCCTTCATTTTGACTTGGTGATAACCGGACTTGAGATCCAACTTTGTGAAGAATTTGGCATGTTGAAGCTGGTCCAAGAGATCATCTATGCGGGAAGTGGATATCTGTTCTTTATGGTGATCTTGTTCAAAGTGTGGTAGTCGATGCACATTCTCCAAGAACCATCCTTCTTTGGCACCATCACAATAGGTGAACCACATGGTGAGGTGCTCGGACGTATCACCCCTTGGTCTAGTAGTTCCTGGAGTTGTTTCTTTACTTCAAGTACTCTCAAGCAAGGATTGCCTATACAACCCGATGTTTGGTAGAGGGGACTCTGGAAATAGCTGAATCTCATGCTCTACTTCCCATTTTGGTGGTAACCCACTGGGAGCCTAAAAACTTCTGAAAAGACTGAATAATACTATCCAAATCATGCTTTCCTGGTTAGAAATATCTGAAACTTCTACCCCATCTTGTTTATCCTTTAACAAAAGTAAACAAAACTGATTATGATTTTCCTGAATAAGTCATTTTTCTTGGTTAGCACTCACCATAGTAACCGTGTCTTACGTTGGTGTGCCTGGATGTTGTAGCTGATCCCATCCTTGACCCATCTATATCAGTTTTCCCTTCTCATAAATATAACATCCCTGATATACAAGTAAGGACTCCCGAATACAACATCAAAAGCATCAAGTGGAATAACGTCAGCTTCCAAAACATCAATATACTGGGAATTTATCCCAAACTTGACCTTACATCTTCTTGTTACCTGAATTTCAACACCCTTCTTCACCCAACCCAAAGGATAAGGGTGTGGATGCTCGTAAGTCTCAAGACCAAGCTTCTTTACAACTGCTTTAGAAATCAAGTTAGACTGAGAACCGGTATCAACCAAAGCATTTACCTTAGTTCTCTTGATCTGGATTTTGATCTGGAATAGTCTACTCATCTCCTCTTCCTGGTTGTCCATGTTGGTGGCCGTGCATCCAAGCCTTTCATCTACATCAGAGTCATCTTGATTTCCACCTCCCCTTTTATTTTTACAGCTTGTCATGGACTTCTTTGAGTCCTTGGTTGGTTCTTTCGGATGTAACTCCGGATGCAACTTCCAACATGTAGCATCAGTATGACCATTGATATCACAGTTCTTGCAAAAATTCTTGGGATCTTTACAAGTATTTAAAGTAGTGGCAGCTTGTTTACCTTTCCTTTCCACTTACCCTTGTTACTTGTTTTCCCATACTCTTTTTTTGATTGATTTTTCAATTACTTTTTCCCTTGGCTCTGCTTCTCCTTGCTTCTTTTCATCATCTATGTAGTATGCTTGCACACATGCCTCATTGAGATCTTTGGGCTTTGTGGAGATGAATTTTCTTCTTGAAGGTGAGTGTGAAGTCCTCCCAAGTACTTAGTCAGAATATCCTCATCCTCCAAGTCCATGTTTAGCAACATGGCCTACCTCCGAAACTCGTAGTATAGTCCTACACACTTTGACCACTACCTTGTCTAAAATACTACCATTTAATCATTTGGTCAGTCTTGTGGCCAATAGGATAGAAGTTAGCTCTAAGTAATTCTTTAAATTCTTGCCAAGATTTCACAATAGGATGCTTCTTCTTTTCACAAGTGGTTAGATGGGTTTCCCACCAAACCAGAGCGTGTCCCTCCATTTTGAGATGTGCAAAGGTGATCCTCTATGCCTCAAGTGACATTATGGATGCTAAAGTAGACTTCTAACTATTTTAACCATTTATCAAGCAACTCGCATCTACTTGTCCTTCAAAGATTTTAATATCAACTTTCGTCTCAACTTTAAAAGGAGTATGATCAGATTTTACCTTTTCTCTTGTGTTTGAAGTCTCTTCTTCATGCTCTTCCCCATAACTTTCCTCATGGTGGCTCCTTCCTATGCCAAAATTTTCAGCTAAGCCCCAAACCACTGAGTCCATGGAGTCTTTTTTGACAGAAGTTGTCTTCTACAAATCAGCAAGCTCTTCTTGCCTTCTAAACATCCTATCCATCATGGTCTCCAACATCTCGATTCTATGGACCAAGTTCTCTTCCTCCATTTGTCCCCGAATTCTCTGTTTCCACTTCTTTGTAGAAATTTTTAGATCGCAAGGTAAAGCCTCTTCACCTTTAGATCTCATCATTATCATACAAATCCAAGAATGAATACCACAATCCTGGATACTTGTTAGCTCTGATACCAAAATGATCTATAAACTCTTCAACTTTGGAATTATCCATAGAAACACAAAATAAATGTTGTTGTTCTACTTTCTATTAGAAAATGACAGAGATAGCTAGTGAATGAATTATGCTTATGCTTAGAATCCACAATTGTAGGAAAGGAAAGAATTTAAGCTCATAAACACCAACAAATTTTATCCTGGAAACCTCCAAGAGGAGGAAACTAATCGAAGAAGGGAAATTGCTCTTTCTTCCCACTTTTATTGGCCAATTCAAAATAACAAGTACAAAATTTACAATAAGTATGAAAGAGAAGTAGATAATATCTCACACTTCCTCCCAAATACTTGCTTGCTCTGTCTCAACACTCCTTTCTTCTACAAAACACAATTCCAACACTAAGAACTTCTTGCTCACTTGCTTTCATGCTTCGATGATCTATTCTCTTCTACAAACATGTATTTATAGCCTTTCTCATGTCCTCCCATGCACTGGAGAATGGGAAAGGTCATGGAGGAGAAGAGACATGAACAACCTTCCAAATTCTAGGTTGTTCATTTCATATTTTTTTTTCTGTCCGAAAGAGCCAGACCGCCACCCAATGCAGACCAAGGTCCCGTGGTCCCAGACTGCCACCCCTGGTTGGGTGGCGGTTTTGTAACCACCACTCCACAGAGAGCGGTGGTCCTATTACTATAAAGACATAACCTCTGTGTATTATTTTTCCTTCTTTTGATCCCTATGACTGTTTTGATGAAGTAGATTCATTTCCCACTCCCAAAGACTTCATCCAAACCAACTTCGCACACGTAGCACTTTGGATATGGAATCAAGCAATTACTATTTGAAATATTATTAAATTGACTTACTGTTAAAATGGTGACGTCGTTGGGAGGCTCGATGCATCCATGTAGTAGTCACTTTGTTGTTGGTAGTTTAGGGTTCTCTGCTCCGGCGGATCGAGTTATTGTTTATCTTCTATGCCACATTATTTTGTGTAGTTATTGATTTGTTTTGCAATGGCTTTCAAGATTTGTTTGATGGTGCTTGATTTGCAAGGATCCACTATTCAATGTTTTTTCTATTTGCTATGTATCATTTTTTATTTCCTTATACAATGCACTCACCTCCATATTTGTTTTGTTTGTAGGTTCTTTGCATGCTTTTGTGGAGAGTAGAGAGACTTCACCGATTTACAAGATCCTTTGCTAAGTCCTCATGGCTTAGTCATGGTTTGGCCTAACTCAGCCACTACAAATGCAACATTTTTATTGTTTATATAGACAAGGGGCTCTACTTGATCTCGTATGAATGCTTAATGGCTCGATTGTTAAGAGACGTAACTCGATCCGCAGAAAGCTATGGAGCTAGGCACAATGTAATGTTGGCTCAATCGAGTGTTGTGTAACCCGACTTTCAACTTAGTGCTCAATACACAATGAAAATACCCAACTCACCTATCAATGTTCGGTCTCCAAATAATGTGTAGCTTGACTCGCAAAATGAACTCGTTCCTCTCAAACATAACTTAGTTAGGCAACTCTCTAGAAGCTCGGTAATTAGGGGCAAGAGTCCTCTAGATTTGGTGTTGTAGCTAGTGTTAGTTACAACTAACATTGTCACCAATTTTAGTGATAAAATCCCCAATGGGGAAAAATATATATTTTTAATCTTTTTTAATATTTATTGGCTCTAGGAAGAAAATTCACCTAATGCAAGGGCACCAAGGCAAAACAAATTTCTTTTCATTTACCTAGAGATCAAACAAGAGGTTGTGGGGAGGCAAGGATGGGGTTGGGAAGTTGCAGGAGGCTACAGGCTCTCAATTACTGCAAATGCTTCTCCTAGCTCCTCAATCTTTTCTACTCTCTCTCTCTCTCTCTCCTCGACCTTCTATGCTCATAGGTCCAAATCAACTAACTTTGTTACCAATTGAAATTATCGAACAAAAGGGGCAAAAGCACGATACTTTTATTAATAATTAATCAAATCAAAATTACAATGAATGTGTTGCAATTCTTATAGGAATTAAACAACCATGTGTAGAAAAATGAGATGTTGAAACAATGCAACAATATACAATCTTGTGCACATATAATTGCAAATATATGGTTTTAAACAATATAACCATATAACAAATACAATAGAGACAAAAGACTTGTACAGAATACTATTCCCAATTACAAACAATAAATGGTTAATAACAAATTACCACTAATTAATAATTAACTAAGGTAAATGCATAATTAACCTAGGTAAACTAAGTTTTACCTAACAAATGGGCCCCACTCAAAAAGGCTTGTTTCTAAAGATGTTCATTTTGTAGCAAAGTTGTCCAAAGAAAGTACTGAATAAATTAACATTGTTTGGAGCCACGGGAGTTTTACTATATTTAAATGATAGTTTCAGTCATGACTGAAGTCCTAGTGGGAAAAGTGTGCCCTATTTACATGAAGATCTGGTCTTTGGGCCTAAAGGGAAGTTTTGAGCGATTATAGAGATTGGCCTAGTTGAAGGCCTTCCACTTAGAAATGGAAGGAAGTGTAAGATGTTTTGGAAATTATATTTAGAAATATTTCCTATGGTATATGATTTTTTAATGATTAATTTTTTCATAAGTAAACCATCTCAGTTTTGAAGACCGTGTTTGATTGTTTTCAAGACATGATTGCTTTGATTAGAAGATGGAGGTAGAAGACTCATGTTTAAGATTAATTAATGCTTGATATACTTTAAATAGTTAATAGGAATGAATTTTTTTCCCTAGTGAAGGAATTTATAGGTATTTAAATTTAACACAATGATGTAAACCGTTGAGTTCCCAAAACTACTTTATGGGAAGCTCAGTTTGGTGAAGAGGAAAAGATGTGTGGTTTGTGTTGATGGGTTTTTCATGAGATATAGAAAGAATGGATGTATTATACATGTAAATGATTTCCAATGAGTGGTTATATTTCATAGTTGAGGTTCTATGGTGTGATCTTGAGCTTGTTTGATGAAAACTCGTTCCCGGAGGTAACTGTTTTGAGTAAGGAATGAACATACTTGATAGAGTTATGAAGAATTTGATTGGTGAAAGTTAATGTGTGAGCATGTATGATTTTTTTATGATATATTTTACATGTGTGAGGCCTTTGGAGGCTTTAAAAATTATGGTGATGAGTTTGGAGGTCTTTGATGAGCTAGGTGATGGGATTCTAAGCCTATTTTTTCTTGTTTGGTTGTCTTGGTGCATGACCGACATACATGGGTACATTTTATGAATTTTTATGAGTGTGCTAATATTTTTTTAAGTTTTATTGGTTATGGTATTTGGTCTAGACTAATATATGTTATGTTTATGAGTTGAGAAGCATATAAAGTGTTTGTTTTGGTTCATTTTGAAGTTGTGCATGGAGGGGAAAAATTGACCACGATAGAGAGTGAAATATGTTTAAGGGCATAAAGAGCGATAAAGAAGTGTGTAAAAATATTAATAAGGTTAGAGATATTTTGTGCAAGGGTTTAAATCCAAATCAGGGTTATAAGAAAGAGCGATTCAAAATAAAGAGGGCTTGAAGAGGGCTTGAAGGAGTCGAGTTGGGCGTGATCTCCATCATTATGGTAGCAACAATAAATCATATCATATATAAGGATTTGAGATGGTGTTTGATCATCTTAGGGGTTATATCCTCCTTGTGGAGTTGGTGCTTCACTAAACTAGGGGGTTGTTGCTCCTCGTAGGGTTGGAGCTCCTTGTGAAGTTGGTGCTTTAATAAACAATTTTTATTTGAGTAATATAATTAGAAGTTTCGGTGGGTTTTCTTCCCCTTGAGGGTTTCACTTAAATTTGGTGTCTCGTGTACTCTCTTAGTCTTTATCTTGTATATGGTTGATTTAATGCATAAGTAAACACACACATGGTTAATGTTTGATTGAATGATTATATGAATGAAAATAGAATAAAGTTTTAGTGGACGATTCAACCCCCTCTCAATCCCTTGTGCTTCCAAAACAAGATAGAGTTCCTAAAAACAAATTTATGTGGGTTATGGGAACCCCCGTGCATCATGAACATCCTCACTACTCGAAGAGGATTAAACCACACGTCATTCTCCTAGAAAGTTATATCTACCATGGCGCAATCAAAATTTGACAACTGTGCTTTACTTGAATTTCACACTTTCTCAATTACTTGGGAAGGGTTACTTTCTTGATTATAGAGAGAAGATGGAGACTTCTAACCCGAAAAGAAGACTCAAAACCTATAAAGAGTGGTTCCCTAATGGATGTGCATAATTTATTTCATAGTTGTGGGATCTTAGAGTGACTTTGTGCCTACTTTCACATGAGTGTAACATAAAGTGCGATTTTGAAATGAGGTATGATTGAATTGCATATATAGGATTCCAACGTTGTTATGTCATGAAAGGTTGACCAAGAGGAAATATTATTTCACATGAATATGATAGAATTGAAATTTTGGACCTAAAACATGTCAATATAAAACCATACATTAGGGTCATGATTGACATGTGTCAATTTTGAATGAAATATACAATTTTGACTAGGAGGGGAAAATGACAGTTTATCTTTCTAGGTACAATGATATATATCTTTATACTCATTTTATGATATATATCTTTATACTAATTTTATGATATAAAACCTTAGGAAATGACAAAAATACGGTGTGAAAATATAATAAGTAGTTGAGGAGCTATTAGGGTATGCTAAAAAGAGTGAGGAGGGTGTATTTGTGCATGCAAGTGTGTAATGTCAAGATTAACATTATCCAAAAATATATTACCAAATTTTAGTGTCTACATTTCCCCATTTAATTATGAAAATAAAATTACATACTTAAAGAAAAATATAGAGTGTGTAAACACACTTTTTCTTTGCTCACATTAACTTTGATTTGTAACATCTTGTTGTGTTGACTTTGGATAACTCCAAAATGAAATCCTAGCAAGTGTAGTCAATGTCCAATATAGGAAAATACACTTTAAATAAAAATGAAATGAAAGTACTATAAAAAATATGCAAATTGATCTTCATTAGGAAAATAAGTTAATGTTTATTGTGTTTCGTTGAGATTGAAGGATGGCCATTTCTCCGAGTTTGGATTTAGAATTAAAGGTTCCTACAAAATAGTATTGGGATACCATCAGGCCCCCTTCAATTTGTTTTCTAAAGGTCACTCCCTCTCTCCTAAAAAGCATTGAAATCATTAAAGGAGAAGAAGGAAATGTTGGGTAAGGTTGATCAAGTATGGAGAAGCCATCTAGTTCCTCACATTTACTAAGGAGAAGTTAAAGGTTATGGACACCAACACTATGTATGTCATGTACTCTTTGATATAGGGTGAGCTTCTGAGGCTCTGAAAAGTCTTCAAACTAACATTCAAGGTGATTCCAATTGATAACTCTTGCATTATCAACTGGAGTGTTGAGATTGAATCACCATTAATGTGGTGTCTAAGATGGTCAAGGAAACAACTTCTAATACTTTTAGGGAAGTTTAAGGGATCCTTCTTGCTCCAGTAGCTTGAATGCTCCTATAATGGTGGGTTGGCATAGAAAAAGCTTATTATGATAGAATGCAAAAATTGTTCAAGAGAGTACAAATTCTCTTAATAGGCAATTTCCTTTTCCCTGGTTTAAGTTTATACAAATATTTCTACAAGTTGGTATGTTATTGGTTTTATATGTGCTATTGATATTTTCATTTCCTTCTTTGTTATGGTTTTGGTGGAGTGAAATTATTACAAATTTATTTTTATACTTTAATGGAAATTTCAAAGGTTTGAAGCCTTGATTTCTCAATTCATGGAAATAAAAAGTTCATTGTGTGATATGATTTCATTATGTCCATGTTTCCAATCAGCATTTTTCCTACAACTCTATCCATTGCACTATTTATAACATAGTGACATATTTTTATACAGAATAATTTCATTAACAATTGATACATTTGGGTCCACTAGAAGTGAGAAATATTTGGTTTATAAGTGATGTAACTTTTATTTTCATTATTTTTATTAGTCACTTTCTGAGTGATTATGGGACACTTGACTCAAGTTCCACTCCCATTAAATCGATTGAACACTTATCATATGAAATTTCAAAAATTTAAACAAATGTTAAAAGAGAATATATGCTCATCACTATTTTTCTTAAGTAATTTAGACTTGACTTTAAGTTCAACATTAATATTCTTGGTTGAATTTGTTTCCTTAATTTTCTTTATGACTTTATTTAAGGATATATTTATCTAATGTACATATGAATGTGATCAATTTTGTAGAGACTAGAATGTTATCTAAATGGATCAGTCTAGTTTGAGGTGAATTTATCATTGTGAATGGATTTTTATTTCCTAATTTATATAATCTTATCTTAGATTGATTAATTTTGTCACAAATTACTAGGAATTTGACCTCCTTTGTAATGATCTTAATATGAACTCAAGTCCTCGCAAAACACGTAAACATGGAGATGTTAATAGGTAAATTTGTAAACCTTTATTATTTATAAGTCCTTCATGACTTGACAAATATGGAATGAAAACTCAATGCAAGTGAAAAATCATTAATTCTATGTTACAAGTGTCCAAATCCTTAACTTTTTTTCAATGTGTGCAACAATTAATATAGACTAGATTGATTCTCTAAATATCTAAACTAGAATTTTTATATGGGATATTTTTGAAATATAATAGATTCTCCTCTTATAACTATAATATCACTCTTGTGGAAATGATATATTCATGTACAATCATCTTGCATCCTTTTATGTATTTGTAGATTTATTGAATTCAAAATAGGACTTCATTACCATGCGCAAGTTGATACACAACAAGTATAAAAGTTGTCCAAATTTTGAAAAGTACTTAAACAAAGTTAGAGGTCAAAAGGGACCAAAAAGAAAAATGGTCAATTTTCATAGAGATGTGACCATTTTCATAGGCTAGAAAAATCTCAACATATTATGAAAGTTGTCAATGACCCAAATATAGAAAAAAAATAGAGATGGAGATTAAATTAGGAAAAAGGTGAAATTGAGGGTCATATGAGATAAAAATGAAAATTACATGGACAAACAAACTTGAAAAATGAAAAATGTTATGTTGTGGAGCCTATTTTCATGTGTGGAAGTGTTCAAGACACTCTCCTTAGTTTTCTCATTGGCCATTTAAAGTTATCAAAGGAGTTGTGTCCCAATATGTCAATAGAAACCAGATGTCCAAGGTATCTTACTCATCAATGGTTGGTAATTTGATGTATGTCATGGTGTGCACTAGGCCTAATATTTCCCATGTAGTGGGAGTAGTAATTAGATTTATGAGTGATCTAGGTAAATATCACTTTTAGGAACTAAATTGGATCCTTGACTTGAGGGGACCATGGGGACAATATTGTGCTACAGTGGATGGATAGCACTTTGTGTGGTTATGTAGATTTAGACATGATTGGAGATGTAGACAACGGGAGGATCACAACAAGCTATATTTCATTGTAGGTGGGACAACAAGTGAGTTGGATTTCATGACTACATAAGCTTGTGGATTTGTCAACCATAGAGGTTGAGTATGTTGTTGCCACAAAGGCAAGAAAAGAGATGATTTTGTTACAAAAATTACTTGAACATGAGGAAGGGAAGATGCATAGTGATAATTAGAGTGTTATACACCTAGATAAGAACTCTTCTTTCCACTCTAGGATGAAGCATATATAGTTAAGGTACCATTTCATTAGGAAATATTTGGAGGAAGAGAAGTTGAAGCTGGAGAAGATTCATACCAATTATAATCATACGGACATGATGACCAAGGTGGTTAAAAGGGATAAATCAAAGCTATGATCAGCTTTGGTTGGTCTTCATGGACAACAATGAATGGTTGAGAAGCTTTCTCAAAGGAAAACAAGTCTCCAAGTGGGAGATTGTTATGTTGTGGAGCTTGTTTTCATGTGTGGAAGTGTGAAAGACTATACATTTGCACAATTTTCTCACTGACACCCGGGAAACATGATCTTATCATATGGGTTATCTTTGACCCATATGTTTATGGGAGAGCGATTTTGGCCCATGGTTTTGGTACCCAAAATATTGCAAAATTGTTTATCAGTTTCCTATTGATGTAGGGAGACATAACGTCATAGGTGTGTGAGTTCAAGTGTGAATTCAAGAGATTTTGTTGAGCACAGCCCAAACAAATATGGGTATTGTATTGAGAGAAAGAGGTGGCCTATAATTAATTCTAAGCAAGTGATTTTTGGTGGACATAGCCAAAATTGGGTAAAACATGTTAAATATTGTCTATGTGTTATGTTATTTTAATTTCTACACTTTTATTTTAGATTTGTGATATTTTTTGTAAATTAGTCTCTATTATTAAGATTCTATGTGGGATTGTTCTTCATATTTTATCCTTTATTTCCTAACAATTGGTATCATAAATTGTATTGGTTTGCTAAAGTGTTGAATCGTAGGGAATTTTTTTAGCTTGAGTGGGAGCTATTGCAAATGATAAAAGATCAAAGGTTGATAAATTCAATGGGAAAAATTTTACTCTTTGGAAGATGCATATGTAAGATTGCCTTTATCGGAAGGATATTTTTATTCAAGCCTATTTGGAAAAGGGACCAAAACCTCGAGCATGTCGGATGTGGATTGGGATTTTGGATAGGAAGACACTTGGGAAAATTCAACTATGTCTTACATGTTTGGTATTATTTAATGTTTCAAAATAAAAGAGTACAAAATAACGTATGGATGCATTAGTGATGTTATACGAAAACCCTCTACCTCTAACAAGATATTTTTAATGAAAAATTTGTTTAATATGAAGATTTCTAAGAATGGTTTAGCAATATAGCATTTGAATGAATTTAATATGGTTGTGAATATGCTAGCTTCATTTACAATAGATTTTGAAGATGAAGTTAGGGATTTATTAATTTTGTACTCCTTACCTATTGGCTATATTTTCTACATAGCTAAAAACCTAGGCAATCATGAGATAAATATCCCTCATTTAATGGTGAGGCTCCCGTGTAAGATGTTTATCAATCTGGTAAGTATGAATCCTAATAACTATTTGCATGGGGTTTTACTTTAATTGCAAAGCTCATGAACCATAGCTTAGAAATTCTACAACAAGTAAGCAGTTGTTTATGAAGTATTTTCTAGAAGGGGGAAATAATGGAATTTGGGAAAGAAGAAAGGAAGATATGTAATTCAACCAATAGTTTATAGAGTTGGTTTCATACACATGGATTAAATAAACAAGTAGATCTCACAATATTTAGAAGTAAAGGAAAATAAAAGCTTCTAATCTAAATCTTAGATAACAAAAAGTCTATCTAAAGATCCACACAAAAGTAAGAAGCAAATGCACCATGGACACAAAGTTCTCTAGAAATATGCCTTTATTCAATTCCTCATCTTTCACAAAAATGACATCAAGGGCTACAACACAAATTTTGGAAGTCAATAATGTTGATTAACAAATTGTGCTTTTCATGCTTTAACCCATAGGCTCTTCCTCCTTTTATAGTGAATAGAGGGCAATTACAAATAGGAAGCTTTCAATGAATTGCCGTATGTGGAAGCTATGAAAAAGAGAAGAATATGGTAGTATTTTCCCCTAAAATTTCTCTTTGCATAACATGCATGCCTTACAACTGAAAATATAAATTTATGTTATGCATTTTACGCCATACCTATTTCCAAGTAATTGACTTCTTCCAAGAACTTGAAGTAATGACTTTGTAAATCCAATTACCTAAGTTTTACAATTTAATTGATTACTCAATTAATTTTTCGAAGAAAATAAGAGAAAGAAAAAGAATTTATTCCAAGCTGCAACACTCTCCATTTTTTCCTTCCTCCATACTCTGCATGTTGATCCAATATGCATTGTACTTTTGCTTCATCTATTTTAGCAATGAATGATCTGAATGATATCTCTACCTTGAATTTGAGATGTTTTTTTCTCCCATATGTTGTTGAATCTTTTCCTTTGATTCTCACAAACTGGATTTGGAAGCGTCGACTAAGATTTCCTTCGGTGTTTCCTATGTCCTATCTTCTCCTCTTATCCTTGAAGCTTTTGCAGTTCTTCTCTAGCACGTATAGTTTTAAAATGCTTTTTGTAAATCATTCAGATAAAACCCATTGCCTTTTATTTTTAATTGCATATGAGCAATTTTAAATTCTGGAAAGCACTCCAAGTGAAAGAAAATACAAGTAGATTCAATGAAGGCTTCCATGGAAGATTGGGAGCACTACATAAGCTCCTAAAAGGAATTTTCCATACAATGACTTCCACATGGGCTGCGTTAGAAACAAGAGAATGATTTTTTACAGAATCCTTTGCAATTATGAGAGTTGGATCTATTTCTTCCTCTGATTTTGAAGATATATTCAATGTATCAGACATTGAATTCTTCTTTCTTCACCAATATGGGCAATAATTAAGTATTCCTGCAAATAATTGAGAAAGTATGCATTCCATAGCATGAATATCTAATTTATTCACCGAGATCTAATTATAAACCCCGTTCCTGCTATTTTTAGACTTTTCTTGCATGTCAAAAAAGATAAAAATATTATTTTATTCACTCATGCACTCACATCAACATGCAGATAGCTAGAATAATAAAAAGGAAGCCTTTCCAACCCTAGGCACAAAAATGGATGCTTCCGGAAATTAAAAGAAGTTAGCTTTTAGGCATTTAATAATGCAAGGATGGGTCACACTTTTTAGCTATAAGCCAAGGGAAAAACATGAGGGGTAGGAAGGTAAAATTTTACCTTGCCTGATAGGGTCCAATTCTCCACTTTTCACTTAAGTTGCTTTTGAGGGAAAAACATAAGCAATAGGCAGGTAAAATTTTACCCTTCTGCTAGGGTCTAATTCTTTACTTTTCACTTAAGTTGCTTTTGAGGGAAAAACATAAGTAGTAGGCAGGTAAAATTTTACCCTGCCTGCCAGGGTCTACTTCTTCGCTTTTCACTTAAGTTTCTTTTAATGGAAAAACATAAGCAACATGCGGGTAAAATTTTACCCTGCCTGCTAGGGTCTAATTCTTCACTTTTCACTTAAGTTGCTTTATGTTAAATGCTGACCCAACAGGACACAAAAAGTGTGACTTGCTTTGGATTTGACTTCCCATATTTGGCATGGACATTCAAGCTAAAGGGAAGCTTTGAAAATTGTGACTGACATGAAGACTGCATTTCTTTCCATTTTTGGATTTTTGGTAAAGAAAACACAAGAAGAGAATTAAATTTTCCATTTTTGGAAAGGGTCCATGAAGATCTAGCAAAAAAATTTGCAAGTGCCATAGCTTTAACTCCGTGGCTCTGCGTTTTAGGTGTCATTTTTTCTAAAAGTGCATTATTTTTCTTATTTTCATAAAATCCATTATTGCACCTTTTGGACCAAACATCCTCTTACAATCTCCTCGAAGGAATCCTGAGCTGGTTACCTTTAGAAAAATTAATTAGCAATTAAAAACACTAGAAATATTTTCAAAATCCTAGGTCTCGGAAAAGGTTGCACGGGAAGAATGAATAGGCTATGGGAATTCACATAAGTTACACATTGGTGGCACTATTTTTCTTATTTTCATAAAATCCATTATTGCACCTTTTGGACCAAGCAACCTCTTGTAATCTCCTGAAGGAATCCTGAGCTCTGGTTACCTTTAGACAAATTAATTAGCAATTAAAAACACTAGAAAGATTTTCAAAATCCTAGGTCTCGAAAAAAGGTCTAGAGAAGAATGAATAAAGGCTATGGGAATATGCCAGGATGGAAAAATGGAGAAAAACCAAAACACAGAAGAAATAAAAATGAAAAACCCCTCCAGAAATTTGTAGACAATTGCTTTGAAAATAACCTGCCAATTAGTTAGTCATTAAAAACTCTTCCCTGGTGAACACTCCATTGAGAGGTGGAAGCAATAATGGCATGAAAATCCTCAGTAGGGTTCAATTGCAACATAATTTATTTTTAAACAAAACTTTATTTATTTAATAAATAAATAAATAAATAAAATTCTCTCAGACAAAACCTGGCGAAGGGATAGAGTGAGTTTTAGCATGTGGGTATTTGTCGAATTTGGCTTTTATGACTCTCTAGGGATACCTTAGAGAAATGCAAACAACTAGCAGAAAAACAAACACAAAATGACCCATTACTTTGAAAATAATGAATTTTTTAAAAGGGGTAGTCCCAGATTTCAGGGTGAAATCTAGGGACACCATTACGAGAGTTGGAATAGCCGTACAGTGGTAATGGCGGTAAGCAAATCAGTTTTAGATAACTCAAAGTTGAAGTTTAAGGATGTTGTAGGTGTGATTCCAAGAGAGGAAATGTAAATACAAATATTTTACAAATATTCTACTTAAGGGAATGCTTTTCTAGTGGAAACTAGAGGGAAATATTGGAGAAGAATATTGGATTGGGAAAGGTCAAAATCCAACAACAAGATGGTATGTTGGCTTTGTGGAAAGATTGGGCATGCAAATGAATGTTGGAATCTTGGGGACAACAAAAAACAATAGAAGAAAATAAGGTGGTGAATGTGGTAAAAGGTAATGTCTCATCAAGATGCTTTGATTCTCTCTTTGGATAATATTGTCGAATCTTTTGTTTTAAATTCAAGGGCTTCTTTTCATGTTACTCCACATAGGCATTATTTTATCGATTATGTTAAAGGGGATTTTGGGAATTTTTATCTTGGTGATGATGATCCTTATAACATAGTTGGAAAATGTTGTGTTCAAGTGAAGATGCTCAAAATGATAACACATGGCTATTAAAGGATGTCAAGCATGTGCCTACATTAATACAAAACATGGTATCGGTAAGACGGTTGGGAAATGGTGGTTATCTTGTGATATTTACGGTGGACTCTTGGAATGTTACCAAGGAGCTCTTATGGTGGAAAGAGGTAAGAAGGTTGGAACATTGTATTTAACCACTAGTATTATTAATTTTGTAATATTGTTGCTTCGAGATGCATATACAACATTTTGACACTATAGGCCCGAGTCATATGAGCCAGCCAAGGGCATGAAGAATCATAAAATAGGTTTGGATTTCTATTGAGAACTATGTATATGGGAAATTGAAGTGAGTAAAGTTTATAAAATTTGAACCTATGAAGAAAGAGAGTAGTTTGGAGATGGTATATTCTAATGTGTGAGGGACATCGCATGTATCATCTATTAGGGGTTCATATTATTATGTCATTTTTATTGATGATGCAACAAGAAAAGTTTGGGTATACTATATTAGAAATAAATCTAATGTATTTAACACTTTTGTTAAATGGAAAGCCTTGGTAGAAAATGAAACATGTCTTAAGGTAAAATTTCTCGGGTTAGATAATGGAGGGGAGTATTGCAGCAATGAATTTTATGATTATTGTTCTAAGAATGGAATTTGTAGGCAAAATAAGGTTCCAAGAACTCAAAGAGAATGGGGTGTCAAATAGGATGAATAGGAAAATAATGGCATGAGATAGGAGCATGAGGTTACATGTGGGACTGCCTCTTTCTTTTTAGGTTGTAGTGGTGATCAAAACTATGTACTTGATAAACAAAGGACCCTCAAGTGCCTTAGATGGAGCCATACCCAAGGAGGCTTGGTTTGGTATGAAATTTGATTACTCATTTTTTAGATTCTTTGGATGTGAGGTGTTTATCCATATTGACAAGGATGATAGAACCAAGTTTGAGGGTAAATCGATAAATTCACTTTCATTAGTTATGGTGGTGATGAATTTGGATATAAATGTTTGAGTATTAATGAAAATAAAATCATTCGAGTTAGGGATGTGGTTTTAATGAGAAAGTCATGTATAAGAAACAATTGCGGGAAAATAGAAAAGAATCAAGGAAATAATATACGGTGGTAGAGGATATTCGGATGGGAAAGTGGCACATAAATCAAGTACATGAACCTACTCAATATGAACCCCAAAATCCTATATTGAGGAGGTCTTCTAGGGTAAGAAGAGCACCTAAACATTTTTCTCCTCTTAATCATTTATTAATCACCGACAAAGTGGAGAGCCATAGAGATTTGATGAAGAAATACATGTAAATAACATGAAGAAGTGGGAGCAAGCCATGGATGAGGAGCATCAATATCTCGAGAAAGAAGCTGGACTTAGGATTTGGTGAAGCTACCTGAAGGTAAACGAGCATTGCAGAAAAAGTGGGTGTATAAAGTTAAAGAGGAAGGAGGAAAGAAAAGATACAAGGCATGTTTGGTGGTCAAGGGTTTACACGATTTTAGAAAACACAAGGCTTGAAAAAGGTATATATTTTGATGAGATTTTTTTCTCCTGTAGTAAAAATGACTTTTATGAGAACTATTCTTGGAATAAGGCTTGCACTTATAACAACTAGATGTAAATACTGCATTTATCCATGGTGATTTAGAGGAGGATTTATATATGTAGTATCAAAGGGATATGAGGTCAAAGGTAAAGAAGAGATGGTGTGCAAAATGAATAAGAGTTTGTATGGCCGAAACAAGCTCCATGTCAATGATATAATAAATTTGATAGATTTATGATGGAGAAAGGTTATATTAAATGCCATTATGACCAATGTGTGTATATAAAGAAATTTCAATATGTTAGTTATATTATCATGTGCTTGTATGTGGATGACATGTTGGTTGCAGAAAAAACATACAAGGAAGAAGTTAAGTGACTCCTTTGTTATGAAGTACTTAGGATAGAAAAACAAATCCTTGTTATGAGGAGGGTAGGTTCACCAAGTTGGTGGGCCAAAATGGGGTCTTAAGTGGATGCATTTTTTTGAAACAAAAATTCAACTTGTACGAGTTTTTTGAAATAGTTACACTCAAAATTAGAAGATGTTGTATAAACATGAATCGTAGCATTTTGAGTCTAGTTTCTAAGCTACTAAATTTTATTGAAAACGAATAAGTTTAAGTGGGTAAAATAACTAAAATACAACCATGTGCTCTGTTTTTGTAAAAAAACATAATAACGGGACTTTCGTGCCACCCACCATTTTTTGAGTACCATTTAGTATTTTTGAAAACCCTTTGGTAGAAAAATATCTAGGAGCATCTAGTTTGGGCTCCATTTTAAAAAGTTTTTTTAGCAATTATTGATTTTTAATGATTTTTCTAGTACAGAATTTTAAATTTAAAAACATAACGGAGCTTGAGCATGCCACCCCTAACTACCTAAAAATATCAAAAATTACATTTTTTTAATATGTATAAAATTAGGCCTAGTTTGGGTTAGTATTTTTTTGTCAATTTTGATGAGTGAAGAAATATATATCGATGAAAGGTAGACATGTTTAAACTTCAAAAAAATAGCTATAAAAAGGCATCGTTAGAAAATAAATAATATGGAAACCTTATATTACTTAGAACATTTAAAAATTATATTTTTAGAAAGTAGATAGTTTTTTCTACGTTGTGGTATAAATTTTTTAAATGAATCAATCATTTTATGTTGATTTATCATGGTGGAAGTGGATTTTTTATATTTTCTTGCGGTTTGTTGTGTTTTGTAGGTCCATGCCTCGAAGTGCTTGGGGATCTAAACCAAATCAAACCTTGAGGCATGGCTTGGAAAAATTGAAATAACATAACACGCACGCATTATGTAATGCATACGCATTATGTTTTTTACATATTTATGCGCCCCCCAACGTCTTTTTACCCTCCTTCACAATTTTTCGTCATATTTTTGTCTATTCAATTAGAAGAGTAGATTCTTGTACATTCCTTGTGAATTTTTAGTAGTTCATATTGTCCCCTACCCCACAATATATTATTTTGCAATCATGGGTGACAAAAAATGACGTAAGGGCGCAAATAAATTCAATAATAGACACCAAAGCAATTAGAAGAGCTGAGAATTAAGAAAGTGAAGAGGATGAAAAAAATCATGCATGGAAAGGTACATATGTTGTTTCAAATGTATCTAATGTATCTAAGAATAATGATTTTGCTATGAATGTTGATATTGAATTGAATAATAATGTTGGTATGGATGAAGAAATTGATATGAATCCAATTGTTGAACCTTTACTGAGAATCCAAATGTTGAAGCTTTACCTAAGAATCCAAATGTTAAACTTTTACCTTAGAATCCAAATGTTGAAGCTTTACCTGAGAATCCAAATGTTGAAGTTTTACCGAAAATCTAAATATTGAACCTTTACCCTGAGAATCCAAATGTTGAACCTTTACCTGAGAATCCAAATATTAATCCTGAAATTTGCATGGAATCACCTTTGAATGAAGAAATTAACCCTCTTAATAAATCTCCACCTCTTAGAACATCTCCCTTCCATTTTGTGAAGAAAACCAATTCACTTAATTGAAATTGATGAAAAAATTATAAAACCAATGCCTAACAAAATGTCGGACAAAAATGTGAGAAGAAAAGCTAGGGGAATTTGAGATAATTACTTTGAAAATTTAAATGAAACACAAAGATGTCAATTATTTGTTACATTGATGAAATTAATTAAGATAAGACCTACAATGAAGAACACAGGGTTAAGAAAATATAATTTTGTTGATCAAAATGTGGTAATTGTTTAAAATATACATAAAGTATACCAAATCTGTAGGTGCCAACAGATGCACCAAAGATAGTAATGCTACATAATGTGTAGTTAATAATTGTATAGTAAGTGATAAAATGGTTAATAAACGCTTGATTAGTATCCGTAGAAATCAAAAAAAAAACAGTTCTTTGAAGCTAAACAGAAAAACACTAATAAAAGTAATAGGGAGACACAAAAGTCTCAAGTTAGTCAATAACAATGACTACATCGGGATTTCTCTAGCAGAACCCATCGGAAGAAAGGAATATATATGATATTCTGAAAGAATTAATTGTAAAATTTTGAAGTGAGAACACAAGGGTGTTGCCTAATAGAAGAGATACGGTAAAAATAAGAATAGGTTCTCATAATCGTGAATCATGTGCAAAACATTTCTTAGATATGAATCAAACACAATTTTCTCTAAGTTTAAGAATGAAAATCCAAATATTCTTTGAAATGAACAAACCCTTTTATGTAAAAATCAATCACTCACGTACCACTTGTTCTTTGTAGGCATTGTTGGTGTGAGTTATCCTATGTGTCCTCCACTCACATATGGAGGGTCATCTCACATGGGTTAGGTTTAGGGTTAGGTTTAGGGTTTGCTATTGAGTCATGCACTAGGGTTACTCAGCACCCTATATGTATCCCTTCATTTGACATTTATGAGCATGCCAAGACACTCCGTTGTCTTTTCTCTACATGTGCAAGCTTTGTTTTGTTATGCAAGTTATTCAGTTGTTGATCGATTCTTCCTTGTGATTACGTTGGAGCCATTACGATTGACTAGAGTGCAACTTCATCATGGTGCATAGTTTGATATGATTTGTCAACTCTTTCATGGTATCGAGTTGAGATCGGAGTAAATGTGCACTTTTTTTTGAGTTGTGATTACTCTTTTTTCATTTTTAACTCCTCTTGTGTAAGTTTTTGATCATTATTTTCGGGTTTTCCTTGCTAACGTATTTAATAAGTTGTTCTTGGAAAGTTTTTAGTTTTTTTGTGTTCTTCATGCATGTGCAGATCTCCTTGAGCTTTTAGGGGGTTTACAGCTATATTTAGCTAACTGCAGCTAAATTTAGCATATCAACTAAGAATAGAGGTTTATTTTCTAGTTTTTAATTTTTTTATTAAACTCGAAAGTTTTAGATCTCTATTTTTTGGTCTCTCTTCTGTGTTTGCATGGTATTTTGTAGAATACAGGTTTAATATTTATGGTTTGGAGTGGTGGTTCAAAATTTGAAGGATTGTTTTTAGCTCAACGAGCTCCTTTTTTCACCCGGCTGGGCTCCTTACCTCGGACCGAGCACCTACCACTTGAGATCGAGCTCCTTGCTTTCTTTAGTGAAGTTTCATGTTTCTTCTTATGAGCCGAGGCCATGTTTCTCCTTCGTGAATTGTGATTTTTCCCTCGGCTCGTGTTTTACCCGAATCGAGCTCGATTTGCCATTGAAAATGAGCCCCTTCCCTCCTGCATTTTTTTTTCCTTGACCAAGCTTCGCGAAAATCCGTTTCTTTTGGCAAGGTCATGTTCATTTGCTTTGAGGCCAAGCTATTCTTCCTGCGGTGAGTCCCTTCTTCCCTGTGCTTTGTCGCCTCCTGTGGCTCCTCCCAATGCCACCACACCTGCCAAACCCTTTATAGCCGTTGCAAGAAACAAAAACAACAAACTTCATCTCTGCGATGGCCGTGAGCTTCTCTTTTTTGGTAAGTTTCCTTCTTACTTTATTTTCCACCATTTTTTTGGTAAAGTTTCTAATTTTAAAAAAGTTTCAAATTTTCCGTGAGTTTTTTTAGTAAGTATTTAAATTACTTTCTTTCAATACTTTTAAAAATAAATAAATTTGGTAAGTATTTAAAATCCTACGCATTTTTTTGAAATTTTTTTAAGTTTTTAAATACTTTTCATTTTTAAAAAAATCTTTGAAAGTATTTTTAATATTTTAAATTAGGATTTTTTTATAAAAATCTTAATTAATTCATCATATTTAATTAATTTTTTAATTAGATATTAAATAATCATAATTAATTAAATTTTTTTTTGCGATTATAATTCACGACTAGATAAGTTTTTTTAATAAATAAAAATCATCTCTTAAATTAACGTCATTATCATTTTTTACAAACTCCTATAGCTTTAAAATTAGCTAAATTAGGCGTTCCAAAACGATAATTTTTAGGCGTTATTGGTTTTTTTTCTAATCATGCACTCAAGTGTGCAAGTATCACTCGAGCACCTCTTTGTCTTCCACGTGCCTTTCCGGCATTCTGAAGATCATCGGACTCCTCTTGAGTTCAAAACCATTGTATATTACCCTTATTATTGCTTGCGACTAGTGAGCACATCCGCCACAGTTTGCAAGGGGGTATCATTTGTGATGTGAGACACTTTTTCTCACAACCAAGTTTTGATTTCACCTCCTTCCTAGTTTTTAACAATTGTGCTTGTATACGGTGTCACTTTGCTATGCTCCATGAAACACGATTGTGGTCTCCTCTCTTGCATGTTATTACGTTGATTGCAAGGTGAGTTACCAAGTGTTTTCCGATGCACGCTCAGACCCGATTGTATTCAATGCACTAAACTATAAAGTGTCAAAAGTAGGGGGTTATTATATTGTCTTGGGTGGTTGTGTTTCTTTTCTGCATTTCTTCTCTCTCTTTTCACTATGGATGCACTTTTAATTCCTTTTCTTACGTCGTTCAAATTTTTGAATGAAGATCGAAAATAATAATGAAACTAAGGGGTAAAGGGTTATTACGCATCACCATGGGAACTGAGACTGAACAAGAAGACGAACCTGAAAAATCTAAGTAGTTAAACCGCAGTGATGAAGCTTTAGGTCTTCTTTGCATGTTCATTTCTCTCGACTTGCTCTTCCACATTGAGTTTCTCGAAACACCTAAGTTCTGCGTGGAACAACATTAGATGAAATTTTGGACAACATGATGACATGAGAGTGCATGAGTTGGAAAACGAACTACTAGGGTTAAATACTAGTGATTTTAAAAACCTACAAGCATTCTTCTCAAAGTTTTTCCACACTAGATCATTGTTAAAGGAATGTCAAGTAGAGAAGAAAGATTCTCAATTGATCTTGTTTATTCTCTAAACTTTAGGTCCTGAATATTCTGTCTTTGTGTCAACCTTTTACGCTACAAAAGATGCCTTGGGCAAGGATTGGAATATGCCCTCCTTTGACTATTTTTCGTCCCAACTCATTTGAGAATAGGACAAACTCATTCAAATGGGGTCTCTCAAGTCCAAGTCACATGCCCTTGTAGCAAGTACTAGTAAGGAAAAGAAGATTGAAAAGAAGAAAGAAAAAAGGATCAACCTAAGAAAGAAACCAAGACCAATACTAAAAATAACATGAATGCTTCGACTTTTGAGCCTAGAGCACAAAAAGACAGAGTATTTGTGTTCCTATTGCAAGAATCTGGTCATAAAGAGCATACATGTATGAGAAAACAAATTGATCACCTTACTCAATTACTTGAGAAAAATAAAATTGGTGTTCCTGAGTCTATCAAACAAAATGCTCCGAAGGCCGAGTCTTCCACTACAAAAGGTTCTAAATCTGATAAGAAGAAAGGAAAGGCCCTTGTAGCTAGAGTTTCTCCTTCATCAACGTGGATTATAGATTTGGTGCCTCACACCACATGGGTTCTTTGCATGTTGAGTTCTCCAACATCGAGCCTTGTGGAATGTCCCAAATCACGATGGGTAATGACACGATAGTGTCGGTTTCAGTAGTGGATCGGTAGAGATGGATGGGGGAACATTCAACCAAGTGTTGAGCATTCTTGATCTCTCTACCAATCTCCTATCGGTTTACCAAATTACTCACCTTGGTGAAGGAATGTGAGTGGAATTTGGTCCTAACTCGGTGATTATTCGTGAGCTTAACGATGACACTACAATGGCTGAGGGAAAGGTGGATCACCATTCATGGTTGTATACCTTTTCCCACTTTACTTCTGATTCTACACCCACTGCCTTGCTCACTCATGCAAATGAGGTTAGTAAGCTATGGCATGAGTGATTCGGACATCTAAATTATCGCTACCTTGAACAATTGATCCAAAATGAAATGGTCAACGGGTTACCCCACGTCAAGTTTTCTAAGGGTATTTGTGAGGGTTGTACCCTTGGAAAGCATCCTGAAAAGAATTTGACAAAGGAAAATCCTGGAGAGCTACTCATCCCTTGGATCTTGTTCACAGTAATATTTTTGGTCCATTTCCATCTCCTTCTTTTACTAGAGCTCTTTATGTGCTAACCTTCATTGATGACTATTCGTGATATACTTGGGTATATTTTCTTAAGCTTAAGTCTGAAGTCTTTGAACATTTTTAGGAATTTAAGGCTCTTGCTGAGAAATAGGTGGAATGGTCTATCAAGGTTCTTCGAACTAACAATGGAGGTGAATATGTAAACAATAGGTTCATGGATTTCTACACTTCTGAAGGGATCTCCTTGCAGCATATAGTTGCATACATCCCTTCGCATAATGGAGTAGCAGAAAGAAAGAACCGTACTCTTAAAGAGATGGCCACTTGTATGATTCACTCAAAGTCTCTTCCTCCACAGTATTGGGCTGAAGCAATGAATTGTGCTAATTACATTCAGAACCGTGTTCCACACAAGGCAGTAAGAGGGATGACACCCTTTGAAGCCTGGTTTGGATGTAAACCTGATGTTGAGCACTTTGAGTCTTTGGATCCAAGGCTATGGCTCGGATTCCCAAGAATAAAAGCAAGGCTTTGGAACCACAATCTAAACATTATATCTTTGTAGGGTATCCTGATGGCATGAAGGGATATCGATTGATGAATCCTACTTCTCATGAGCTGTATATTGAGAGAAGTGTTAAGTTTGATGAGTCTTCTTGACTTCTACTTCTCCACCTATTGAGGTTCTTCAGCTCACCGTTGATTCAGATTCTGACTCATCAGATGATGATGTTGTTGAGCGTGCTCCTCTTCCTGATCCTCCCGACCATCAGACCTCTAAGTCTTCTGATTCTAATAGTAGTGATGATGAGGACTATGTCCCTTCTCACTCAAGTGAAGAATCTTCGACTCTGAGCCTGATCCTCCTGGTCCTCTTTGGGCTAGGAAAACTTTGCAAAGTGTTGGAGATTTAGTTGGAGATACTTCGGATATGAGACATACTCACTCATATTTCATTGGACCCCACTCTTTCTTCACCTCTTCTTTTGATCCACAGTCTTTCAGGAGGCTTCTGGTATTCCTAAGTGGGATTCTACCATGGATGAGGAGTATTCCTCTCTCATGAAGAACGATACTTGGGATCTCACCCCTCTTCCGAAAGGAAGAAAAATCATTCGGTGTAAGTGGGTGTTCGAACAAAGTATGGAGTAGATGGAGATGTCGAAAATTTTAAAGTATGATTAGTAGCTAAGGGTTTCTCCTAGATAGCTAGGGTTGATTATACTAAAACCTTTGCTCCGGTTACGAAGATGACTTCTATTCGACTGACCCTTGCCATTGCCACAAAAAACAGATGGAAAGTCCATCAAATGGATGTTAAGAGTGCCTTCCTTCATGGGGACCTAGAGGAAGATATCTACATGGAACAACCTTCGGGTTATGTCCATGATCCCTCCCTCGTTTATAAGTTAAAGAAGTCTCTTTATGGCCTTAAACAAGCCCCTCGGGCTTGGTATGCTAAGACAAACTCCTTTTTACTTACATAAGGGTTTACTAGGTGTCACTCTGATCCAAATGTTTATATTCTATGGAAAGATGACTCCATACTCATTCTTGTTCTCTATGTTGATGACTTTTTGATCATAGGTAGTTCTTCCTCTATTATTGATTCTGTGAAGATCGCCTTGGCCAACAGGTTTTCCATGATTGACTTAGGTCTGCTTCATTACTTTCTTGGGATCCAGATTTCACAATCTGACTCGGGAATTTTGATTTTGCAACCTAAGTATGCTCTTGATTTGCTAGCTCATTTTCAGATGTCGATTGCAAGTCTTCTCCTACTCCTTTTATTTTCGAGGTTAAGTTGGTTTCTGATTGCTCTACTCCCTTGGTTGATGGTACCCTTTATCGAAAGTTGGTAGGGAGCTTGATTTACTTGACTCACACTCGACCAAATTTATCGTATGTTGTTGGGATCGTGTCTAGATTCATGTAAGAGCCACATGAGCTGCTACATTGGAAAGAAGCTAAATGGATCCTTCATTATGTTTGTGGCACCTATACTGATGGCATTCACTATCATGGAGGGGTGGATATTGACTTGATTGGGTTCACAGATTCTGATTGGGCTAGTGACTTAGATCATCAGAAATCTACTTTTGGCTACAGTTTCTCTCTTGGTTTGGGTCCTATAATTTGGTCTAGCAAGAAGCAGAATGCAATTGTGATATCATCTACAGAGGTAGAATACAGAGGAGTAGTTAACACTACCACAAAAGCTATTTGGATACAGGGTATTCTGACAGAGTTTGGCATCCACCTTTGGCGGCCTACCATTATCTACTATGATAACACGAGCACTATCTCTATTTGTAGAAATCCAGTTCAACATCAAGTGGATGAAGCACATTGAGATTCATATGCACTTCATATGAGATCTTATTCATGATGGTATCATTGACATTCAATACATTTAGACAGTTGATTAGATTACAGATTTATTTACCAAGCCCTTCACTGAGATGAAGTTTCTTCACTTACGGTCTCTTCTTGGGGTGAGGTCTTCTATAGCTTCTCATCTTCTTTGGGATATGTAGTCCTCCTTTTCTTCTTCTTCTTCTAGGAAGATGTTGTTTGTATATGGGAACCTTATCAGGCCTTTAGTTATTCGGGCCCCATTGACACATCTTTCTTAGTTGTTTAGGAGTGTCTTCTCTTTCCGTCTGACTCATCATAGCCACCCCTACCCCAACTTCGATGAAGGGGGGTGTTGGTGTGAGTTATCCTATGTGTCCTCCACTCACATATGGAGGGTCATCTCACATGGGTTAGGTTTAGGGTTAGGTTTAGGGTTTTTTATTGAGTCATGCACTAGGGTTACTCAACACCCTATATGTATCCCTTCATTTGACATTTATGAGCATGCCAAGACACTCCATTGTCTTTTCTCTACATGTGCAAGCTTTGTTCTGTTATGCAAGTTATTCAGTTGTTGATTGATTCTTCCTTGTGATTACATTGGAGCCATTACGATTCAACCAGAGTGCAACTTCATCGTGGTGCACAATTTCGATATGATTAAATCAACTCTTTCAAGCATCATGTTGAAGTTTCAATGCATTATGATATTTTTTGTTAAATATGTCATTTATTGCATACTAACATCATGTTGCAGGAGTGTGGATTAAATGTCCCACTAAAATCTTCAAGGGAATTTATTAAGAAAATATTTTGTGAAAATCTACTAAATAAATTTTTATAACAAAGCATGTTTGGATGCAAAGATCAAAAAGAGAATTCCCTATCCGACTTGCATGACCGAGACCTCTAATTTTCCCACTCACCGATTTTGAATTTTCTAAGACCTCGATGCCCGATCATATGTCGAACCTCTCTGGTCTAGACCTAGAGTCCTCATCTATTGACGTAGGTGGCCTGTTGCCTCACCTCCGAAGAAGGCATGAAAAATGTGGTGGTTGGGCCCTCCTATGCACCCCATACGAAGAAGCTATCATCGATTCTCGTTGAAGGGACATTTTCTCAAAGCAAATTCCTTCTCACATCATGGCCGCACTACTACATCTAGAGATATTTCTGGTTGGTAAAATGATGGGTCCCAAACCCCTTGGAAGAAATTAAAAAATGGGCTCGACTGAAATGGGCCTCTTATGGTACCTTAGAGATTGCTTCCATGCCAAATGGTTTCATCCCCTTTTTTATCCTTAAAGAGGAATTTTCATGGGCTCTTCTCGAAGGTCCTTAGTTTTTGGTAGGAAGGGTTTCTACATTTGTAAATGGACTCTGGGATTTAATCCACAAAATGAAACAATGATGCATGCTCCAATCAAGTTTCATCTACCAGGCCTTCCTATAGAGTTCAGCATCCGGTGGTCATCAAAGGTATTGCTCTTTCCATGGGCTCTCTCATCACCATTGATCAGGCCACTAAGGCCAAAACTAGATTTATTCATGCGCGTTTCTATGTTAATGCTGATGTTAGTGGCCCTCCCAAAATCTATTGATCTGCTCTTAGATTTTGGAGTTTGGACACAACCCATTGAATATGAATATGTCCCACAAGTTTGCTCAATCTATAAAAGCATTGGCCATAGAGCCCCTGCTTTCCCTACTAAGCCACAAGCTAAATTGAAAACCATGAAATTTGCCATAAGAAGAAAGGGAAATACATACCTAAAGTGATCCTAGAGGTGGACCTTGAGGTTAACACCTATAATCCCTTCACTCTTTTAGAAGACTAAGAAATCACTCTTGTTGATACCAATATTGCCACACATGCATCCCCACTACTAATTTCATCCTGTGAGGCCCTTACCCTATATATGTTGTCCCTTCGAGATGTCGATCCCTTCTCCCATTGTTCCCTCGGTTGAGGTCCCTTCCCATTTCCACCCACTTTTCTCCCTCCTAGTCCTTGAACTTTTGACACCCAATTCCTCTTCTCCAGTTGCCTCTAAAGACAACAATTAACTTGTATAACTTGTAAGCAATAGTAAGAAAGATAATATCGAGTAGAGAAAACTAAAGGAAGAACTCCCAGAAATATTAAGCTACAACAAGAATCAGCACTTAATGTGGTGCAAGGAACACATAGTACCATCCCCATGGTTGTGGGGAACAAAACCAAATCTAAAAGATGAAAATAATCTCATGGAATATCAAGAGGTCTCAATTCTTTGCAAAAGAAAAGATTCCTAAAAGATATTAGATTTAATCACTCTCTTGATATCATCATGCTTCAGGAAACTAAACTTAAAAATGAAGACAACCTTCCAAAGCTATGGCCGAATGCTTCCTTTGCTTCCCAAAATTCATCCTGGAAATTCGGGGTTTGTGCACCATTTGGAACCCCAAATTCCTACATGACGTGTGCCTCATCAAAATCCAAACTTCATGGGTATGATCTTTTAGGAAGTTGCTTCAGATACATATTGGATTGCTATTAACATCTACGCTTTGAATCGAACTCACACAAGAAGAACAATTATGGTAGGACATTTTGGAATTCAAAAGGAGTTGTGCAAAATTTCCTTATCTGATTATGGGAGATTTCAATAGCACTCTTTACCCCTCTAAAAAACAAGGTGGCACCTGCTAGCCCCAATAGTATGGAAGCCTTAGCTAAATTTATAAGACAGGGGGAATTTTTTGATATGGATCTGCATGGGGCCTCTTTCACTTGGTCCAACCGTAGATTGGGATGTAATCATATTCAAATCTATCTAGACATAGCATTGGGATCAATGGATTGGATCTTACATTACTCAGACTTCTATCTTAGTGCTATCTCTAGAGCCGCTTGGACACAAACACGACCACTACTCCTTTATGCCAACACCAATCCTGGATAAAAATCCACCTTTGATTTGAGTTGGCTTGGTTGGAGAATAATAAATTGGATAACCTTATCAAGAGTTGGTGGGATATGAACATCCAGGGATCAACAATGTTCAAATTTGCTAAAAAACTAAAAGAAATAAAAAACAACTCAAGATTTGGAAGGTCAAAGTGTTTGGTAGCATTAAGCTCAGTAAGAAATAGTTGACGATAAAATTATGAAAATTTTAGTGGAAATTGAAAGCGAAGGTAGAACTAATCAACTCCATCAAATAAAAAAATCCCTTCGATCGGTGACTATGACAACACATTGATCGAGGAGGAATCCTACTAGAGATAAAGGTTGAGGGCCCTCTGGCTTAACCAGTGGATAGAAACACAAAATTCTTCCATGTCATGACTTCTAAGCACAAAAGTAGAGATAAAATCAATGAGTTTCTATCTTCTAAAGGTAATCTTTTGTCCTCTGAATTGGATATTTCTAATGAACTTATCTCCTTTTATTCTAGACTCCTCTATAGGAAGAAGCTCCTCCTAATGAAAATGACATGCTTAAGATGTTACAAAACATTCCCAAGCTTGTCACCGATGAAATGAATGAAATCCTGATGAAACCCTTCTCTATGGACAAGATTCATAAAGTTTTTTTCACAATGAAAGGAGATAAAGCACCAAGAAGCTCGATGGTTTCCCTGCTTCCTTCTTTCAAAGTTATTGGGAAATTATCAAGAATGATCTCTTCAATGTAGTGAATGAATTCTAAAAAAGTAACTCTCTACTAAAATAATGGAATGTTACTTTCATTATGTTGGCTCCAAAATCACTATGATCTAAATCTGTTGCCAATTTTCGACCTATAAGTCTTTGCAACACTACCTACAAGATAATTACAAAAATGATGGCAGCCATATTAAAACCACTGATGAACATACTAATTTTTGAACAAAAAATGGCTTCATTAGTGGAAATTTTATACAGGAGGTATTATCATGGTTCATGAGCCGATTCACTCAAGCTTAGCATGTTAAGACTACAGGATGAATCACAAATAGGATATGTAAAAGGCCTTTAATAGAATCAACAAGACTTTTCTCCTGGGATTTCTAAGTACTTTAGTTTTAATAACAAA
The DNA here is from genome assembly GCA_018340775.1 of Taxus wallichiana var. yunnanensis. Taxonomy (NCBI): domain Eukaryota; kingdom Viridiplantae; phylum Streptophyta; class Pinopsida; order Cupressales; family Taxaceae; genus Taxus; species Taxus wallichiana. Next base: position 893,284,759 of record CM031240.1, on the reverse strand, counting down.
TGGTGTAGCTAGATTTTTACCTGCATCTCCTTTCCGTGTTTCTCGATCCTCATAAATGGCATCCTGGAGGGTTTTTAAAGAAAAGTAGAGGGATTAGACAAGGTGACCCTCTATCACCTTTTCTTTTTTGTTGATGATTGTGGACATACTAAGCAGAGCTTTAGAAGTTGCCAAAAATGCCACTACTATTTATAGTATTAAAATCACCACCTTCTCTCCTCCTACTACTCATAGCCAATTTGTAGATGACACCCTTCTCTTGAGTGTTGCTTCGGTTATGGAGGAAAAATATCTTAAAGAAATTTTGGAATGTTATCAAGCGGCTATTAGTAGAGATAAGTTTCTCCAAAAGTGGCATCGCCTTTATAAACACCCTGCCAAGTAGACAAAGGAAGATTGCTGACATCTTTGGCTGCAATATTGTGGATCTCCCATCTTCTTATCTTGGTCTACCTCTTTTCAAAGGTAGACAAATTAATAGCCTATGGAATCCTATTATTGAACGTTATCAAAAGAAATTGGTCGGATGGAAAGGTGCTCTCCTAAGTCAGGTAGGTAAAATCCAACTGGTCAAAAATACCCTCAAAATTCTACCAATTTACTTTATGTCACTTCTCAAAATGCCTTCAATGGTGATTAATATTATTGAACAAATTTAAAAGATATTTCTATGGTCGGGTTTCAAGATAGAAAAAGAATCCACTTTGTCTCTTGGAATGTTGTATGTCTACTGACAAACATGGGAGGGTGGGGCTTAGGTGTATTGCTGACATGAATGATGCTTTGTTTGCCAAGATTGGTTGGGAAATTGCTTCTGAAAACTTGGCCTCTTGGGTTCATCTTCTCTGTTCTAAATATATCATGTAATTGAGAAAATTTTACACTCTCCCCCCAAGAGGTTCAACCATATGGAATTCGGTGGTGAGTTCTCTCCCCTTATCGTGTGCATTGGTACTAAATGGAGTTTGGAAAATGACCATCAAATTGACTTCTTGTCAGATTGGTGGATTGGAGAAAAACCCCTCTATCAAGACCCTTTCTGGGATCCGATTAAAAGATATTTAATTATTCATTGTGGTAGAAAAGTTTGCAGATATTGGTAGATATCCAACTCTATACTAGTTTGGCTATTTCCTAAATGGCACGATATTAGTTGCATCCAGAGTCAACATTTAATTAGTTTACGAAATATTTTGTCTTCTCAAGTACATTCTCTTATCTTTGCCTCTGGATGAACATATCAAGCCTATTTCTACTTCTATAAATTTCACTGTCAAATTTTTTTATGCCTCTAAGCCTCACACCCCTTATGGTCCTCCTCTCCATTATATTTGGCCCCCTGAAATCATTCCCAAAATTAGATTTTTTTTCTTGGTTATCCTTTAGAAATGCCTTCTTATCTAGTGAGAACCTCAAAAGGAGAGGCTTCTCTCTTCCTTATAGGTGTGTTTCACCACTACCCTTCTCCCAAACCATTTGGAACTTACTTCTTAACCACTTTGGGGTGTCATTGGTCTTTCTTGAATCTCTTTCGGCTATTTTCCATAAATTTCTCTCCCCTTTTCACATAAGACTCTCTCACTGGATTGAAAAATCATCCTCCCATATAGCCTCCGAGGTATTTGGAAGGATTAGAAAAACGTATATTCAAATAGAAAATTATGAATCTTATACAGTGGCCAAAAGCATTGTTATTCTCTTCTAAGAGAACCTTAATAATTGTCTGGAAAAGTATCAAGAAAAGGTTAGCTTTTGTGGAAAAAAGAATTGGTGTCAGCAACTGGTGATACAAATTACACCTAAATCCTTGTCTTATGTGTGGACCGACATGCTTTGGAATCCTCCCCTCATGGATGCTTAAAACTCAACATTGATAGTGTATCTAAAGTAAATTTGGGTAAATATGGAGGAGACACCATTCTTCGTAACAATGAGGGTTTCCCTCACGCCACTACTTGCTAACCTAAGCGAGGGCACCAATCACTAGGTGGAGGATATGGCTATTCTTAAAGTTAGAGCTTACTCTCCAAATTGGAAGAGAGCACCTTATAATTGAAGGTGATTCTCTAAACATCATCAAAATCCTAAATTCAGAAGAACATGGTCAATGGACTATCAAGAATATCATTGTCAATACTGTAATCTTCAATCTAGATTCCAACAAATCAAGTATCAACATGTTTATAGGGAAGGAAATAGGATGGTTGATAACCTTGCTAACATGGGGGTCCAACAGGAAGATCAAAACATTTGGATTGGGAAATTCCCAAGTGAACTTCTCGATTTATACATAATGATTAATCTATTAAGTGTTAGCATTTTTGTTGACAATGTTTGTTGCTTCCGGTGTCATCAGGGATAATACTAAGGTAACCTTCTATTCTGGAAATGGTTTCCTTAATATCACCATTATTATGATGGGACATGTGACATATTTGGGCACGTGTGACAGAAGAAATAAAATATGTGTGGATCTTGGGGATAGATGTGATTGTATTCCTCATAATCATTTCCATTCAACGAGCATTCATGAGAAGATGGCCTCACATAACGCAAAACAAGAATTATAAATTTGGCAACCGAGGTTGCATTTGATCAGATGTGCTCAGTAAAGTCACCATGGGAGGCCAATGAAGTGAATTGAGTCTATGTTGTGTGAGGAGTATTGAGAGGATGAAGAAGTGTGGGATATCCTCAAGGAAAATGGAATAACCACCTTTCTGGAAAAAATTTCAGGTTATTTGGCCAAAGTTTCCTACTGTGTGTTGGCTTCATGGACGAGGGGCAAGGTTCAGGTGGGCAACACATATTTCACTATTTTGACTAATGTCATGTGTCATGGGTGATTGGTCTTCTTGCTTCAGAGCTATCTATTTCAAGAGGTTGCTAAAGGTGGAAATGGAGGAATTTCTTGATCTTGGTGAAAAACCTACAAAATACCTCTCGGGAAATGAAAGAAAATCTTTGAATCCTCCTCGTGGAAGAGAGTTACAAAAGTGATCATGTACTATTTCACTATAGATAGTCACTAAAAGATGGTGTACAACCCACATTTCTTCATTCTCTCACACCTGCGACTTGGTAAGAAGATTAATCTTTCTTCCTTTTTATTTCAACCTCCGGTATCTTTAATGAATCTTTACCACGAGGGAGATGGCCCCCTCTCGTACAAGTTCCTGATTTACCTCCTTTTTAATTTGTGGCTACCTCGTTTGAGATGATTTACTTCCCACCCAAAATGGGCAAGCGCCGCCTTACCCCCTTCGCCTCCTCGCTTCCTTCTCGGCTTCCCACCCTCTTCCATCACCCCGGCAGCGAATCGGTGTCGCAAGAAAATATCCTTGGGTTTTGATTCGATTGGCCATCGTGGGCCCTTCTTTGGTGAATTATGTTTTCCCGCCTAGTGACATCTCCTCCCTCTCTCTTGGTTAGGTAGTGGCCTCCCTGTTCTTCCCTTGACCACCTTGCCAAGAACTTCTCAAAGATCTATTTTGAAACATTTTCTCTCGTACGCCCTTCCGGAATTAGCTTCTCTATATCTAGATTCTCCTAATACCGAGGCCATTGAAATGGAAGTTTTCTAGCCTTTTACGGTGAATTCTACTGAAAATAATGTTGAATTGGAAATTGAGGAGAATCATCTTAGGACTAAAAATGACAACAATCAAGTGGATGTTGTAAGCACGATCTTCGAAATACTTCAAAGGAATTTTCTAGTGTTAAAGAACTGGAAAGATTTCACGAAGAGTACCGAGATCCACCATCGACAAACACTGTGTTGAATTACTCACCCTAGCATACTTATTAGCTAAACAAGGGACTCAACTAGTGCTAAGAATGTTGTTAATGAGCTGAAAAAGCTCATATGACTTTTTGATGTATATCGTTTTGGTTAGTTTTGTTCGGTTGTTTTTTTTTTTGGAATTTCCATGGGTATTTTCATTGTAATTTTCACTGCTCTATGTAGCCATATGGGATTTTTGTAATAGGTTGTGGGACCTCTTAAAACCCTCACTTTACCCTAATTCCAAAAACAAAGCATGTTTGGATGGAACATGCAACACATAGGGTGGCTTGCCAAATCTAAAAATTTGTATCCATGAGGAGAGTACAAATTCAATAGGAAAATAATTAGTTGGTTTCAGTAAAATATAAATCAATGACATATCAATTAAAATATGGAAAAGAAAGTAAGAGGTGTGAGCTTGTTACAAAAAAGCGAATTACTGTAATGAATATTTGGTCAAGTTCGAGAAGAATTTTTTTATGAATATACAAGGAACACACAAAGAGATCGATGGTTAGATGAACAATTCAAGTAAAAAAGGACACATTCCCACTTGGTACTATTGTTTCATTAGTTGAATTCACATAGAATTACACATTACAGCCACAAATGGAGGTCTAGTCTCAATACTATAACTCAATGCAAGTTACTATTTTCATGCATATAACATTCATGCACTTTCCAGAAATCACTAAGCAAGATTGAAAAATATTAAGATTTCTACATCGGTAATGATCGAGACACATTCTATAGAATATGTGCAAGGGTGTTTCCTTATTTTTTTATGCAAACTTGAATAAGAGGAACATTTTATTCAATCAACATTACATTTGGTCAGACAATTGTACATCACAATTCAAGAATGCACAAATGTTTTATCACAAGCGGGATGCACAAATAAACATTGTACACCATATCTGGAGTTTTATTAAGGATATACATGGGAAAGGAGAGCATGATGGTGCAGGAGCATGTGTGAAAAGATCACTTGCAAGAGAAGAGTTAAAGTTCAAGGATGGTGCTAAATTTACAGATGCAAGAAGCATTGTTGATTGGTGTGTCAAGAACATGGGCTCTCAAGATAGTTCAATGGTTCATAGATATTTCTGGTTGATAGAGGAACAAAATTTGGCAAGCTATGAAGATTGTATGACAGTTGCAGGATCAAGTGATATGCACTCGTTTCGTAGTTCAGATGCAAGTTCTTAGACTCTTTATACTAGGTGCATGGCATGTTTTTGTATATCATGCATTGATTTTGTGTGGAATGAATGTGACTCACACAACAGTGGGTAGGTAAATGGATTTGTATAGCTCTAATTCCACTCGACAATGTATATGAAGTTCCACGAGCATTAAATATTGCAACATCACCTAAATTTGACCAAGTCCACTATTTAGTACAACAAGGTATATATGTATGTCATGTTTTAGATTTATAAATTATTAAATGATAAAATATTAATGTATTTTAAATTTGAATTGAGTTTTACTTTGTGATGTAGGGCATGTTTTTGCAGTTATTGTGACATAATTTAATGAAGAGGGAACAAACTACTTCTTGTCTCATTGTGTAGAGGGAAAAAATTGACTTCCATAGTCATTGATGGTGAAGGCCTTGAGTATCCCACTGGGTTAGTGGTAGTCACTGGAACTTGGCTTCAATGATATCCTATAAAAAAATCAAACACTTGGTTATTTGAAGACTATGAAGTACATCGAAAGATACTTCACTATTCACATTTGGTTCTTGCAACAAATATTAAATTGATCAAATATCGAGGTAGGCCATTAAACAAGAATCTATGGAAGGTTCATGAATCAGATCATGAAGCAATTCTTGCTACTGTCAAGAGTAGAGTTGATCCATGCGGTTCATTGGATTGAATTTACAAAGGTATGTTCTTCATGAATTTAATCTAAATATTTACTTTAATGATTTGGTTTAAATTTTGTAGGATATTAAATTCTATGTAATTTCTTCCCAACATGTTTATGTAGGTTAGTGGTGCAAAAAGCTTCCACCTTCACGTGGTTGGGAATTGTTAGTAGAGAATTTATTATTCTTCAAGGCAAGTGAAGCTAAGGGAAATTAAATATTAGAAAGGAACAACAAACAAAAATTCTCAATTCACCACATATATTATAAAAATATCTTATTAAAATTCTCGTTTCACCACCTATATTCTATGAACAACCTATATTATTCACATTGTTGGCAATGGACAATCTTACACTGACTCAGACTGGATTATTCGACACTTTTGCAAACAATAGCAAAATGAGAGAACCAAATAGAGATGGATAAAACCGAGACATAATTTTGTAGAGAACCCTAAATCGAGGGTGTAGGATCAAAAGAGACCTCTCCAGTGCCACGAGACCGAGATATCACCCATCGAAGTTATAGCCTTTTTGGACTAAGGGATCTTAAGGGACTACGCCCGGATGAAGTAGCCCAGAAGCACCGGGAGTGAGGGGAACTAAAATGACACCTCCCCTAGTGTTTACTAGGCCATCCCAATGTGTGTACACAATTGGTTTGGTCCCACAAGCTTCGTTTAAAAATATTACATCGACAAACAACCTTACAGACTCAAACCTGCACTATTCGCCACTTTTGAAAACAATATGAAAACAAGAGGAATGAATTGAGATGGAGAAAAATGAGATGGTATTTTGTAGAGGGTCCCAATGTAGAGGTGTAGGATCTGACGAGACATCTCTAGGTGCCACGAGACCGAGATATCACGCATTGAATTTATAAAAAAATTGGTCTCGTGGCTCTTAAGGCACTACGCTCGGGTGAAGTAGCCCAAAAGCACTAGGAGCTTTAGCCTTTAAAATGATGCATCCCCTAGCATTTACCTAGCCACCCCGACATGTCAAGGAGCGTCGATTTGGTGCTAAGAGCTTCGTTTGTAAAATATTGCATCATATAACCTTACACTGTCTCAAACTATAATATTTTGCACTATTGCAAACAATATAGCACAAAGAGAGAACCAAATGGATCCTCGGAGAAAACTGATAATTTTTTTGTATAATGCCCAAAAGAAGAGGTTTAGGATCATATGAGACCTCTTTAGGTTCCACAGAGACCGAGATATCACCTATCTAAGTTATATCCTTTTTAGGACTGGGGGATCCTAAGTGACTACTCCTGCAGACGAAGTAGCCCGAAAGCACCGGAAGTGCATGGAGCTGAAACAAAACCTCCATTAGCATTCATCTATACATAAAGATGTGTTGGCATAGTTAGTTTAGTGCCACAATATATTGTTTGCAAAATAATGCGTTTGACGACCTTACATTGACTCAAACTACGTTATTTCACACGTTTGCAAACAATAGGACAACGAGAGAACCACATCGAGTTAGAAAAAACCGAGACGAGGATTTTGTAGAGGGTCTTAACATGGAGGTATAGTCTTAGAAGAGACCTCTCCAGTGCCACGAGTATGAGAAATCACCCATCTAATTTATAGAATTTTTTGGTCTCATGGCTCTTAAGGGACTACACCTAGATGAGGTAGCCTGGAAGCAATGGCACCATCCTACACCAAAACGAAGGATTTTTATCATTAACCTGGTCATCCGGACATTTTGGCATAGTTGGTTTGGTGCCATGAGATACCATTTGCAAAATATAGCATCTGGTAGCCTTATACTGACTCAAACTATAGTATTTCGCGTGTTTTTAAACAATAGGACAATGAGAGAACCAAATTGAGATGGAAAAAAATTGAGACAAAATTTTGTAGAGGGTCTCAATGCGCAGAGGTTTAGGATCAGAAGAGACCTCTCTAGGTGCCACAGAGTCCGAGAAATCACCCATCAAAGTTATAACATTTTTTGGTCTAAGGGATCTTAAGGGACTATGCCCAAACAAGGTAGCCGGAAGCAACAACATCGCATCGCACTAAAATGAAGCCTCTGTTAGTGTTCACCTGGCCACCTAGATGTGTTGGTGTAGTTGGTTTGGTGCCACGAGATACCGTTCACAAAATATAGCATCTGAAAACCTTACATTGACTCAAACTATAGTATTTCACGTGTTTGTAAACAATAGGACAACGAGACAACTGAATCAAGATGGACAAAACTGAGATAGGATTTTTAGAGGAGTAGGATCAGACAAGACCGCTCTAGGTGCCCTTTGAGTTTGATAAATCACTTTTCAAAGTTATAGTGCTTTTTGGTCTCATGGCTCTTAAGGGACTATGCCCAGACGAGGTAGCCTGAAAATGACATTGTCTCACACAAAAATGAAGCCTCCATTAGCGTTCACCTAGCCATTAAAACATGTTGGCATAGTCAGCTTTGTGCCACGAGATACCGTTTGTAAAATATAACATCTGGAAGGCTTACACCGACTCAAACTACAACATTTTGTGCATTTGCAAATAATAGGACAACAAGATAATTGAATCGAGAAGGACAACACCGAGACAGATTTTGTAGAGGGTCTCGATGGAGAGGTGTAAGATCGATGATACCTCTCCAGGTGCCAGAGTCCGAGAAATCACCCGTCAAAGTTATAGCATTTTTGGTCTCGGGCTCTTAAGGGACTATTCCGAACGAGGTAGCCTAGAAGCAACAACATCGTCCCGCACCAAAACAAAGCCTCCGTTAACATTCACACGACCATCTAGACATGTTTTCACAGGTGGTTTAGAGCCATGAGATACCATTTGCAAAATAATGGATTGGAAAACCTCTCACACTCTCTCCCTCTCATGTTTTCTTTCTCTCTTTCTCTCTCTCACAATCTCAATCTCACTCTCACAATGTATTGAGCTCACCATGTTCTTGTTAGTTGTTACTAAGTATCACTGCCAAATTTTTAATTTTCAAGGTACAATGATTACATTGACAGGGAATTCAAAAGCCATATTAGTCTTGTTGATAGTACTAATTACCCATGAAATCTAATTCTCTAGCTTTCATTTGCTTTATGATCTTCCACATCATATTGATAAATAATTTGATAGTGGAGATACCCTCTTTGATGACAATACACTGCATATGAATATGATCCTTGAGATTCAATCCTCATCCCATCATAATACCAGTATGAACTCTGTTGTTGGTAATGATACACGATCATTGTCCTTTTTGCGAAACAAAGAGGGCCATTACCACAAAAATATTCAAAGGCCTCAAGTGATATGGAAATTACAATCATAAGCAACATGGAAATTACAATCATAGCAACAAGGGAATGGCTAAGAACACACATGGGATATCAATCACCTACTAAATGGGAGTCAATCTGACCTATGGATTAGTGACCTTTCATTCATTGATGAAAGATGGATTTGTGAAACTGATTTGATGGTTTGATCAAGTGTAAATAGGGTTGTTAAACATGTATAAATAGTTTTTTAGTCATGGTTTAGTGTTTGATTGCTTTTTGGTGTATTGAGCTAGTATTTGCAAAGTGTGAACTATTGAGATAAGTGAATGATAAATCTCTAAGGAGTTGGAGTCTGAGATTTTGGGAGCACCTTAGGGATGGAAAAAGTGAACTATTGAAGATTGTAATAATTTTTGGGTATCCTTAGATCCTTATATCCATGCTTATTGCAAAAACATTGTCTTAAGGGGCATAGTTGACATTTTGGTAAGATGAACAATAGTTTTGGTCGATGTGATTTAACAGGAGAAGACTAAGAAGCATTGAAGAATGTAGTAAGTGCATGATAAGATAGGAACCAAGACAAAGAGACCATGAGCAAGAAGAAGCACGTGCAAGGTAAATACACATACACATTGAAAAATTGAATGAATAATTACTCGAGATAAGGTAAATCTTTATATACATACCTTAGATAAATATTCATTTCTAAAGTTTGATGCATATTATACATTGAAAATGCTAGTACATACATCACCAATAAATGAAAAAAAAATCCATTTAGTATCTTAAATATTGTCAAGTACACATCATATTAGTTTCATACAAAAATAATCTCATAAATGTAAAGTCTCATAAAAAAATATGGAGTTTGAAATAGTATTAATGTGCATAATAGAATAAAAATGCTTGAATAGGTAATATAATATCAAGTTTGAATGCCATATAGGCATACAAAACAAATGTCATGTAAGACACACACACACACACACACACACACACACACACACACACACACACACATTTCCTAATCATCAAAATCTATCCCTCTCTTGGCCTTGCTCGAAGAAGGCCCTCCCTTAGACGAAGATGGAGATATGTGAGATGACTTCGGATCGTTTGTGCCCATGCTACGAGTCCTCTTTTGCTGAAGATTCACATGTAGTAGAACCTATAAATTCAAACATTTTTTTGTCAAAACTTAATTTATATATGTTTTCAACATGTATTTAAGACCATGCTAATGAAAGTATTTATATAAATACACACACTTACCGCAAGCTCTCGATTACACACCGAATCTACATCTCGCACTCAGATGAGTCATCGGGAGCTCTTTGAGCATGAACGGATGTATCAAAACGATGAGCTCGAGGAGTCCATGCTCTCGAAGTAAAAATGGAAGGGGTTGAAGTCCCTACATACACATAACATCACAAAATCAAACATCAAAATTAGCCAAAATAGAACTATGTTAACAATAATTTTTTTGAATGCAAATAAAAAAATTACGCCAACTAAGTACATGTATGTGTAATGACAATATTTTAACTAATTTTATCAATATACAACTATTTTTTTACCACACCATGCCTATGAATCAAATGAGAAGGGTTGTTACCTTTCGCAAGTAACTCCTATGTATAACATAATTTAATAATGAATGAAGGACATTATTAACATGTAATTTAACATAATATGAATTACAAAAGTAATTTAATGAAAATACATGTTGTTTTCAAATACTCACGGTGAGTCTTCTTGCGCAAATGAAATCACAATAAAGCAACACCTTTCTCTACTCATCGCAGACATGGCAGGGTTTCTAGTGAGGTCATCAAATTTATCAAACATATATCACGTCAAGTTAGTTGAACATTGAGAATATACATATATTTGATATTTAAAAGTTATATATATATATATATTCATAAGTGAAAATTTTACACAATTAACATTCTAAATTACCTCTGTCAATGTTTGTGTAGGCATGGTGTTCGTAGCTTGTGGTCGGGATGATGACGCCCTTCCCGCGTGTTGTAATAACAATGCATACATGTACAAATACAATTATTTAAAAAGTTTAACATATATAAGTAAATCAAGTACTCCAATATTTTTGTAACACACATGTAATAAAATATAACAAATAACTGTGAAGGTGACGTTGATGAATGTAATCAAAATGTCTCACTCAAAAATACATTTGACATAGTGGAATTATCATGTGCACCACCAATGGAAACTCCACCAAAACCAAGTATGCATGAAAGTATCGTCCTCCTCGGGCCCCAAACATATGATACCATATGACTAGCAAAAATGTGGCCTCATGCTAGTACTACCTAAAGGAATACTTTGTGTACCTCCATTAGCATCTGGATCAGAAATATCCCTCGTATGTCAAACAAGGGTATTAGATAGCCCCTGAAGCGTGTGGAGTGTATCAATATCTACTATCTCCTTCACTGTTGGAGGGATAGTCTTAGGGTGAGGGGGCTTCGTGTGAGGACTCTACCTTTTTGAATAGGTTCATGTTGTGCACTTGGTCGATCCTATGCAAAGCCTTTTCCTTGGCCCTGGAAATCCTGGAAATCAAAATAGTTCGGGATCTCATTGAGGATAAACTCGCAATAGATTTTCCTCAAAAAGTATAGTGGAACCTTGTTGTTATTGCAAGGTGGAAAATCAAACACCATCAACCATCGGTCCTAAAATTATTTTTAATTAAAGAATTATTGTACTAAAGTGGATGGGAAACCATTTGCATGACAACTGAAGTGGAAAATTGGTTCAGGGTTCTGTGAATAAGGCACATATGTAGTCTTTTGTAAAAAAATTTTCTGTACTTCCACATATGACATTTTTTTGGCATAATATACCCTACAATGCTCTCTATATGATGTATAATGATTAATTTGAGTCATTTCCACATCGACTTGAGTTACTAATGCCTCCAATGTGTTTGCAAGAGAGGTGTGGTGGGGGTTTGTAGAATGTGAATCCCTCATTATTTTTATTAAATCCTCAATTTAAATCTTGTTTTCCACAATATGGGCTGCTAAATATTTTTTAATTCTAGGGGATGTTGAGAAATTGTAGGAGGGATAGGAGGGATCACAAGAATTGCAAGGTTTGGTTTTGGTTGATTGGGTTGACTGGAGTTGTAACAATAAAAAAATATGTATTCAATTCAAATTCTACTCTATAATTACCAAATTTCAATGCAATTTCGAGAAAAGAATTGTGCCTACCTCTTCTCTGTGGCACCATCGTTGATTCTAATCTTTGTGGTGATTCTCAAATGATCATTTGAGAAAGATCCAAAAAATTCAATGCGCGAGGCAGGGTTTTTTGTAAAACACGCATTTGAGGAAATGAAAATAAGGCGAGGCTCGGGTTTTTTTGTTTATAGTTTGATATAACACATACACGTTATAGGATTATGAATTACCAAAGAAAGAAAAATAGAACATGGTTGTGTTATTATAGAATGCGTATGCGTTACGTTAATTTTTTTAGGTTTTGTCAACTTTTTGGCCCCCAACTTGGTGCAATTACCTAGGATATCTCGGGATAGGAAGGAACAAAAGTTGACTTTATCTCAAGAAGAGTACATCAAAAAGGTCTTGAAGAGTTTTAATATGTATGTTCTTAAACCGATTAGTTATCCTTTGTGCGAGACCATTTCAAGTTATAAAAGGAGATGCGTCCCAAAGTAGAGAAAGAGAGAAACCAGATGTCTAAGGTACCTTACTCATCAGCGGTTGGCATTTTGATGTATGCCATGGTGTGCACTAGGCCTAATATTTCCCATGCAGTGGGAGTAGTGAGTAGAATTATGAGTGATCCAGTTAAAGATCACTAATATGAAGTAAAATGAATCCTTCGGTACTTGAGAGGGACCATGGGGACAATCTTGTGTTATAATGGATCATACACAAATTTGCATGGTTATGTAGATTAATACATGGCTGGAGATGTAGATATAGCAGGAGGAACACAATAGGTTATATTTTCATTGTAGGTGGGACAAAAGTGAGATGGATTTCACGACTACAAAATATTGTGGCTTTGTCAATCACATAGGTTGAGTATGTTACTACCACAAAGGAAAAAAAGAGATGATTTGGTTACAACAATTACTTGAGGAGTTGGAGCATAAGCAAGAGGAAGGGAAGTTGCATAGTTATAGTGAAGTGTTATACTCCTAGCTAAGAACTCTACTTTCCACGTAGGATGAAGCATATATAGTTAAGGTACCATTTCATTAGGATGACTTTGGAGGAAGAGAAGTTGAAGTTGGAGAAGATTCATACTAGTCGGACCAAGGTGGTCAAAAGGGAGAAACTAAATCTATGTTCATCTTTGGTTAGTTTTCATGAACAACAACGAAGGGTTGAGAAGATTTCTAAAAAGAAAATCGGTCTCCAAGTTGGAGATTATTATGTTGTGGAGCATGTTTTCATGTGTGGAAGTGTTGAAGACTATACACTCAAAGTATTGTATGCTCTTCTCCATTTCAATCTCAATCACATACCTTGGTTGCTCTATCATTAGCTCGTTAACCTCTCTAGGTCTTTCCTTAACTCTATCATTTCTTTCTCTATCCATTCTTCTTGCCTTTTATTTTCTTCTCGAGCTTCTTAGCTTCATCTCTCTTCTTTATTTCTAGTTCTTCTTGTCTTCTTTTGTGGCTAAGTAACTTCCGCAAATCTCTTATTGCCTCTTCTTGTTCCAAATTCTCTCTCTTATAAGTCTGTTTAACCTTTCCCTTTCCTCTACACCTCACTTTGGCCTCAACAGGTCTTTTGGTGTCTTCACTCTCTCTTTCACCTTCACACTTCTCTTCTTCTCACTCTTCACTTGTCTCTTTATTCACTACATGCACTCACACAATATTTTTAGCCAAAATGACAATACAAATTAAATTCAAATATCAATACTATGCTATGATACCAAAACGATGTAGAGCATCATCAAACACAACCATCCCTCAATGTTAGAATCAAGAAAATTATTCAAACTTGTCAAAAACTTGCAAAAATAGCTTACTTCTTCTTGTTAAGAAACCTTGCTAAATCATGCATTTTTGGTTGTAAAGTACCATTTGGAAAATGAAATTAATACATCATGTTTCTTAGGCCTACACCAAGCAATACCATCTAACAAACTGCTCTCATCAACCAAAATCTTCTAATTCACTTCTTTCCCTCAAAATTCTCTTTTTAGGCTTCTTAAGGGCAAGTCAATAGTGAAAAATTGTTGGGAGCAATCTATAGATCCCCAAAATAATCTTTTTTTAAATACCCTTTACCCTTAATAGGATGAGTGTGAAAAATTAGAACTCAACTCCTTTTCCTTCTCTCTTTATCTCACTTTTTTCTTTCTTGGTCACAATGCTCCTTCTAGCCTAGCATGGTCTTCTTTCACCCATAACTTCCTTTTTACGAGTTTTAAAAACCTCAAACTTATCCTTTTTGGAAACCCATTTTAGGTTCTTGATGCATGGAAAATTTCATGATTGGACTCAAAGATAAACACAACTTCCTTTGTTAACCCACTCTTACAATTAGCCTTCTTAACTCTCCAATCTGTCCCACTTCATGACTGTCATGAATATTTTCACTTTTAACCTATGGAGTCTCAAATTTCTTCTAAATTTCATCCAAAAATCCTTGGTTTGATGCTTCAAACTTCATGCCCTAGTTAGGTTTGCAAGAGGATTCCTAGAAACCCTGTGAGAGGAAAATGCTATAAAAACCTTTGTATTCAATATAAAGGCTTAAAATTTTATCTAGAGGTCGGTCCTAATGTTCTTTACACGTTTCTTTTACTAGTGAGTCTTGAGAACACACAAAACTTCCCTTTTCAATACAACTTGGAATTGCTTCTACAAGTTTGAAAAACATAATTCAATCAAAAGATTCCCACTTTGGTTAGGTGGTTACTCATACATCTTAGCTCAATATATCTTGTCTATTTTGTGTTCTCATAAGGTATCAAAAATAAATCCTATTCAATAGTCTATAAATACATGTCTCACTATCCGAAGTTAGATATGCCTCTTTGTTTCATTGACTCTAAAAATATCCATTCAATTAAAAATTTGATATCTTATTAGTTGGTTGGCTTCATCCATAATAATATATAAATCACAATATATCATGATTTTTATGTCAATTAAACTCATGTCATAATAGATGTGACCTTCTAAATGCCTATCAACATAATAATTCATCGATTGCAGTCTTAATTTTTAGACTACACCTCCTCCCCTCTCCTTTGTAATTTTATTATATATTCTACACAATCATTTTTAAATAGTTCAATTCTAAAATTAAAATTTCCTCGAACTCTGAAAATCTTCATTAAGTCGGCACTCAACACTTCATCAAAACGTGAATGCCCTGCAAAAAGTAGATTCCCACCAACTCTTAAGAAAATTTAAGATTTATTTAAAGAAAGCTAAAAAATGATGCCATGACTGCAACACGTGCTGATTTTAATGGGACTTGAATCTCGATGCACCAAGCCCATACTTCGTTAATCCTAATGCATAAACATTGACTAATGTCGTATACAAATTTACGATACTTAATTTTTTTATTTTAAAGCAGTTAGATGTTGAGAATGTCATAAAACTGTTTTGACTACTCTAGAGCTCCATCGACGGTGTGAATAAGGATGAGATTTGACGGTCAAGCTATCTCACTTGTTAAAGGGGTTATAAATTAGTAATTGTACATGAGTTACAATTTATATCAGATAGTATAATAATTTTTCGACGGGTATTGGTATTGTTTTACCGATTGCAACAACTGAGATCTGCAAATGGTGTTTTGACCAAATGTCTAAACACGGTGTCATAACTAATACAAGACATGTGCTTCCTCATGCAACATTGATGAGTGTTTCACCAAATGCAATCACCAAGTCTCCAAACATATTGCATTACCTTTGCTAGAATCATGGGGGTTTCACTTAGTAAAAGTATGGTAAAGCACGTTTGATCGAAGGGTATTAAAGAATACCCTTAATTCTATTTTTTATCTCTAATTATTCAATTGATAATACCCCCTCCGTTACATTATTATAATAAAAATACCCCTATTTTTTCCATGTACCTTACTTACCCATTTTCCATGACAATTTTATTTACCCCTTTTTATTTCTACCCTAATATATTAAACAAAAAATATATCATATTTCTCACTCAATTTTTTTAATATGCATTTTCTCTCGAAAGATAGTTTGAATCCATTCAAGACCTATTACCAATTACCTTATAAATGTTAAGCTTTAATCATTTATCAATAGTTCTTCAAATAATTAAGATGGTGAAATAATATCACTTGTGTTGAAAAACATACTCAATCTTAGTTTTCTACCATCTTATTATTTCTTGGTTAAGAATCTCTTAATTGAGATTTCTTTATTAAAAAAGAGATTATAATTTAACTTTATGACCACACTCCTTAAATTGCAATTTTAAGGTATTTAGTTTTAAAAACTAGGGTTCAAATGTTTTAGTTTTATATTAAAATTAAACTCTTTTTCCTTTGGCCCACCTCTCTAACCTACCCCCAATACTTGATTCAAAATATTAATAAATTAAACCCTTTCACCCCCTCATGTCTACCGGTATATTGACTTTACTTTTATTAATTTTAATTACCTCAATATGAACTCACGTGTTAGGATATTGCCTAGCTAATGAACCCCCTGTGGCTAGAATGTTTATAGCATGTGCAACAATAGAAGCTTTCTAATAGGGTGTAACATCCATCGCAACATTATGGAACTATGAATTTTGGTAATTGTTGTGGTTATAGGTGCCAGGGGAGATATGCTCAAACTGCATTCCACACAGAGCCAGGTGATCAGGTTGGACACCAGTTGATGGCATTTGGTGAAACAATGTTACTAAAGAGGCAACTATAGAATATGGAGACAATAATAGGGCGATCGAGAAAAGGTAAACCGGAAAAGACTGCTGAAATTTGACACTTCCCAACGGTCAAAGATGGACACCTTTTGGAAAATAAGAGGATCATATTTACAAAATTAATGATGTAAAAAAACCAGTTCAAAGCCTAGACAATTATTTCAGCCACTATTCAATACCAATGAATTCCTTACCCAAAAAATTAATCTATTTCAATTAGTATGAAAAAATGCACCCAAAAATGTAGATTGTACATAAGTGCAAGAAAGAAATGTGGGACATAAAACTTTAACAGGCCTCAAAAAGATCTATAAGGTGTTGATGAAGCCACAGCTTCTATTTCATTACTCTTACTTTAACAGATAACATTGCTTAAGAGATTCATTTTCTATAAATTAATTTGAGATTATACCTTAATCTAGAAAATTCTTTTTATAGAAATAAGTTTTCACGTGGAGAGGCAATGAGAGAGAAGTTGAACAAGGAGATAAGATTCACTCATCTCAAATTTTGATCAACTAAAAGAGACATCTTAAATTGTCGGGACTCAAGAGAGTCTATTTCAATCCAAAAGCTAATGTGCCATAGATACATCATCATCTAGCTAGAACTCACAGAGTTCCAGAAACAACTAGTTAACAACTAATTTCCTAATATATTTAGCTATAATTTTTATGGTTACAAATCTCAACACCATCTCTATAGAGAGAAGCAAACAAGCTCCTAAAAAAACACACAACAAGCAATGTTACTATAAGTTGTCTCCATTCCCCAAACATGTACTCATTGTTCCAACGAATGTTTTGGGGTCTAAAAACCTTACCAAAAGTTTCAAGAAAAATTTCAAAAATCTTGAAAGTGTCTCAAGTTTCAAAACTTTTGAAACAAGCCGAAGTATCTAGCACTTACGAGAAGATGGTTGGAAATTTCATGTAGCCCTATGGCCCATGGGCCATTGTAAACATAAAAATAAGTTACTCATCCTAAACATCCTATGAATAAGTTATAATGCACTCTAATTAAAAGTCTAACTTTTAGTTATACTGAAGTACAACTAATCAATCAAACCCTAGATCTTGCTTATTCTTAGGGTTTTTTATCCCAACCATTTCACATGGTGACAAAACAATATGGAATCACAAATCCTTGGAGGTAGGGGTTGAACTTATGGCACTGCATGGGTCTAAGGACTCTAAGCACACTTATTTGTGTTGCCATACAGCACCCCGAGGGGGGGGTTGAGTGTAACCATATTGCCAACCTAAGTTCACCCTATGCCATGGAAAACTCGCCTAAATGTTACCCTTAACATTTTGTTCAAAAGGATAAACGTAAGTGATAAATCACATGGGCTTGCATATAGAGTTTGAACTTCAAATGTGGAAGAAAAAGGTCAAGTGTTGAAATTCGGTTAATTACTCCATCAAACTGTCGAGTTCAATGTGATAGAGCTTAGTTGTAGCATCGAAAACTTAAGTTACCTGGAGATAGAAATTTAACCATCGCAAGAATGAAGAAATAACTAATTAAACAAAAACTAAACTCGAGAATCATCATTAGAAGCTACTACAAAAACATTAGATCACAAAATATGTATTTGCAAAAGCATGAAATTAGAAAATGCGAGTATAAAAAAATATAAAGCACAAAATGGTGCGTACAAAATCATGAATTAAAAAATGGAAAACTTACTGATAAAAAAATATGAACCGGAAACCATTCATGCACTACAAAAACATGAAATGACAACATTGGTGTGTGCAGAAACATAAAATCAGAAAATGAGAGTGTTTTAAAAGCATAAAATCACAAAATGGTTGTGTTCCAAAACATAGAGTCACAACATGGGTGTGAGTAAAAACATGAAGTCGTGAATTGGGCGTGTGTAAAAACGTGGAATCACAATATGGGTGTCCAATTTCCTCTAAACACCCACCAAAAAGCCCTAGAATGGGTTAGGAAGCCTTACCAAACGACCATATATAGCAATTGGGAGATTGCAACGCACACAAAAAAGAACTTTAGCTCCGACTTGTCTCCTCAACCTCCTACAAAAAGTTTAAGCGTATTCACAAGTGGATACGTCGCCTAAGGTTTTAGCCATGCAAGTAGATCTGCCAATACAAGATAATCGGGGCACAAAATAGAGGCCACAGGTTTCATTTTCTATCCTCGCCCTTGGAGCTCGTAGCCCTAGCTTAGATGAATCAAGCATCCTCATGTTGTTTTCTCTGCCTAATCTACATAAAGGAAACATCGATCTATTAGGGTGGACACCGGTTGATTGCATTTGGTGAAACAATGTCAATAAAGAGGCAATTGTGGAATAAAACTTGGTGACAAAAAGGGCAATCGGAAAAGTAACTTGGAAAAGACTCGCTGGAATTTGACACTTCCCAAAGAAACTCATCTTCAAAGATGGACACCTTATGGCGAATAATAAATATAAATTGAAAAAATTAATTATATTAATTTTTTTATAAATTATTAAAATATATAGTTTGACGACCATTATAGTTGTGCATGCACCAAAACATGTACATTTGTTTTCATGATTGCATTTAGTGGAACATTGTCGATAAAGAGGCAAGCATGTGGAATAAACAATGAACAACAAGGCAATCGGAAAAGTAACCGGAAAAGACCGCTGTAATTTGACACTTCCCCAAGAGGCATCTTCAAAGGTGGACACCTTTAGGTGAATTATAAATATAAATTGAAAAAATTAATTATATTAATTTTTTTATAAATCATTAAAATATATAGTTTAATGACCCTATAGTTGTGCATGCACCAAAACATGTTCATTTGTTTTAACATGGTAGGTTATTGAAAAAGGACCAATCGTTGTTCACTTCTTGATTAATAACACTTTTTACGAGCCAATGACAATGTGAAATATAGGGTGCTCGATCATTGGTCCCTCTTTCAAATGCTTTATATTAATTTTCTTCATTTAAAATCAATTAAAAACTACTTTTCCCTCCAAATAAAAACACGAAACAAAAATATTGATGTGACACAATACACTACACAACGATATAATTTTTTTACAAGGACGAGACTCCTACATATATTTACGTACCCTAAAATTAAGGGACACGACTACAAGGTCTCTCCCTATCAACCATAAATAATATATTGTTAATTATCAATTTGTAGTCAATAATATACTAGTGGCAATGCATGTGCACTGTGTTGTGCCTTCCCAAATGAAGATCATATATATGATAAGATTCAGATTCCCACTACTCTTGCTTTTCTTATTACTTAGTCAAAAAAAGGTCAAAGAACAAAAACATGAAAATCATTAAGTTAGATACTGAATCAGTGCAGCACATGTGTATTTCAGTGGGAAATCGACTACCGATGTAACATGCCTGGTTATTGCCCATATTTTATTAACTTCAATGCATAAACATTATCCACGAACCTTTTGGGAACTGAGAAAAATTATTTCTACATATTTTAAAAAGTTAATATTCAATATTATGGAGTATGAAAGTATAAAATCTTTTATTAAAAATATAGTTGAACAACCGATTGTTAAGAGAATTAATTGTTTGTAATTTTTGTATTATTATTTAATTTAGATGTTAATATTTAGTAGAGATTAAAACTGATCAATGGAATTAAGAAGATATCACATGAATTTAGTATATAAAGAGAGTACATTTGCAATATATGGAAAAAATTAATAAATATTTTTAATGGAAATTAATATAAAACATAAATTTTATTGTTTAAAAGTTATAGTACATTGAAGTAGTGAAAACAAATTAATATTTATTACCGAGTTAACATATATTCTTAATAACAAAACAAATAAGATACATTTCTTCTAGTATTAATAGAATAAGAGTTCCTATTGCGATTAATAAATCGATTTGGATCACAATTCCTGAATAAACCAATTGAATTTGAATCATTTTGTTGACGTATCCGACGAATCAAACGCTTTACGATTAGTGGGGAGATTCTCTCCAGATATATATAGAGGCATGAGAGATGGGACTATCGACGCTCGACTAGGCCTTTCCGGTCGAGCGCCATAAGATTTAAGAGTATTCCTCATTTATCGAAGGAAATATGAATATTGTAATTACATAAAGGTATGATTACATCCTCCATCAAAATATAAATTCTTGTAAATATTTAAATTTTGTATACAAATATAAATAAGATGAGATTAAGTTATTAGGTGATTTTCATACTTTCTATTAAATATCTATGCAAAGAAAAATACACACACATATAATTGTAAACAACAATTTCTTTTATCAAATTTATAAAATAATATAAAGCATTCGAATCTTTTCCAAACCACTATAAAATTTGTTTTATAGTTATAGGTGATGATCAAATTTAAATCTCTAAGTGTTATTACCTAGAAATATTTTAGGATAACATTTTAAAGCCTCTTGACACACTCTAATGAAGTGAGTGAGTGTCTTCGCTTTTAATTCTAATATTATATTTAACATGTATTTAATCATCATTCAAAAGTCTGCTATGTTATTAAATTCACACTATTTATCACTAGTCATAAAAATATACCCTAAAAGAAACAAAATGATTAATAATCATAATTTGTAAAAAAATCCAAAATAAATACTTTGAGATTATTAACGAGTTTATTTATCAAAACTCAATATAAGCATTATGAATATTTTTTTAAAATGTAGTGTTCGAGTATTTACAATATTCTTGGAAACTGCATTGTGTTTTTTAAAACACATAATTTGTTCTCGTGATTCGGATATTATGTTTTTAACTGATGCGGCCTCCACAAGCTATCAAAACTATGCTACATTATATATGGATGCCTCAGCATCACACATTTTATGTATATAGTAGCCAGCAGCATATCTTTATTTGTTTAATGAAGTAAATTATGTTTTTCCTAAAAATAAATTTTAAAACAGTTTAGCATTAAATAAGCACTGCTCATGCTTTACTCTGAACCCAAACTTTCCTATTTATACTCCCAAGAAGTTAAAGTTTATTGTGTCTCGCTGAGATTGAAGGATGGCCATTGCTCTGAGCTTGGATTTGGAATTGAAAGTTCCTGTAAAGCAGTATTGGGATACCATCAGGGCCCCTTCAAAACTGTTTCCAAAGATCATGCCCTCTTTCTTCAAAAGCGTTGAAATCATTGAAGGAGAAGAGGGAAATGTTGGGTGTGTGAAGCTGATCAAGTATGGAGAAGACGTGCAGCTCCTCACATTTGCCAAGGAGAAAGTGGATGCTGTGGACACAGCCAATATGTGTGCCACCTATTCTTTGATAGAGGGTGAGCTTCTGGGGCTCCTCAAAGCCTTCAAGCCAACATTCAAGGTGGCTCCACTTGATGATAACTCTTGCATTATCAACTGGAGTGTTGAGATTGAATCAGCTGGTGAAAATTTTCCCATAAATGTGGTGTCTGAGATGGTCAAGGAGACAGCTGCTAATACTTTTAGGGCAGTTGAAGGGCACCTTCTTGCCCCAGTAGCTTGACTGCTCCTATAATGGTGGGTGGGTATAGCAGAAGCTTTATCCGATTTAGTATGATTTAGGAAGTGGGTTTAATGAATGTAATAACTGTTCAAGAGATAAATGAGTTTGGAGTACAAATTATCTTGTTAGGCAATTTGTATCTCCGTGCTTTATGTTTATCAAATATTTCTGCTTGTTACTACGTTATGGGTTTTCTTTGTTTCTCCATTATCTGCTTTGATCTAGTTTTGGGGTAGTGATATTATTGCAACATTATTCTGGACACTCCAAATGTTTTTGCAGCCTTGATTTCCCAACTCAGGGCAATAAAAGTGTATATACCATCAATATATCATTTCATTATGTCCATGGCTCCAATCTGCATTTTTCGTGGGGCTGTCCACTGCACTGTTTCCAACATAGTGACATATGCATTATTAGGAAATGCCTTTTTTACTCACAAACATTTGGGTCCATCGGAAGGAAAGACACTAATTGGTGAGCATGCAAGAGTAGATGTCTGCTAAGTGTACTAATAATTTCAGTTTAATATATTTGAAAGGACTTAAAAGGCATGTGCATCTTTGAACAAAATTTAAAGCTTACAATTTTTTTATAAAACTTGAACAATTTGTGCACTCTTTAATAGAGAATATGTATGAAGTGACACATGGAGAACACTAAAATTTAGACTCCCGTGTTTGAGATTTTCTTACAAAAACTAATTTGCAACATTCAAATGTCAACATAAATAAAATAAGTACAACTGTGTACATAATCAAAAGTTCACTTGTTTATGCATAGGAATAAACTTGTTCACATTTACCACATTTCATATATATTCAAGCACTTAAATGCACAACCTTTCAAGTTGCCAAGATGAAATTAAAACACATTTTAATTTTAAAACAAACAAATTTCTCTAACTTTTTAATCAAAATGTCCTTCCTTTTGCCACCTTCAACTAAATGTTTCAGTAAGAAACTAAATAAAAATATCTCATTAATTTCAACTTAACATTTCGTAAGTCTTGCTACTTTCCTAGCTTAAACTATTATATTCATAAAAAATTTCAAAAGTTTAAACAATTGTTATACTCTTTCTTCAAGAGAACATATGCTCATCACTAGTTTCCTTGAGTAACTTAAGCATGACTTTAAGCCCATCATTATTCATTTATTGGGATTTTTAAAAGTTTCCTAATGTGTTTACTTTATGATACATATAGGGCCATGTGTAGATATCTATTTAATTTTTTCAATTTACTAGTTTCCTTTAAATAACTTAAGCTTGACTTTAAGCCATCATTAGTCATTTATTGGGATTTTTAAAAGTTTCTTAATGTGTTTACTTTATGATACATATAGGGCCATGTGTAGATATTTGTTTAATTTTTTTCAATTTATTAAGATTAATACATACATACAAATCAAGTTTGGCCACTTCTTTACACCAAAATTTAGTTACATGTTTTAAATTTTAGAGATCTTGTTTATAAAGGTTTAATTTGATCGAAATTTAGCTAGACATTTTCATAGGAATGTGTTGAGTTTTGAGATTAAAGTGTTATCTAAATTAATAATAAATATATTAATGTATAATCATCTTGCATCTTTTGATGTTCTAAATTAATGTTCATATGTATTTATAGATTTCTTGAATTCAAAATAAGACTTTATTGTTATATAAGTGGACACATAGGTGGTAATAAAGTTGTCTAAAATTAAAAAAATTAATCAAACCAAGTTAGGGTGTAAAAGGGACCAAAAACATGAATGTACCATTCTCATATAGATGTAATGACTTTCACATGGTACAAAAAAATATCAACATATTATAAAAGGGGACACAAAAAGGAGCCATCAAAGAATCGACAACATTAGAAAGAAAATTCAAATTGTGGAAACAAAAAAAATATTATACTTAATAAGAACCTAACTTGCACCAATAATCAATAAACGCAAAAATATAGTATCACCAATGCAATTAACTAATCTCATGCCCAAAAATAGGTGTCTACATATACTCTAGTATATATATATCTCAAATATAACTATATAAAAATGTGTCGGTAAATCAATATTGATTGCCTATATTGGATTTGAGACATAACTAGTAAAACAAATGCCTCAAGAATGATGATGCATTGTTATATAGATTTATCTAAGATAGTTATGTTAGCGGCATTTAAAAATTATATATACAAGCTACATCACATTGAATTATATCAATTGCTCAATTTGAAAATCATTCAAATTTGTAATATACTAGATTAGATAAGATAGAAAAAAACTAACACATATGTTCCCGAAGAGGGGAAAAACAACCATCAAAATATCAAATACACGAGAGACAATTCAAATAGTGACAAAATAAAAGAATATTACAAAATAATTAATACTAACTTGGACCAATAATCAATAAACACAAAAATACAATAGTAGTGAAACAATCAACAAATGACATACCCAAAATTAGGCGTCTACATGTAATAGTATAGATATTTTAAATACATTTATCTCAAATATATTAGTTAGTTTAATTTCTATGGATTATCAAGAATACTTATTAGCTAAATCATGCAAAAGCATGATTAAAATATCTCTCTCATACTTAAAATAACATGTCATAATATCCCCCTCTACTTAATTATTTATATATTATTAAGTATTTTATAACATACAACAAACAATTCAATATATGTTATTTTTTAATAATTATAAATTTAATAATATTCAATATAAGTTGGTTGATCCTTCTCTTGGTTGTTAGTTCCCATTGTGTGAGGAAATTGGAGGAACGAGATCTACTTCACCTCGTCCTTAGTTCCATTACATCAAGTTGTGTGAAACAAGAACACGGGCTAGTTTTCAAATCATTTTGTAGGATCTTTGGTGTGTTCCCCCTACGGATGTCGATGATAAATTCATTCTCACATTACTCCTTTGTGGTGAGTGTAGCAAACGAGGTCTATTGTAATGGGTTAGCAATCAATAGCATTGTAAGGGAATTATAAGCTTCATACATGTGACAAAATTCGTGGTTGTGACGCTTTGTTTGTATCGGAAATCCCTTTGTCGGTGGAAGATGGAGATGTGTATGTCACACTCAACCCATAACAGAAAAGGGGCTCAATGATACCTAACCATAATCAAATAAATTTTAGTCAAGTATGAAAAACCCTCTTAATTGGTACGTAGAGGTGATATTAAATATGGGTGTTACTAGGCATATGTTTGGTGCGGTGGGGTGGATACATCTTACATCATACAATACGTTAGACTATTTACACCCTAATAAGATTTAGCATGAAACCTAAAAATGATTCAAGTGTATTAAGTACACTAAAGGATGTAATGGTTAACAACAAGTGAATATTCTAAATAATTAACTTCTAACATTAATCATCATAATCCGAATAACACTTTTATACTTGTAATTAATATTCTAAATAAGATAGAACTTGATAATACAAACAAATGAGTGCACTTAGCTTATTATTAATGATTCTAAAAGGTTATGGAAAGAGATGCATTGTCGGAACATGGAGATATGAAATTTATTATGATTCATTATAGAGACTCGATCGAAATTAACTTGGGGTAAGACCATACAACTTTGCTAGGGCCATATCATATGGTATTGGCCCTTATGTTTGTTCTTGAACCTTCTCGAATTTCGTTCTATACCTTTTTGACATTGTTGGTTGTCTCAAACTCTCGAGTCACTACCAAACCCTAATTTTTATTCATCGTGAGAAGTTTTAAGAATGCTCGGATCATCATCTCAAACCCTAGCCATGTGAATTAGAATTATTCTAAAATGAACATTAGTTTGGTTTTGGGTACCCACATGCATCGCCACTATTGGAATTACGCTAAAGAGGTATCAAACCACACATTGTTCACCACCTAAAGCATGTAATATTTAAATGAATCAACTAAGTTTAACAATCGTATTTGACCATACTTGAGTTGAGTTGTTTATGGATAAGATAATTGGGAAAATATGTTTGAGTTATTCTTTGTAGACAAAAAATTATACACTTTAGAAATTATTTAGTCCCGATCTCATACTATTAAGAAGGTTCTTGAGTGAAGAAAGTACTAATTAACCCCCGTCTTTTGGCCATCTAGTTTTATTTTATTTCTTCATTATTGACCTCTTACACCCATATGCCCAGTCAGCTTATGTCATCTCACGTTATTTTAGCCTTGAATGGGGTGCCTGGATTTGTATTGGGCGCGCCGTGGGTGCCACTGGTCCTACTGAGGGCACCCCGGTCCTTTGATTTTTTCCACCATCTTTTGGGCTCTTTCTAGCCATTTTAGCTTCTTATATTTTTGGTGGTGACCATTTCGAGGTTAATTACAAAATTAGATCAAGAGAACCTTATAAATATAAATTTATGAGACCTGTAATGAGGACCTAACATCATTGACTACTATCATCCATCTATTGCAATGGAGATCACTTGCATCCACATAGCTCCATCATCAAGGCACAAGGCTAAGACATCTGCATCACACACTTCATAGGGGAGGATTCTATTCTATTCGATGCACACATGCTATTACAATTTCTATATTTATTTATTGCTCGCTACTTCAAAAAGTGTGATTATAACAAAAGCACCTAGGGCACGTCATGCACACACTCACCATAACTACATTTGGGTCCGAAATGTAGTGTAATGCTTAGTTAGTAAGCCCATTGTTGTGGCATCTAAGACCAGTCTGACCCATTCATTTGTATATTTATTATTTTAGGGTTTTGATACTTCTTTTGTTTTTGTAGGTATTTACATCATCTTGGATTATTGGCAACACTTAGTGCATGACATGTTAACTTAACGATCCGATGATAAAAATGAGGGTTTTAGACCATCTGCCAAACCAGTGAAAATCAATTTTAGAGCTTTTACATAGACCAAGGTACTTATTTTGCATACCAGAGCACCGCAGCACCGCTTGATCCCTCTCCAGGCACTCCATTCCAACCAAATACTCCAGATCCATATTTTTTGGAGCTCCTACACGATCATTCCTACTTCCCGATTTTCTTGTCACCTCTCGTGACATAGTCCCGTGAGCATCTGTTATTCAAATGAGTTCTTTCCTATTTCTCTTGCATATTAGGGTTCGAATTTACTTTTGCATATTTGTTTGGTCACTTATATACTTCTTTATTGCATTTATTTAGGTTAGTTATAGTTGTTCATAGTTTGGATTAACTATCCCCACATACATATATTTCGTCAATTTTAGTTAATCATTTTGTTGAACCCCACTCAATCATTCATGCTTCTAGGTCCTTTATTTCATTGTTTTCTTTCATCCATTATCCTAGCTTTGGCTCATCATGAACATCTCTATTCACACTTATCTACAAAATCACCCTGATTGTATCAATAAGCTTAAGAAGTACTTGTCTACCACTTACATTCCCCTTCATACTTCACCGACTATGTATACCATAAGTTCACTTCAGCTTTATCCCTTAATGAGGATCAAATCACTTTCACAACAGATGACCTACCTCCTCAAATGATATTACAACATGACCCTCCCTTGTATATCCAAGTTTGTATTAACACGGTCGAGTCAAGCGTGCTTTAGTTGATAATGGATCTGGCCTTAACATTTGTAACATCACTTTCCTTCAACATATAAGTGTGTCAAAAGCATCTTTAGTCCCTTCTTCCAATACTATCCGAGGATTTTATAACATCCCCAAGTGTGTTTTAGGTACTGTTAATTTACCGGTCACTATTGGTCCATGTATAATTGATATTCTGTGTCATGTCATGCCTAATGACCTTAATTATAATATTCTCCTTGGGAGACCTTGGATCCATGCTATGCATGCGGTCCCCTCTACACTACATGCATGACTTAAATTCCATCATCAAGGCATTATTTACGATGTGCCAACTGATCCATCACCTTTTGAGTATTGTAATTTTGTTGAACAAGCTATTGATATCCCTACTTCCTCTGATATTACTCACAAATTTTCTAGGTATGGCTTAGGGTATGAATATCTCCGTTGCTTTGGATTCTCTGATACATAGGTAGATCAACAAGAACATAAAATCACATAGCTTTGGGACCTCCCCACGTGGTCACACAATTTTGGGCTAGGGTATCAACCTCCTTCTCTACTTCCCATGGATACTTATACCACTTTTCATGTTCCTTCACTTCCCTTGCTGCATCCAAAACTCATTAGTGATGATACATATACTCTTTGGGATACCTTTGATACTTTTTCTACTAATAATGCACTACTTGATTACATGGGTGCTTATGATCATCTTCCCTCTTTCCACCATAAATGGCATCATCCTTTATCCCTCACTAATGTAGTTTACCTTGTGGAATATGATGTCCCCACTGATAATGCTAATCCACCCGAAATTATTCCTATTGATCCGTATATTGAGGATCGTTCAACCCTTCTAAATGAAGAAACAATACAATACAACTTAGGCACATATGAACATCCACACATAGTTTTTCTAGTTGCCTCTCTCACCCCTGTTGAACAAAAGGATATCAAGCAAGTCCTTCATGATTTCTTAGATATTTTCACATGGGATTATAGTGATATGCTAGGTATTGATACATCCATGACAATGCATAATATTGTCCTTAACCTAGGTGCTAAACCTATCCAACAGAAAATCTATAAAATGTACCCTAAGGTTTTATTCAAAGAAGAAATTTAAAAGCTTGTAGACACAGGTTTTATTCACGTTGTTGATTATCTTGAATGGGTATCTAATATTGTATTGGTGATGAAACTCGATGGTCGGGTTCATTGTTGTACTTGATTTTCATGATTTAAACAAAGATTTCCCTAAGGATAGTTTTCCTTTACCACACATCGACGCTATTGTTGATTCTACTGACTAAATATGATATCCTTTCTTTCATGGATGGATTTGTGGGTTATAATCAAATCAAGATCAATCTAGATGACCAAGAAAAAAATTCCTTCACCACACCATGGGGTACATTTTGTTACATAGTCATGTCATTCGACCTTAAAAACGTTGGAGCTACTTATCAATGGGAAATGACACATATATTCCATGAATACATTCAAAAGATCATCGAAGATTCTATCGAGGAAACCTTAGAAAAATATTGACAATGGTCCTCCCATGCAAAGGATATTCGAATATTATTTGAATGATTACGACAATATCATGTCTGCTTGAATCCTAAAAAATGTGTTTTTGGGGTCACAATAGGTAAACTTATTGGATATATTATCTCCCAATGTGGCATTGAGATTGATCCTAACAAAATCAAGGCCATTATTGATATGCCTCCACCCAAAACCTACATCAGTTACGATCGCTACAGGGTAAAATTCAAGCTATTCGATGATTCATTGCACAACTTGCTGATAAGACTCAACCGTTCACATGACTCATGAATAAAGATACCAAGTTTTTTTGGGATGAGAAATTTCAATAAGCCTTCAAAGACATCATAACTTACTTGTTAAATACTCTTGTCTTGGTTCCACCCTTAGCCGATCAACCTTTCTTGTTATATATCTTTGCTATGTTTCACACATTAGGATCTTTATTGGCACAACATGATGATTCTCAACGCAAAAGATCCATATATTATATCAGTCGTACTCTACTCTCTTACAAATGTAACTATAACTACATTGAAAAATGTGCCTCGGTCTTATCTTCATTGCAGAAAAATTGTGACATTATCTTCTTAACAATGAGGTACATATTATAACCAAAGTTGACCCATTACATTACCTCCTCTCCTACACACATCTATCAGGACGTTTGGCACGTTGGGTCATGCTCCTCATAGAATTTGATTTTAAGTTCCTACCACAAAAAAATCAAAGGACAAGTTATCACCGATCAACTAGTCCTGCAACACCCTCTCGGATGCATCACCCATTTTTGACTCCTTTCGTGATGATTTCACTGCCTATACCATTGAGCCGCATATGTGGAAAATGTACTTGATGGATCTCATTGTCGATCTAGCATTGGGGTTGGGATAGTCTTCATTACCCCACATGGTGACCCACTCCCTTTACATATCGGTTAGGTTTTCTTATACAAACAACATTGTTGAGTACAAAGCTCTCATCTTAGGCTTGCTTACTACTCAAAAGCTCCTCATTCAGCAACTTATGCATACATGGTGATTCTTAATTAGTCATCAATCAAGTTAATGATACATATAATACAAAGGAGGAACATCTCATTCCATACAACACCCTTGTAAAGGATCTTTTAGCTACTTTTGAGTCCTACTCCATTTCTACTATTCCTCACAAGGATAATCATCATGTAGATGTTATGGCTAGTGCCGTGTCGCTTATCCCACAAGACATCACCGATGACCAAACTAATTTCATAATTATGCACTTATGACATCCCTCTATCTCTACATTACTCTTTTAGCTTGTGCCATCATGACGCAATCATGATAACAATGAATGGTTCACACCTATTTATAATTACTTATATAAGCAAACTATCCTTGACACATTATAGCCTCACGAATCTAGTCGGTTACGTCATGAGGCTACTCGATATGTTACTCTTGGGACCGAATTATTCAAACGTGTTATCGACGCTCGTATTATTCGTTTCCTTTCGCTTGTAGATATTCCCACAACCATCTCCCAAATTCATGATAGCATATGTGGTGGTCACTTCTCGGGTAAAGCTATGTCGTAAAAACTTTTACGCCAAGGATATTATTGGCCTACAATGGAACAATATTGCCTTGAATATGCTACTCGTTGTGAAAAATTCCAAAAACATGGTAATATCCATCATGCACCTATGTATGACCTCCATCCCATTGCACCTACTTGGCCTTTCTCCCTTTGGGGATTTGACCTCATTGGTATGATCAATCCTGAATCTGCCAATGGCCATAAATTCATCATTACAACTACCAAGTACTTTACTAAGTGGGTTGAAGCAACTCCCCTTTAAATGATTCTCGGGTCCAGGATATTTGTAACTTTCTCACCACACATATTATCACATTTTTGGTGTGCCTTCTACTATAATTGTTGATAATGGATCTTCCTTCAAAAATAAGGATGTTAAAAAGTTTTGTGCTAAATTCAAAATCAAACAATCATTCTCTACACCTTATTATCCATAAGGAAATGGCCAAGCTGAGGCCACCAACAAAAATATTGTCAAGATCTTACGCAAGACCATTGACTCAAGTGGTACTGATTGGCATAACCAACTATTCTATGCACTATGGGCTTATCGTACTAGCATTCACACACCTACCAACGCTACTCCTTTTTCCTTGGTTTATGGTTGAGGTTGTTATCCCACTTGAACTCGAGATACCATCCTTATGGATCTCTCTTAAAGGAATCCTTAAAGATAATGAATATTGTGAAAATTGGTTACATGAACTAGAAATGTTGGACTCACATCATGTCTAAGAACTCGAACATCTCCATGCATACCAATCTCACATCGCTCATGCCTACAACCAAAAAAATCACTCTCGAGAGTTCAACATTGGTGACCTTGTATTGAAGGAAAATAAAAAAACTACAAATGTTGAGGCCCCCTCAAAGGAAAATTTAATCCCAACTGGCTTGGTCTATACATTATCACTGATAAGCTTGGTGGTGGGGTATATCACCTCACCACCCTTTTAGGTAAACCACTCAAAAATCCACTCAACATAATACATCTTAAGAAATACTACACTTAGATTACCACTACGCAACCATTACTCAATGACACACTCTTGTGCTTCGATTCACACTTGACTATTGAGGGCTTACTACACATGAACCCCACACACTGCACACTACACCTATTCCTACATTACGCATCATACACCATACATCCTACATTTAGTCTACAAAATTTTTACATTTATGCATTTATACATCATACATTACACATTCCACTCATCACATGGTTTTCTTTCATCTTTACATATACTACATTGTATTCTACGCGTTGCACTCAATACCCTATGATGCACTTTAGTTCCTCAATCCGTAATCGATATCGTCAAGGGTTTACAAATCAAACGTACCTTATACTCCTCACACACTTACTATTCAACCTTTCATCATGTGACATATCCAGCTTAGTGACATACACTCTAGGCTAAATCATCATCTATTGTATAATTTTGTAGTGGTATACACCTTAGGTTACATCACCACTCCCTCTTTTCATCTTGTAGTAATATATGCTTAGGGATATATCATCACTCATCTATTCATTTTATAGTGATATACACTTAGGATAAATCATCAATTATATGTTCATCTCGGTTACGATTTACGCTTCAGCTATAGGGTTCACACACACCTCATCGCTAGGTCACATCTCATCAATACACCTACACATTTCTCACATCTCGTTAGATACAACAAACACTACTCAACCATTTATTGATGACGCACTCTCGTTTACAGTTCATTTTTGACTGTTGAGGGGGAAAAATAAATGAACCTCACTACATACATTTCCATTCACTCGAGGGGCACATGAATCCTATCAATCCATTTTGCATTCCATCCCATCCATCCACACCATACTATATATTATGGTTGCTTATACTCTTGCTTACTTTTTCTTGATCATGGTCTCTTTAATACACATACTAGTTATATCTCTTGTATGTCATTTATCTACATCATACAAACATGCGCGTTCATGCCTTTGTTTAGTTTTGATCGTAGATACAGTCACTGCATGCAACATGGATCCTTTCCTTCTACCCTTCTTGTATTAGTCCTTTGGGGCGTCCAATTTTGTCTCTCATAGGTGCTATTGTTTTATTTTGTACTTAGCACTTTACATTACTTGGTTATACATGCTTTTGACATACTAGTTATCTTTATAACATGATAATGGGTGCTTCATGTGCAACATTTTTTATATAGGGATATTTACTTCCATACTTGTTTGTTACATTGTCTATCCTTATTTTCTTCTTGTATGCGGGCTTTGCCTTATGTTTGGTGTGCACACTTGTTTGTGTTTGTGGCCATGATGTTAGTGACTTACTTGTCTTCTAGCGTGTTTACATTACTTCTTTGTGTGATATCTTTTCACTGTTTGCATAGCTTACACATTGTTTTCCATATGCATGCATGCTTTTTCACACTTTTCTTTGGCTAACCTTCTTCCATCATACCCCATTCCACCATCTCGAGATAATCATGGGCATGCCTTCTCTATCGACTCTCGAAGACATGGACATGCCTTCTCTACCTTCTCCATCTTTCTTGAATCTTGAAGACATGCACATGCCTTCTCCACTTTCTCCATATTTTCTGACTCTTGAAGACATGGAAATGGATGACACCATTTCTATTTCTTCTAATTTTTTTTTAGTCTCCACCATCACTTTGGGAGCACCGATCAAAGGCAAGAACAAAACTAGGTCCCTTCCTTCGCCATCTGGAAATGATAGAAGAAGACTCTTCTACAATTGACGTTCTTCAATGCACTGACGATGACATTATTCTTTCCCACATGGGGGAAGATGATTCTTATCTTCATAATACCTTACCATCCGACACATCCACACTCCTCAACAAAGCCACTATTGATGTTAATAGCAGGACTCCTTAGAGCCTCACATCCTCAAGGTAGGTCAATCTCTTGATCCACATGAGCTTGAGTCCTTCACCACATTTCTCTCTCAGCATAGCCAAGAATTTACATGGTCCTATTCAGACATGCCTATTATTGACCCTTCTATCATCGTCCATAATAAAATCACTTACCCTAACGTGATACTGGTAAAGTAGAAGCTTCGCTGCAAGCATCCCCAAGTTTATCTCCTCGTCAAAGAGGAGTTGTAACGTCTTCTTTCCCACAATTTCATCATCCCCATTGACTATCCCCAATGGGTTTCCAACATCGTTCATGTCTCTAAAGCATTGGGAAAGCTTTGCATATGCACTGATTTTCAAGATCTTAATCTCACTTTCCCTAAAGATGACTTTCCTCTTCCCAACATTGACTAACTTGTAGATCTCACCATAGGCCATGAAATGCTTTCCCTTATGGACAAGTTTTTGGTTATAATAAAATCCTCATCACCCCAAAAGATCAACATAAGAATTCCTTCATCACCCATTTGTGGACCTTTTTCTACCGTGTTATGCCTTTTGGTCTAGAAAATGCGGGAACCACCTATCGGTGGAAAACGACTTATATATTTCACGATCTCATCCAAAATCTATAGAAGACTATGTCAACGATATTTTAGGTAAATCTAAACACCAACATGATCATATTTATGTTCTTGTGATAATTTTTGAGTACCTTATCCATTTTTTTCTTCTCCTCAATCTGTCTAAGTGTGTATTTGGAGCCGACTAGAAAAAGGGTAAGCGCAGGACATATGATGGACAAATATAGGATCATCCGTGGACGTCATATTGCAAAAAAGTCAAATCTCAAATTGTAGGGATTATTAGCTATACACGCACTCTAAATTAGAAAAATTTATATAACTATGAATCATAGCATTCGAATCTAGTTTCTAAAATACTATTTTTTTAAAAACGGACAAGTTTAGCTATATTAAACACTTAAAATTATACGACTTAGTTTTTTTTTTTTTTGAAAAAACTTATAAGATTGTAGTCCGTTTGCCCGCATTTTGGATGACCAAATCTTGTTATTTTTTTTTTCCTTTAGTGAAACGTTAGATGTAGTTGTCTATCTTGGGATGGATTTTATTTTGTATTTTTTTAGCAATATTTTTTTTTAATGATTTTTTCCGTGAAAGTGGTCTGAAAATATTTAGAAAACGGAGCGCTTTCTGTTTGCCCGCCATAACTATATCAAAAAATATCGAAATCAAATATATTTTTTTAAAACGTGTATAGAATTTGTCCATGCTTGGGATGGTATAAGTTTTATCATATTTTGATAAGCGAAACAAAAGTTACAGTCTTAAACGTAGACATGAACATTCACGGGAAAAAAATGTCTTAAAGACCTATTGTTAGTAAAAAATTATAAAATGATATTTATCTTATTCTATTCACTTTAAAAACAATATTTCTACGAAGCTAAGAGTCTCCTACGTGATGGCACCATTTTTGTGAATTTTTTTAGTTTTTTAGCATGGTTCAAGTCTTTAGAAGAAGCTGATTTGAGGTTTTTTGACCTTTACACTTCATAATGAC